>JANRMT010062813.1:6390150-6412935 GCA_026402145.1 Polypterus bichir lapradei
TATATATATATATATATATATATATATATATATTTATACAGTATATATGTTTATGTATGTATGTTTATATTTTGCATAGTGGTCAACCTGGAGCTGACAGTCACTATTTTGACACAAAGCCTCTCACACTGTCTAAAGTAAATCTGTTAGAAATGTTTATTTTTTATTGATAACAATATTCACTGTTCACTGTGTTACATGCTTGTAAGCTGTAACCTAAAATCGGTTTCTTAAATGGATTTAGGGCACTGTCAGGTTTTATTTATATAAACAACAGAATCCTTGGAATTGTTGCACTTATACCAGTCTAGTCCTATTAGACCCTTTAGGTATGGAATGATTTCAGAATGAAATTGATCTTTTTGTGAGGATTTTGGAAGTACTCTTTCAGTAGCAGATCTGCATATTCTTTTTTTTCCTGTTCTCACACATAAGAATCCACCTGTGATTTGAGAGATATAAACACTGCATTGGTCTGACACATCTCTAATTAGCTAACGATAGCAAAGGTTTGTGATGCGATTGATCTTTTTAGAGGCCTTAAGGCAATCTATTGACATAAGAAACATTCCCCCAACATCAGTGTAGAGGAAAAAAATCTCCATCACTTTATCACCTATACAGAAGGGAAAAGTTCAACTAATTGTGATTGTTTTCACTTTTTCAGTAGACTTTTTGATATTGGATTATTTCATTTACAGAAATTCTCAGTATTCTGTACCATGTACCACAGCAATAATTATAAAATAAAGATTGAATTTAGATTATAAGTTTTGAGAATGCATGCTGGGTGCATTTAAATTGTTTTGCCAGTAGATGTTTTCTTTAAATACATTTTGGAGATAAAATGTTAATGATTCAGTAATTATTTTGAAATGATTTGGTGTATATCTTGTAATATCTTAGATTTGTTATTTTGATTGCATGTGCTATAAAAGAAAATTGAAAGGAAGATGATTTCTGCTTGACCAGTGAAACATAGTAAATAGCAACATTCTCATTAGACTTGGCTATACTGGAAAGCAAGCAGAGATTATCTTACTTCTGTATCACCTGTCTAATTTCCTTTGTGTGTTGTTACATTGAACTATGCATAAGCATTTTAATTTTTTTTTCAATTCAAAGTCCAAATTAGCCATCAAGCTAAATGTCATCATCATCGTTCTAGTTCAGTATTTTTTCCTTCATGTGAATGTGCCACCCTCTGCTTGTATAATCAGCTCTCAGGTGGGTAGTACATCACCTGACAAAGATTTCAAAGAAGCATGTTAAAAATGTGCATTATTTGAAGATTCCATTTTCCTCACCACTTTCCCACAATAGGCTGTCTATATTATAGCCTTATAATTCTGAGATGCTGTATTGTTAATGAATTCTTTTACTTTTGGTTGTATGTTTCACAGTTAAAAAGGAGCATTCCTCAAAAAATTTTATGTAAATAAAAAATAATTATTTAAACCTCAAGAGATTTTTTTTTTTTTAAACTGAAATGACCTCCTAAGGTAAAATAACAAAAAAGATTTTGTCATTTGAAAATTAAGCTTTTTAAATATAAAATAATATTAAGAAGAAAATGCTATGCATTTACTTTTTGAGACATTCAGAAAGCACATACTTCTTGCGAATAAAAAAAAAAAAAGAAAATCCTACAGCTGACAAATTTCAGTTTAGTTATTGATCTTGTGTCCTCCGAGGTGATATGAACAAAAAGGCTTAAGGCACAGTGGTGAAAAGTTTACTCTTTAGTCTGTTTTATGTCTTTGTTATGACCTTCCCTGTTCCTACACACCGTCTCTACCATCCATGCATCAATCCACCTGCATTTTCAGAGCAGTGCTGCAGGAACACTGGAGCCTATTCAACCACACATACATCTACTATCCATCCAACCACTCAACCACACCCTTTTTCTGAATAGGACCACAGGTGAGCTGGAGCCTATCCCCCCAAACACCAGATGCAAGTTTGGAACGATCCCTGTACAGAGATCCAGCCAATCACAGGGTGAACACGCACACACACACACGTACAAACATTAGGATCCAATTTAGCATCACCTGATCTGTTTGCCTTTGGATTGCACCTTCAATCATTTTTCCCAGCTCTAATGTTTGTTTAGTTTTCATTTTTGCTTTTTTCTCAATCTACCTCTTTTCCCTTTTTTCTTTTCTTGTTTTCCCTTCTTCCTTCTTCTTGGTATTATTTATGTATTGCAATTTAATGCCAAAATTATAAGGCTTGTAAGTATACTGGGCTGCAGTAAAGCTTACAGTTACCAGAGGGATTTTTTAACAGATTCCTGTTTGCCTTAGTTCCCTGTTATAATAGTAGTTTACCGATGACAATAACTCACTCTTGAATCTTTAGGAAACTCTAAAAAAAAAAAAAATTATTTGGTTATATGTTCTTTCTGGATTATAACTTTTGTCTGCTGGTTTTTACTGTTTTAGTCTTAGTGCTTTTTGAGTTTGGATTTTATTTCGGTAGACCTTGTTTAAAAGACTTCTGTTTATAACCTTTCTCTTTTTATACAGAGAGTTAAGGATCATATCTTGACATAGCTGATTAAGCATTTACAAATTCAGTTTACTGTAGTCTGCCTTTTTTGGTGGTGTTCTTTAAAAGTATTCATCCATTGTATTTTTGATTAATAAATACTAGTTTTACATTTTATCATCTTTTTGGGAAATTGTATCAGTCTTGGTGTTATTTATTTCTCACTGATGAACAAAGCTTTCTTAGAAGTGCCTTAATGGAATTAGCACTGGTAGCCAGGAATATCAACAATTGATGAAGTTTTTATCAGGTTTAATGTAACAGAGATACTGCTGAAGTGTGTTTTTTTTCTTTATGATCCTTAAAGGCTACAGTAGTCTCAGGTTTTCATTTTAGTTGGTCGCTTAAAAAGTCATTGATTTCCATCCTGTATTTTTTGCTATGTTTTACACCTTGTTGGTGCAACATGAATAACACTACAGTCTCCATCTTTTTTTTTTTTTTTTTTTTTTTTTAAAAAAGGTATTTAGTGAACATTGCTGAAGAATTTAATAGGGAACACTTAGTTCTGTTTTGCGCAAGCTGGCTTCTGCTTAAAATACAATCAGAAAAAAAATACAAACCCCTGAGACTGTATTTTGTACACTATTATTAAACATCATTAAAATACAGTTTTACAGATTTTCAGACTATACATCTAAATTTACACACAGATAAGAAAATAGGTAAATAAAAAGTCCATGGCAAGGCAAGGATTTAGTGTAGCCTGTTTGTCTAAAAGCAGCAGAGAGGTTGAAATAACACCCTGCAGTGACCACGTAGACCTTGTTGTAGAATATGGGTAGTCCCCTACTTATTGCAGTTTTTAATGAATTCCCCCTATCTGTTATTTGAACACATTCTTTCTAGTGTATTGTTGCAAAGAATCAGTGTCTGACACAGCAACATCCGATATAAGTCATGAAATAACCCTGAGTAACCCTGAAAAGTCCATCACAGGCACACACTTAAACAGATCAAGCCAGTTCATCTTAAGGCATGCTATGTATGGATTCTTGTGGAGAAGAGAAGGCGACGTTATACAGTACAATGCACTGCACTTCAGTACCTCCTGTGTTCAATGAAACTATTTTTTGATACATTCAACCTTTGAAAACATAGTTTGTTTTTTTATTATTTGTCAAACTTCCACTGGAAAGACAGCTGCTAGGTATTGATACTGTAATCTGAACAAGATCTTTATACCAGAAGATCACAAAATTAAAATTAATGTGATTTTTTTTTTTTTGTTTGTGTTGCATTACTTTTTGTATTTGTTATTATTGTATAGTGAACCGGGCTGATTAAGTAAAATTGAAAGAAAAAATATTATAAATAATGTTGCAAACTGTTCATTTTATTAAGTCATATCTTAATGCTTCTGTATTATTATAGCCTCAGAAAGTTGTGAGACAAGAAAGTCTAGCTTTTAATGCTCCATATATATATATATATATAAAATATATTGTTTTACATGCTGCATTTTTCTTCTACGTACAGATATTTAATTAGATTTGTTTACACATATAATAGTATTTGCCTATTAGTACAGCATAGTTGATAGACACTTCAATAGCTCTTTGCACACTGCACCATCACAATCCACTCTAAGCTAGTTCAGTTCATCCTTCACCCTTGACTATAATCCATTTTGTGTAGTTCGGCGAAGTGTCTGAACAGTTCTGTGATTTCAATGAACTCATCATTAGCAGTAGACTTCAAATTAAGGCATGGTAGACATTGTGTAACTTTTTCCAATTATTTATTTTATATAGTGCACTGAATTGCAAAACATATGTATTCTTTGTCTTACTGCTTTCAAATAGATACATACCTTCTACTTGTCGTTTTGTTTCTTGTTAGAAACTTCCAGCAACGACTGTTTCAAAACTGGCTTTATGCCTTAACTCTAAATTACTCCATTACTTTTACATATATTTTACATCAAGTAATGTACTCATTCCCGTTTTAATACACTGAATTTAATTTTAAAATAACAAAATGGATTATGGAAGACAGTCTTTAATTGCAGGAGATGCAGCAAGCTGGAAAACATTCCTTTAGTCAAAGCTCGAGATGACTAAGTGTGTTTTTAGAATAGCCATTTGAACATGCCAAAAACAGTATGTGGCTTCCATTTTAGGTTTACTCATTTTTGGAATTTGTTTGGAAATTTCTTTTATATACTGGATCAGTGTCCCATCTGGGTAGTGCTCTGTCTTTGCAAATTTTTGCTGTTGTTTGGCTCAGACTCACTGTGAATCTCTCCAAATCCTTTGGTGAAACCCAAAGTCTTGCACCAGCCATCCAGTTGTCATAGTTTACAGCCTAGTCTCAAAGTAGATTATAGTATATGAATTTGTTTTTAGCTTTATTATGGGAGCAGAGAAAGAGACAACACTTATAAAGTCAATAATAGCAATATATTCTTGAGAATAACAATGAAGCATTATATGTTAGCTTTTAGTCCATTTTATGTATAAATTCTAAATTGGAACAAAGGAGCCTTGAGTCGTGTCTTCTCTTAGAGCTCTTAGTGGGCATTGTTTGCCTGGGTAGCATCATACTGTACAGATGGTTTTGTGTGTTGCCTTGAATAAAGGCTTTCAGTTAGCTGTCACTCATACCCTTGTATCTCCTTGCGTGAATGAGACTTTTTTTTTTTAAACATACTTTTAACCTTATACTGACATACTATCGAGCTATAAGAGTGGATTTGTTCAGATAGGTGGCATGATGCAGCTTCAAGACACCAAATGTCACATTTTAGAATTCTAAATACCTTTCTGAAAAGAAAGTTTTTTTTTTTCTTCAAGTATTTCACGGTGCGCTTGAAGTTTTCTTTAAAGCTGCAGCATTGTGTATACAAGCAGTACCAGACTCCACTTTTATTTAAAAAAACTAGATTTACAAGATGCTGCATGATATAATATATACTATTGTGATTTAGAAAATGAACTCTTTCTATGTATGATCATATTGCAGTTTTTTTGTTTGTTACTTCTTTTTTGTCTTGGTTTTGATGAAATGGTTTATTTCATTTGGATGGTATAAAGAAACTTCAAGCAGATATTATTCCTAGGGCAGGGTAGACATTGTTAAGCTTAACATTTAGGTCCATAATTTAGAGAGACATTGTGTTTTGTTCAACTGTAGTTCCTTATAATTTGGGGCTGCTCACCCAAAAAGATAAGAATGTGAATTTTTTCAAAGGTTTTAGTCAAATAAAGTACTATATATTGGTTGTATGGAAAAACAGCCAGGCTGTATCTACATGTTGCTAAACAAAAAGAACAAATTTTATTTTATACTGTCCTTTGTGTGGCATATGCGTCACATGTGCATTTTTAACAGAAACTGTGTAATCAGATCATTTCAAAGCACAAGCAAGTAAAAGGATTTGCTGGGAGCTATGGAGTAAGCTAGCAGTTGGAATTTCAACTAGCTCTTTGACCTTGTGGTTTTGAAGACCAGCTCCCTAACCACTACACCTCATCGCTTACCTTTTCTTTTAGCTTGGAAATGGTTCATAACTTGTATTTTTTTAGTGTATTACTTTGCTACACCTATTACATTCTTGTCTTTTTGCATTTTTTTGTACAACATTCTCAGCATGTAAGGTTTGAGAATTGTTTTAGAAGTTTTAGTTATCGCCTTTTCTATCATATACTTTAAAATAATTGCAGCAAGTGTAGTCCAGCCCAGCAGATCTTTGTTTATTTCAAGTACAGTCTGGCGGATCTTGGACATGATAAATACTATTGCTGTATGAGTTAAGACGGTGCCCTGTTATTGTAGCAAAGTATTTAGATAAAGAAGATGAATGTTGTATTATCCACATTATATTTAAGGCAAGTCTGTGGCTACAGTGAATTGCTTGTGGTCAAGCAAAGCCTAAACATCAGAGCAGTGTAAAAGCCAGATTGGTTCCAGTGTATGCCTCCTTAAAAAGAGCAGTGTCAGGAGCCATTCTATAGCATTCTATAGTTTTCATTGCATTTGTCATCATGCTCTATAAAAAGAAATAATGCTATGTTTTTCATCTAAGTTGTCTATTCCCAAGGCGTCTGCCATATAGCATAATGCTGCAAGCCTGATTGGCTAAATTGCAATTGCAAATACAAGCTTTCCCTTGTAGCATCTGTATATTAAGATTACACAGTTTGCTTCACTGTGGGCTTCTTTACGTTATTTTTAAATCGTTTGTGGTTTATATATGTGTCACACTTTGAAAGAATTAATCACAAACAAAGCCTCTTGTAGTACAAAAGAAGTTGAATTCAATACCTAAAAGAATTTGATAATTTAGTCTTGCGCAGCTTTCTGGCTTGGCAGGTGGTAGCCAAGCCTGTGCTGACACTGTCAAAATACGAAAATTACAGTGACAAGAGTTTTTAATGGATTCTGTTTGACAAATATAATTAAGGTGTTTCAATTGAAAGCCTATAATAAAGACTACTGGTGGGCTCCCCAAGGTCCTCACTAATTGTGTAGATTGCTTTTTAAGCTTTGAATAGTTTTATTGGATAATGAACTGTTAAGAAGTGTTAGATCTTTTCCTTAGCAGAATTTAGAGACAGAGAAATAGAGAAAGAGACAAGCCTGAGGTGTGGTGTTGCGCTGATAATTAAAAGGCAGATTTATGTTGCTGTCTTTGATCTCACTGTCAAGATTTGATTAGAGCTGTAAATTCTTTAATCAAGTGTAATGTTGTTGTTAATGTTGTATCAGTTAAAAAGAAAAGAAGGATTCCAAGTTTCTTCAAGTCCACATTAATCGCATAACTTTGCCGTTGTGATGTTTCTTTTTATGTCAGTCTAAGGGAAATAAAAATAAAATAAAGAAATGTCAGCATTGTTGGCTACTTTTGCATTTTTACTTTTTTTTTTTTTTTTTTTTTTTTTAAAAAAAAAAAGCCCTAGCCCGCATTGTTAGTTTAAGAGCTAAAAATTCAACTATGGCAGTAGGCCTGTAGACCAAGATTTTGATATTTTCATTTCCTCTAAATTTGTAGCATTCCTTTATTACTTGACATTTTATGAAGCTGCAGTATGTAATTTTTCAAGTTACGGATTGGTTACATAAAATGAAGTGAATGTTATTCCACTAAAGTGGTGTTTAAATCTAAATGTACAGTTATCAATTATGAAGTCTGGAGACGTTTTTTTTGAGATTCTAGTCCATTGCAGTGTACACTCACAATGGGTCAGTATAGAGTCTCTATCTTAAACAGCCTACACATCTTTTGCATGTGGGAGAAGAGTTCTTGAATAAACTGTAAATGCAGATCATGCCAGTTGTACACAGACGATGACTAAACCGACATTTGGATTTGGGTCCCTGGAGTTGAGGTACTAGAGTTAATGACAGTGACACCATGCAGGTTCTATGTAGAATAAAGTGTCCATTCATCCTTCCATTGTCAAACCCACTTATTCCACTTTAGGGTCTCTGGTGGTAGAACCTACCTTGATGGCATTGGGTGTAAGGCAGGGACCAAAGCTATACTGCACAAGGGTATTTATAAATATAATAGATTGATGTTTTAGAGAATATTTGTGTGCACTATAAATATATGTACATGAGTAGTTTGTGTGCTTAATTTATATTTTTAACATTTAAAGATCAAACAGAAATAAATGTACTGAATCGGGGGGGAAAACAAGCCCTGAGTGTTAAAATAAAAAAGCAACTAATTTATTTTTTCTCTCTAGCCTCCTTAAGTAAATTTTTCTATTAAGCTCCCACAGCTTTGGTCATTTATACCTATTAAACCTGTGTTTTATCATCCATTACCGACTTTCACATCGCTGGATACACTTATTGTCCGTAATAAGCATTTTACAGAGCCACTAAAAATTGTTTAAGTCATATCTAGAGCATGCTGAAAAGTAGAATGAGATTTGCAAATGATAAATGAGAAACTTGACTAGTTAACTAATAAAGATTTGTCTTAATCAAGTATGATTTGTCAGAACAGGAGCGCAGTAGGGTCAGGGCACAGGCAATGAATAATACAGCATTCACAGGAGAGCAGGGCCACAGAAGAAAGGCCTAATAAATATGCTGCTATTACCCACTGCTAATTCATATTCAAAGGGTGGATTTTGCCTGGTCAGCCGCAAAGATGCTGAGCTGATCACTGGATTGTTAAAGATTTCTTTTTATAACATCTTAAAAAGTATAGTAGCAAATGCATAGCTGTGCAGCAGCTTTTAACATACTTTGTCCAGCTTATTAAAAAAAAAAAATCTTACTGTATATTTAGGTATTAAGATTCCACTTGTTTCCTTAATTAATTTATTTATTCACATTTTTTCTTCTCTGATGTGCAATACTGTCTTTTAACATTTAAAAAAAATACTAAAATGCTTTTTCCAAAGACATGCAACATTTAAGAATGTTCATGTTGATTTTTCATAATATATAATAAAATAATCTGAATGATCAAAACTCGGTTTTCTTCATTTTAATATGTGTTCATTTCAACAAGGAATTTTTAAAATGTACCAAATCTTTTTTCTTCTTGCTTTGGTTTTCCCCCTTACTTTTTGCAACTAAATTTTTCTTCAACCATTTTCACTTGTTAACCATTTTGTATCACAAAGAAAAGATGACAGTCACTTTAAAACTCAAGGCTGCTGGTTCAACTCTCACCTCACTGTGTGACACTGAGCAAGTAGATTAGCCTTTGTGCATTTCTTTTGTTTAAATTATATCCTGACTGTTCACCAAAATAAACAACAATAACAGCTTTAGTTTCTTCTATCCCTTTCTCAAAACTTTTAGTGCAATCTATGCATGTTTCAGTGCCTGTCACAAACATAGCACACAAGTGTGAAATTCTGTTTTGCTTGCTCCATCAGCACTACTTCCTTCTAATTTGTCTTTGATAAATTGAAATTTTACTGTTTTTGTGTTTTCTAAACTTTGCTTTCCATTTGATACCACATACATTTTTTCCATAATAATTGTCTTCACAATTAAAAAAAACCAATACAAAACAAACTTAAAAACTACAGAAAGGAAAGGAAAGATACTAACTTTGAAAACTGCACTTTTTACAAATTGCCACAAGTACAGTATAGTAAAAGACAACAGAAGTGCTACTTTAAATCAATATAATTGCCTTTATTGGTTTATGTATTTCTAAAGTGTTTTAATCAACAAAGTAGGCACTTTTTTGATGACTTTAGCACTATTGTATTATTAATGTTTTCTAAAGATTGCATAAGCAGTGCAGAGTACAGGACAATTCCCAGTTTAGTTTTTGTTTACATGCCTTTTTGTGCTAAATCTGAACTAGAACTGTTCATTTTATAAGGATCTTTATGTTAAATGGTAGCATTGATTCCTAATATATTTTCCACATTACCTTCAGCCATCTTCTGAAAGGAACGGAGTTAGACAAGAGATAAAGTGACACAAGCAATTAAAGTTAAAATATTTAGTATGGAAAAAAGAGATGTAAAATTACTGAAATAATTTGGGGGAGACTGTAACATGACATTTATTGCTGGCTGCCTTTGGAGGAATGCTAGAATTTTTTTTTTTTTTTTTTTGCATGGTGGATGTGTTAGTTGTAGCCATGTAGTCACAGTACTTAGAGCAACTGTTTTAGAGAATTCAGCACACAACAGTGGTGTCATCCAGTGTCAGGGCTGTCCTTTCAGTTTATTGCTGTTCTATAGCAGAGGAAAAAGAAGACCAGAGATCTCACAGTGTAGATAGAATAAAACAGCTCTTGTAAAATTGATGATGTCTCCAATTATTTAGCAGCGGAGGGAGTCACTGGGATGGCAGATGCCTCAATTGTAGAGGACCCTGCTGATGGGTCTGAAATTAATGTATGAAGGGTTTATCCCTGGGTGTCAAAAAGACAATTCATTTTGTGATATTCTAGCGGACGGGCCGCTCTTCCTTGTTTATTGACTTTGCCAGTCACTGACGACATAGAGAGGGAAGAAAAAATGCAATTCATCAAAGTGACAATGGTATGCCCTCAATAACAGGACGTGATATTGTCACATTGGAAGAGAGAAATGGATTGCATCATGAACAACTTTAGGTCATCAACTTCTGCAATACAGGAAATACCAATAAAAGAAGAGTAAATTTACAATTTTCTCTCTTTAGACAGTTTAAGTGCCTTCAGTTTCACCCTTTTAAATGACAGTTTAATTTAATTGTAATTGAGTGAAAAAAGAAACTTCTGGTGTCTTTATAAACATGGCTGGAAATCAGCAATTTTCTTAAATAACGATTGCAGCACAATACTACAGGTACATCTCTAATTCATTAAGTGATTGTCTTGGTGGTCCAAAGTTTGATTGTAATCTGATCTCTTGGAAAAATGCAAGTTAAAGACCGTGTACAACAGTTTTAATCTCATCAATGATAATCATTCTGTTTGGATTTGGTTACATTGCTCCTTCTGATGCTACCTTTGGAGGAAATTGTTACTAAAAAGAGTTCACTGATTTTCCTTTCAGAAACCATCAAGTATGAGTCTTAGCATAATTTGAAAGCCCAAATTTGCCCAGTAGAATAGGAATGTAAGAAAAGTTTTGCCAATGACAAGGTATTCTGCCCAACCTAACCTGTCCATTTCTATTTGCACCCTTTTTTCAAAATAAATTGAGGTTTAAAGGTGTCAAAAGAACTATCAGCTACTATTCTGCTTGTTAAGTGAATTATGTGAAGGAGTACTTTATAATGTTTGTGTGAAACTTACCCTTAACTAACTTCCATTTTTGCCTGCCTGTTATTTTGAAAGTATAAGTGTTGGTGTCGGTGTGTGCAGAGATTGGTTACCATCCTCTCCAGGGCAAGTTCCTCCCATACACGCAGTGTTGCTGGGTTTGGCACCGGCACCTTATGACCCTGTATTGCATAAGCTGCTACAAAATGGGTGGATCTTAGTTACTAGACAACAATATTGACAGTTGTGTTTTGATTGTGACACTTGGACTGGTAAGTATGTGTATGTGTGTGTGCTGTGTGATGGATTGGCACCCTGCCTTGTGTTTGATGCTGCCCAAGTAGGCTGCACCCCACCATGACCCCTTATTGGAACCATCGGATTTGAAAAAAATGGGTAGATGAATAAAATACGTCTTGAAAAATGTGTTACATTCTAATCCTTTAGGATGACATTACCATTGAAAGATACTGTAACAAATAATTAATGATTGTTGAACATGTAGTTTCAGCCATTCTTACTGTTTGGTACCCCTGATATTATTCGAAAGCATTTGTTTACTAAAACAAATATGATTTCTTGGTTCTAGAATCAATTGTGTGAATAGAAAAAGAGTGGCACAGTGGGACTGAATCATCAAGCTAAACTTTGCATGAGGCTTCTAGACATTGCATAAAGAATGATCAGAAAATCCAAATGTATTTATATAAAACTTGGGAAATGCTCTACACTTTAATAAGAAAACAGTTGCAGTTTCATTTCAAGGATATTTTAAAATACTAAAAAAAAAAAGCTGTGTAATTCTGCATTTGCTTTATTTTCACAACGTTAGAAGATACTGCGGCCGACAGTACTGAGAATACACCATTCCATTTGTGGCTTCTAGGGTATGCTTTTAGTTATAATTCCGTGCAGTTCTGACGTGGATCATTTTATGTGTGAGCCTTTTTTTATCTTCTATGTATTAGTACTACACATAGAGCCTATCCAAAAGCTTTCTTCTTGAATGCAGTTTTTATTTTTGTTCATTACTCATTTCTCCCTTCCTTGAACCCACTGAACCCAGACATTCAGCAAGGCTATAAGAAATTCATGACAATAAAAGACAAGTTAAAACAAAAGCAAAATATTGCTTGTTCTGTGTATTATAAGAAATAATCAGCAGCCAAAACTGGAGGAGAAAACAAATATTTGAGTATGTTCTATATGCAGCCTAATTGTGTTTAAAAAGAAAAGATTTCATAAACTGCAAGATTAATGACATAGTTCAGGTATATTTAATATAAAACCTTTAAATAAATTCTCAAAATCTTGTTTCTACATTTAGTTTGCATTGTATCTTGTGACTACAACGATTTGTACACAAGTTCTTCTTTAGGGTACTTTATTCACATGTTGTGCTTTATAAGCCTGTTGTGTTCGGTTTAGACATTTTGCCTGACCCTTTTTTCTGTCAGACATTTCCAGCCATGGAAAGAGATTCCGTCTCTTTCCAAAGTAGAAAAGTGAGTCTGTTCTATCTTCATATATTGAGCTGAGCTGATAGGTAGCTCAAATGTCGTCTGGTTTTTTATGTCTAAGTCAGTGATTCCCAACGTGGGGTATACAGTACGTTAAACAATTTATAAAATGAAAAAACAGAAATTCACAGTTAAAAATAATAGAAAAAAATGAACAAATAATTTTTATTTTTATTTTTTTACAGAGACTTTTATATATTTATATAAACACAGAAGGGATGGTGAAGAACCCTTTAATTTATGATTTTACAACCGGCTTGGGTTTTTCTACTTAGAAATCATTTTTACCATTAAAATAATATAGATTGTAACAATGATTGTAAAATTTTGCAATATAACAAAAATATAAAATGATCAAAATATTACAGAAAAGCTGTCATTAAAGTTATTTTGTATTTATATCGCCTCTTATTATATGTTTTCAAAACTGTATTTGCTGTATTTTCATATTACTTCATATTATATATATATTTTAAACAATTTATCAGTACTTTAACTATCCTTTCACTCTTTTGTTTCCATGTTCTTTGTTAGCTTGTTTACACCAAATTAATGACATTATGGGCTTCCTCCTCGTGAGTAAGAGTTCACTTTCAGAATAGGTAATAATAAGAATAAGATATATATTACAATATCATGATTTTAGAGAGGCCTAGATGGGGCATGGCCAAAAAAAGCCACTGGTCTAAGTCTTTCAGTGTTAGCATATTGGTATTCTTTGTGAGTAATTATTTCAAGGGTATAGACAAATATCGAGGTGTCAAACAGGTAAAAGCATATCCAGAGTTATAAGTAAAATGTGAACATTCACCTGCTTGTTCCTTTAATATTCACATATGTGAAAGTTAAAAACAGTGCTTATTGACACTTCATCAGATAATCGTCTAATGAAAAATATGCATAGAACATGTTTAAGTAGGCAGTGGAAGGTGCAAAGAGTGGAAGTCTAGAGTGACCATTTTAGAAGGTAAAGGGGTGAGGTTGAAACAGTAGACAGCTATTCATTGTGTAATTTAAAACATAGTTTAGCTTGCAATACTTTTCTTTTGTTAGATGTCTTCAAATTCATGTATTTGAATAAAACTAGACAGATTACCACTGTTGTTACCAAGAAGTAAAGTGTGGTAGCACAGGACCAGAGATATCCTGACAGCTCTGACGTGCTTCCTGAAATAATCCACTAATCATTAGCTTGATTTGCTCGCATAAATTTCAGGAAATCTCCTTCAAGAAGTTTGATAACTGATGTTGTTCAAAAGGCAGATATTAAAATGTCCAGAAAGACCCAATTAGTGTTTGTTTAGTCACAGTACATGTGATCCATTAGACTGTTGCTGCAACTAAAGGTTCAATTGCAGATAGTACCTCTGGATGGTTGTATGCATTATACAATGCATCCGGAAAGTATTCACAGCGCATCACTTTTTCCACATTTTGTTATGTTACAGCCTTATTCCAAAATGGATTAAATTCATTTTTTTCCTCAGAATTCTACACACAACACCCCATAATGACAACATGAAAAAAGTTTACTTGATGTTTTTGCAAATTTATTAAAAATAAAAAAACTGAGAAATCACACGTACATAAGTATTCACAGTCTTTGCCATGAAGCTCAAAATTGAGCTTCGGTGCATCCTGTTTCACCTGATCATCCTTGAGATGTTTCTGCAACTTAATTGGAGTCCACCTGTGGTAAATTCAGTTGATTGGACATGATTTGGAAAGGCACACACCTGTCTATATAAGGTCCCACAGTTGACAGTTCATGTCAGGGCACAAACCAAGCATGAAGTCAAAGGAATTGTCTGTAGACCTCCGAGACAGGATTGTCTCGAGGCACAAATCTGGGGAAGCTTGCAGAAAAAGTTCTGCTGCTTTGAAGGTCCCAATGAGCACAGTGGCCTCCATCACCTGTAAGTGGAAGAAGATTGAAACCACTAGGACTTTTCCTAGAGCTGGCCAGCCATCTAAACTGAGCGATCGGGGGAGAAGGGCCTTAGTCAGGGAGGTGACCAAGAACCTGATGGTAACTCTGTCAGAGCTCCAGAGGTCCTCTGTGGAGAGAGGAGAACCTTCCAGAAGGGCAACCATCTCTGCAGCAATCCTCCAATCAGGCCTGTATGGTAGAGTGGCCTGACAGAAGCCACTCCTTTAGTAAAAGGCACATGGCAGCCCGCCTGGAGTTTGCCAAAAGGCACCTGAAGGACTCTCACACCATGAGAAACAAAATTCTCTCGTCTGATGAGACAAAGAGTGAACTCTTTGGTGTGAATGCCAGGCGTCACATTTGGAGGAAATCAGGCACCACTCATCACCAGGCCAATACCATCCCTACAGTGAAGCATGGTGGTGGGAGCATCACGCTGTGGGGATGTTTTTCAGCGGCAGAAACTGGGAGACTAGTCAGGATAAAGGGAAAGATGACTGCAGCAATGTACAGAGACATCCTGGATGAAAACCTGTTCCAGAGTGCTCTTGACCTCAGACTGGGGAGACGGTTCATCTCTCAGCAGCACAACGACCCTCCGCACACAGCCAAGATATCAAAGGAGTGGCTTCAGGACAACTCTGTGAATCTCCTTGAGTGGCCCAGCCATAGCCCAGACTTGAATCCAATTGAACATCTCTGGAGAGATCTTAAAATGGCTGTCCACTGACGCTTCCCATCCAACCTGATGGAGCTTGAGAGGTGCTGCAAAGAGGAGTGGGCGAAACTGGCCAAAGATAGGTGTGCCAAGCTTGTGGCATCATATTCAAAAAGACTTGAGGCTGTAATTGCTGCCAAAGGTGCATCGACAAAGTATTGAGCAAAGGCTATGAATACTTATGTACATGTGATTTCTCAGTTTTTTTATTTTTAATAAATTTGCAAAAACCTCAAGTAAACTTTTTTCACGTTGTCATTATGGGGTGTTGTGTGTAGAATTCTGAGGAAAAAAATGAATTTAATCCATTTTGAAATAAGGCTGTAACATAACAAAATGTGGAAAAAGTAATGCGCTGTGAATACTTTCCGGATGCACTGTATCTATCAACGAGACTGTTGGCTAGGTTAAGTAGTCAGTAGTACAAGATCACATGTGGTTCTGGAAGAAAAAATTCTTATACCAGGGCTAGTAAAGGACTAACTCATTTTCAAGTGACCCAAGAATAATGGAGCTCTGCTTCTAGGGGTTGAACTAATTTATGTTTATACTGTATAATACACCCATGACTCATAGCCATGAAAATGGGGTTGGTTGTTATGGCCCACTTATATGATTCTGGACGCAATACATTAGTGAGAATGGTTTAGGGATAAGTTCAAGCCACACAGATATCAACAGCCTATTCTCATGTCGTAAGGTGGGATTGGTATTTCTATACAAATTGGTTAAGTAGCAATGCTTCTGAACAGGCTGCTTCTGTGACTGTATAGCCCATGTGTAACAGCTTGTTTAAACTTGTATGATGCATATGTTGAAATCCCTCCCGAGTTAATTTTATGTACTGTAAAGAATTTCTTCTTTTCCAATTTTCAATGAATTAGTCCATTCTGAATTCTTGTTTACTTAAAAAGTGAAGTCTTTGCTTTATCCTTGTGTTTTTGTTTAGAACATGAAAATAGTTAAAACAAGGATTGCTCAACTTTGTTTCTTAGGCAGAGAAATTTATGCAGTAAATCAGATTTATTTCTGACCTTTCTTCCAGAGAGATTTCTGGGGAAAGTAGGAGTACTTATTAGAACACTGCTTTCTTTTTAAATCCTTCAGTGTTTAATAACATTTTCTGTTTCATATTCCAGGGGCACAAATTTTAAACTTTTTAATTGAGATTATTTTGTGTTTCATGCTTATGTAGGTTAAGGTAAGAATTTTGTGAAGCAGACATGTTCACAATTATGCTTTGAAATCATCACAGCACTTTCTCCCTCAAAACAGTAAAGGAAACCCTAAATGTTTACTCCTTTGATTAATGAAAATGCTGCTCTATGTAGTTCAGAAATGGTAAAATCAGAAGACAATCTAGTCCACTTTTTTTGCTAAAATGTACGAGGTACATGTTGTGAGTGAACCCTCTAAAGCATCCTTCAAGCATTTATAACCAAAGTTATACCATTAGTCCAGACTAGAAACCAAACCGCAGATTGTGGTCTCAGTTGTAGATGTTCGTCTTCTTTGCCAGAGGCCACAATATGTATTCTTCATTCTCCCTAAAAACTGCAGCGGTTTTACTGACTGGCTATTTTATTAAAAATGTATATGCTAAATATGCATTATGTGTCTTGGATGTCGGGGTGCAAGACGTTCAAGAGTTTTGGGGGCCAAATATGTATCTGTCATGGGATGATTTTGGCCGAGAATTTGCTAGCTGAATAGACTTGTGCATACAAGTATTGGTTTGAGATCAAATTATGTCTTTTTTCCTGTAGGGTGTTAACTATAAATGCCCATTTTGCTCGATGCGCTGTCTTTGCATCCTTTTAGTAATCTGAGCAAAACAGCTCTTGGTTTATATTGTACAATTTTTATAACACTGCCTGTAAATTTTATCAGATTTAACTCATGCACAGACCATGCAGTAGGTGATATTTTATTAACATATTGTACACTCCGTATAATTTTACCATATGTTTGCTGTAATTTTAAATGTCTTCCATCATTTATAATCATTTCTTCGCCTCCTCACCTCACATAAGAGTGGTCAGGATTCCAAGACAATAACAGCTGTGACAGATAGGGGGTTCTATCGCCCCTTGAACCCCTGTCCACGACTCCAGACACCAGATAAAAGTCCAAATGATGACTTTATTTAAATGCCACAGTGCACAAAGCACCCTCTCCTCCACTATACTCATAAATCACAATAACAATACAATAATAAACAATCCTCCACTCCCGGACGCGTTGCCACCCTTCCGCCCAGCCTAGCTCAACGCTCTGGTGTCTCTTTCAGTCTTTTATAGTCCTTGCCCCGGAAGTGTTTTGCCCTCTCTGTCCACGTGACTAGGAACACTTTCGGGTCAGATAAAAAACCTTCTTCTTTACCCCGGAAGCACTTCATTCCCCTTGTCCATGTGTACTTCCGGGGTGTAGGGAAAATAACCGTTGTTCCTCCCTGCAGCGTCACCTAGTGGCCCCCATGGCATCCAGCAGGGCTGTGTATAAAAACTGCAATGTCCATGATGCCCTGCTGGTCTCCGGGGAACCTCTGCACAGTAGCAGAGTATCTCTTAAGAGCCTGAGCTGAAATATCAGCTTAATCACTCTCTGTATGGGGTTTACATGTTCTCCCCATGTCTGACTGCATTTTTCCCTGTTGCGCTGGTTTTCTTCCTACTTTCAAAAGACACGTCAGGTTAATTGCTAAGTCTAATCCGGCTCAATATGACTGAGTGGAGTTAAGACCCATCCAGGCCCAATTCCTTTCTTGTACCTGATGCTGCCAGGATAGCCTCTGGTGTGCTACAGCCTTAACTTAGATTAAACAGATTTAGTAAATCAGTGAATGAATAATTCTTGATTTTGAATAATTTTCAAATTTTATGCATATTAATATCCACAGGTTTTGGAAAAGTTTTTAAGTAAAACTGGATTTGACTTTTTAAGTAATGTTAGAAAATAATAAAAAATATCATTGCTGTTGCCATTCATTTAGCACAGATTATGATATTAGTGAAGAGAGAGGACAGGTTTCTGAGTAAGACATTTGCAAAAGATGCTATGAAAAAAATCTGCATTAAGCTTTGTAAATTGTTTACAACATTCTTTTGCCCTAGCCAAACAAGAACCTGCTACAAAATATTAGTCCTAAATTAATGAACCTCTTTTTTGCTTCAGTATTTCAAGCAATTTGGAAGAAACAGGCAGTCAGCCAAGCCAAAGTGAAGTCGCTAGGCTCATTACATATCAGTTACTTTTGCCCTGTCAGTTAGAAGTGGATTCCCACTTGGAGCCCTGATTTTTCCATTTAATTATATTCTCTTTGGAATTTTTTTAGCTGTGCAAATTGTATTATGCAAATGCCACTTACGCAAATGCAAAACAGGACCTTTAAACATTTGCCTCTCTGATCTGTTTTTTTCATTGCCAACCTTGTTCTATTAAACTATAATAGGCATACAAAGCAAAAGGTACTATTTAAGGGTGCACTGTATCATTGGCCAAACATAAATCCATCTTTTAGCCAGCACGTGGATGAAAATATTCCACTGATATACTCAGAAACCACACATCTTACCACATTTCACCTTTGGGAGGCTTTGTATATACAGCTAAACATTCAGCAAAGAAAGCCAAGAGGGACAGAGAAAACATAATGGGAACATCAATTTGTGGTCAGATATCTAAGAGAAATATTTATCTTTCTGGTACTTGGCAAGGGATATTGAAATTGGATCTTCTAATGTATTTTACAGTCTTTGGCTTAGAAGGCACTTAATCAGCCTTTGATGGATTTTACAGTTGAAAAAAAGTTGATTAATTTTTAAAATACTTGTATTTTGTGACTAACCATGCTAGAGTCCCACTGATTTGCTCTTTTGGGGGAAGCCACTTGCTTATTTGTTTCATGTTTTAATATGACTTTTTCATTGTGTTAATGACAAAATATAAAAGACTTTTCATCGTGTCATTGTGTTCCTTTTGTCCTTATTCTACCCAATTGTTAAAATTTAAATGTTTTCTTCAGACTTTATACATTTATGTAGACTACCTTCAAAGCTTCCTTCTCTGCTGTTTTAGAGGTCATGGTTTATTTAATTCTTTTTATCTTTTCTTTTTAGCATTGAGTAAGCAGCACTTTAGTGTTTATCTAGGGGATTGGTGTGATGTGCCATCCTCCCATGATTTAGCCTACTGGTGGAGTTATGAGTGTCTTGAGGCACACAGAGTATAGTGCTAGGTTAAATGTATGTGCACGCTCCAGTAGTTGTACAGGAACATCTCATCTGCAGGTGGCAAGATGGAGGAGACTGTTTATTGTTCTGCTTCAGACTGAATTAGAAATATGAGGAATCAGGAAGCAGAGTACAGTACCAGCATTCCTCCAAAGGTGAGTGTAAACTCTCACGCCCTAAGTGAGTGTCTTTTCTTGCCAATTCAGACCCTTTCAGATTTATTTTTGCAATTAAATTTGCACATTGTAATCATCTTTGTGCTTGGTATTTAGCTGCCACAGTTTTCAGATTTGCTTGTTTATGATTTTATTTATTGTTCACACCACATCTGCTGGAGCTCTAACAAAAAAAGTAATTAGAAGGTAAGCCCCTTGCACATAAAATATTTTCACTAGTGTTTCTGCTTCTTGCACTCTTGATGACTAGGGGAAGAAAACTCAAACTTTATGTATAGCATTATGTCAAAGCATCAAGAGGTGGACTGCAGCTAGAATAATTTCATATTCAATATTTTTGTCTCTTGTGTAAAGTTTCTATGTATTGAACACCAAACACCCACTCTGAAATGATTATCACACATCTGGCACCAGGAGTCTGCAAATCACTACGATACCCAAAAAAATCGGGTTTAGGTTGTAGTCTGTTCTCTATCTGTTACAAATTTGTCCTACTGTGTGAATTTTTCTCAGAGCATCTTGGTGTTCATGCCATGCATGTGCATGCTAGGCTGCTGACTAAACATAGACACTGCCTGTTGTGAATGTATCCTGTCCACTGTTGGAAATTTCTTCCAACCAGTATTTACAGGATTGTCTCCCAACCTGCACAACACAATTTAGATTAAAAAAATTCAGCAAATGAATAGATTGACACATCATTTATATGTTCGGGCCTCTTGCTATTTTCCTTCAGCAGTTGCAATTTTCCCAATTGCAGTATACGTTTACTACAAGAAGACCAATTATGAAAGTATTTACTTATCCTAGAAACTCAGTACCTGGCTTTATCTGTGTAGGCTTTCCTGCTGCATATCCTTGGTCATTTGCTTTACCACCTCCAGTTTTTTGCCCACTTAAAAAGTTTTGTTTTTAGATTTATGCCCACTTAGTTTTTTACTATCTTTGTATTTGTGAAGAACAAATTTTGATGCACGGTTCATGATGAGTGAGTATAGAATTTTTTCAGCTAGTCTGCAACCATGTCATTTCTAGGGAACACCACTAACACCCTATGTAGTGAGGCTGGATCACTTCTGCTTCATGAACATTCATGTTGGTGGTTGTAAGAGCATATTTAACAAGAGACTTGGTGCATGCTGACCTAGAGTTAGCAGTCTATGTGGAATTGGTTTGTCTTTTGAAAACAGAGAATCTTGCTTCAACCCATCTAGTGGCATTTACAAGTGCTATCACTCAGTGTCTTCATGGGATTTCTCAGGGTTCTGTGGTGTCCTCCCATGTCCTAAAGGCATTTGTGATCAATGGGCATCTCTGAACTGTCAAAGTATGAATGAGCAGAGATATTTTTGTATGAGTTTGCCCTGTGATGGACTGGTGTCCCTTTTGGGGTTAGTTTACAGCTTGCTCTACTACTAGAATAAGTTCTTACTACTTTTAACCTAGTGATGGTTAAACCTGAATCCCAAACAAAAAGATGATCGACTTTAAGTCCTTATTTTTTAATGTGCATAATGTGTTCTGAAACTAGAGAGACTCTGCATCCCAAGGTTGACTATAATCAGCAGTATTTTAATGTTGTAGGTTAGAAAAGAATCAACGACTGTGGTGGACAGGAGATTTATATATTTTATGTTTAGCATTTTTTCTCCTGACTTTCTCTTTGTGCATATGCAAGAGGAAAGCCTTGCTTAAAAAATGATAAAATGTTTTTGAGCAGCAACTGGAAAAGTAGACAGTGGCAATGCATATGATGTAGTTTACTCAAACTTTCATGAATACTTGGGTATGATTACACACCAGTGATTAATCCTAAAGCTGGAAACATTAACATAACCTGTAATTTATAAAACTGCATTTTGAGCTGGACAAAAACAGTAGATTAGCAGAGTATTTTACACATGACAAAACTATTATTTTTTTCTAATTTATATTAATGACACCACTTAATTATATTTAATAAACATGTTAAATTTGCAGGTTGCAACCAAAGTAGAATAATAGCAAATGACAAGGATTCAGCACAGTTACTCCATGAAGACCTGGACAATCTTTGGAATTGTCCAAAACCTTGCAAACTGTAGTATAACGTAGAGAAGGGTTAAGTGCAGCAATAGAAATTGACATGTACTCAATAATTAAAAGACAAGGAATGTGATGCTGTGCTTCCTGGCGTAGTGGTGCAGCAGGATATAAGGGATATAATCTTGTAATCTGTTTAAAATATATACACATTACATACACCTAGAGTCTACATTGACATTTTCAAGTACAATGAACAGACAGGTTTAATTTAAGAATATAAAGACATAATTTTTATAGTATTATTTGACACAGTCAAAGTAAAGGAAGTGAAAACCCACATTGAGTGGCTATTACAAGAGTATATGATCCTATGCCCACCAAGAGTAAAGGATATTTAGAGATGCTCTTCTCAGACCATTATTTTTCTTACTTTGTGGAGGGTAGAGCACTTCTCTGGACATGGTCTTTTTTCTGCTAGGGTTTATGGCTATGAATTATTTAGACCATTTTTATACCACTTTCTTTTAATCAGCGCAGTGTTTCCTTTGGTGCTAAAGCATTCCAGGGGCGTTAGCTGTTTTGTTGTAAGATAGTTGAACTTGTCTTGCTCATTTAATTTATGATACTGTAAACAGGATACAACCCACCATGTCTTTCTCACAAGTTACTAGCTGTATGTTAAATAAATCTGCTTGGACGTTGTCTTCATATGTTCTCACTAGTTTACTTATTCTGCAAATTGTTTACTTTGTATTTTCCTGATTTTTCTAAAAACAAATTAATTAGGCAGTTGTACATTTAACATTCCATTGACAACAAGCCATCTGTGTGAA
The DNA here is from genome assembly GCA_026402145.1 of Polypterus bichir lapradei. Taxonomy (NCBI): domain Eukaryota; kingdom Metazoa; phylum Chordata; class Cladistia; order Polypteriformes; family Polypteridae; genus Polypterus; species Polypterus bichir. Next base: position 6,412,821 of record JANRMT010062813.1, read on the forward strand.
TGTATATATGTTTACAATTACAGTATGCAATGTAAGATGCATAGGATACAGACTCATAGGACAGATATGTATATATATGTGTGTGTATATATATATATATATATATATATATATA
>JANRMT010062813.1:6413335-6436641 GCA_026402145.1 Polypterus bichir lapradei
TATACACACATATATATATATATATATATATATATGTGTGTATATATTTGTTGCTCATTTATCTACAGTACAGTAAATACTCATCACACTGAAAACACATAGCATGGTCCATACAGCTCTTGCATACTGGAAGAGCATACCCAATTAGTGTCATATTTCCTCACTTGAAAGCCATATTGAGAGATATCTACACGTAATGCCTGTCTTTGAATGTAATAGCTAAGTGGACATTGCATCAGAATGTCTTTACAACCTTGCCTATAATAATCATTGTGACCTTCTGCAATGGGTTTACCGATTTTTCATTAAGGATTGTTTGTCAGTTCCACTCACAGTTTTGCTGTCCCATTAAGCAGTGTAACTTCTGATTAAAATGTGATTACTTGCATACCTGCATACCTTTTGATGATAATACCTTATTCATTAATTCAAGAGATTGAGAGTGTAAGTGCTCTTCCACAATAGTGGTATAGGCTTCAATTGTCAACCTATACATTAAAAGGCTACATTTAGGACTATCATACAAAATAAAGAAGTATGACTCATATTTCTGACAGCTTAGATATTTGCCATTGTTATTAAGTAAATGCATATACCTTTTTATCCATCCCTTTTATATTTTTTCTTTTTTCATCACTGTATGCGTTTCATTTGTGACTTAGTTTTAGCCATGTTAACCAAGCAAGGGATGCTTTTAGCAGCAATCCAAGAGCAGCCAGGGCACATACTGAAACATCAAAGGTTTTTTTGGCTGCTAGACTGATTCTTAAATCCAAATTTGCTGCCAGTAATATATTCTAGGGCACCAGTGTTTTGTCCCCTCTGTGTCAGGAGCATTGGGATGTTGTTTTGAAGCAAATGTTTCTGTAGGGCGAGAAGAGGTCTGAACCTCTGCTACAACCGTGCCAATTTTGTGGATCTTACTTTACTAGTGCATGGGGGAATGAGTTTTGTTTATGGCTAGGCTACACTGCTGAATACAGTAATGTTTGATAGGCACATTTAGAGAAGGAGAAATTTAATGAGAGCTGTACTGTTTCACTGTGGTTAACTTTGTTGCCAAAGAGCCCTCGAGTCTGGGTACAGTTCTGGTGGATTTATGAGGTTTGTACTTTCTCCCTCTGGGTTTTTTTTCTGGTCATCCTCAAGCCTGCAGTTTTGTTTAATTTGTCACTATAAATCAGACCTAATTTGATGGTTTTCCTGTAATGAAAGAATATCCCTTCAAGGATATATTCCTGATATTCTTCCTATGCCTCTTAGTTCAGAATAAAACTTATAACAACCGTGTACTCTTTGCACTAGAGGGGGTAGCTCTTAAATTTCACTGAGTCTCAGTAAACATACATATGACTGCTTTACTTAAATTAAACCTCTTGGAAAAGTAGCACTGGCTAATGATTAGAAACTGTATATTCATAGGTAAAGACAAAGTGAAGGCATAGGAAGGAATGTTTTATTAAAATAAAATAGGTTTGAAGTACATGTTTTTTTTATTTTGATAGGTATTGCAGAACTTTGCAGTATATCATGTTTTCTGTAAATTATATTGCAAAAAATTACATACTATATATATTTAAATTATAAATGAGCATTGTTTTCCATACACTGACAGGTTTAGTTTCAGTTTGTGAGCCTAAATTGAAACTTGTTCATTCAGGTTTCTGTTTCACCAAAATACACATGTGAAAATTGCACATTTTGGCTGAAACCAAGGCTCCCTTTCAGGTGTGTGCCAGAATAAATGTAAATATTGTTATAGGGAGAACTGGAAACTTTGTAACTATAAAAAAATGAAATAAAATATAAATGGCTGTGAAGGTTATTCTTCATTAGTCAGTAACATTTCCAAGTGGGCTGCCTTGTGCAGTTTCATGGGTTCAGTTTAAATGCATTTTGTAACAATGGAGGGTATCAGATAGTTTTGACTGTAGATTTTCTCAGAAAAGGATTTCAGAAAATGAATTGCAGCATAGTTGTCTATTCTATAATGGCACTTTTGTCCAGTGGTCATTCATTTGCAAGTAGTGTTTGATAAGTTTTAAATAGATATTTTTTTTCCTTCTACCACAATATTGGAAAAAACATTTGACCCTTCAAGTAAGCGTGTCACCAGATATCGGCTGAAGTAAAGAGTACTGGTAACCCCACCATTGAGACACTTTATCTCTATGCATTTCCAGGAATAAATATTTTGAAGAACAGATTAATTTTTTTTAATTTTGATCAGTTTTGCCAGACAGACTGCAGGCAACCTTAAGCAGTTTGAATCAAAGTTGAAACGTTTTTTAAAATGAATTATTAGTTCTGAATTTCCCTTAAGGTATTAATATCCACTACCTAACTGTTCTCGACTGTCTCTGAAAATTCTGTTGTTCTTTATATATACTGTGTATGTATGTATGTGTATATGTATATGTATATGTATATATATATATATATATATATATATATATATATATATATATATATATATATATATAATTATTTTATTTTTCAGTTTGAATCTACGTGGCAAAAATCAAACTACCTGTTTAGGCACAATAAAAAACAAAAAATGTTTTTACTTAAAAGAGGAATGCATTTATTTTCTGGTTATATCTATGCATTGTATTTTTTTATGGTCTCATTTTTGATGTAACTTTTTTGGTTTTGATCAAAAGTACAGTTGAAATTATTAATTTTAAGTGCATTTAAGTTTCCAGTTTGATTTCAGCTTTGGATAAAAGTTATAAGTTGTGTCAGTCGAGCCCTAATTTTTGTAAAAATTGATGATTTCAATGTTACCCTGTTTCTAGGCTCTCTGAATAGAAATTTAAAAAATCATATTGTGTGTGTGCGCGCCCTGCGGTGGGCTGACACCCTGCCCGGGGTTTGTTTCCTGCCTTGTACCCTGTGTTGGCTGGGATCGGCTCCAGCAGACCCTGTGGTTAGGATATAGCGGGTTGGATAATGGATGGATATTAATTAATTTTCATATTAATAGAAGCATTCATGAAAATAACTGCCATTCCATCTAGGGTTGCGTCTGTCCTTATATTTCTTGCTAACAGTATACATTCCACTTCTTCATGAACCTGAACTGGATATAATGTATATGAAAATGGATAAATGGATGGAAAAAAATAATTACAATAACAATGTCACACTTGATTGTTACATTTTTGGCTTTTATGCTTGAAGCACAACTTTCTTATGTTATTAAATAATTACATATGTGTTGTGTTATGGGATTCATGCAGACCTCCTCTCTGATTTCATTAACTAAAATATTTAAATTCTATTTTTTAAATAAGTTGTGCATTTGTTTTCTAAAATTATTATTTTTAAATTATTTGATTTTATTTCCATTTTTAACAGAGCAAGTGGGCCAAGAAATTCTAGAAAACCTGCACCATGACAGAGAGAAAATACAGCGATCCAGGGATAGGGTGAGTATAACTGCAAACAAATAATATTGATCCACTTAAAGAAACGGGAAGTCTTTCATATTCAGCCAAATTTAATATATATTTGTATTGCAATATACACTCACTGAGCAAATTATTAGGAACACCTACTTATCCATGCAGTTATCTAATTGGCCAGTCATGTGGCAGCAGTGTAATACATAAAGTTGTGCAGGGTACAGGTCAGGAGCTTGAGATAATGTTCTCATCAAACACCAGAATGGGTCACAAATGTAATCGTAGTGATTTTGACAACGACATGATGGTGCCAGACGGGCTGGTTTGTGTTTTTTTTTTTTTTTATAACTGCTGATATTCAGGGATGTTCAAGCACAATAGTCTTCTAAGGTTTACTCAGAAAGGTGCGAACAACAAAAATCATCCAGTGAGCGGCAGTTCTGTGGACAGAAATGCTTTGTTGATGAGAGAGGTTGGAGGAGAATGGCCAGACTTTTTCCTGCTGGCAGAAAAGCTTCAGTAACTCTGTTCAACTGTGGTGGGCAGAAAAGTACCTCAGAATGCACAACACATTAAACCTTGAGGTAGATGGGTTACAACATAAGAAAACCACATCAGGTTTTACTCATGTCACTCCAAACTAGAATGCTAAGGCAGCAGTAGGCACAGGCTCACCAAACCTGTCCAGATGAAGACCGGAAAAATGTGCTCTGGTCTGATGAATCTTGATTTCTGCTGAGGCACACAGATGGAAGGGTAGAATTTGGTGCTATCAGCATGAATCTATGCTGCCAAACCTGCATTTTGTAAACTGTCCAGGCTGCTGTTTGTGATGTAATGGTGTGGGGAATTTTTTTTTGGCAAACTTTGCAGCAATTAATACCAATCAATCATCGCTTGACGATCACATCCTATTTGTATCTTATTACTGGGCAAGTGTGTCCTTAGATGGCCACAATTTACACATCTTCTAAAGACTACATCCAGCTTGATAATGTACAATGTCATAATGCCAAAGTCGTCTCAAACTGGCTTCATGAACATTACAGTGAGTTCAGTGTTCTTCCCTGGCCTTCCCAGTCACTGGATCTTCTGAATCCAATAGAACCACCTTTGTGTGAGAGATTCACAGCATGAATATGCAGCTGACAAATCTGCAGAAACTGTGTGTTTCTGTCATGTCATCACAGACCAGAATCTGAAAGGAATGCTTCCAACATCTTGTGGAACCCACACCACAAAGAATTGAGGCTATTTCAAGAGCAAAAGAAGTTCCTAGCCAGTATTAGTATAGTGTTCAGAACTCACTCACTGAGCAAATTTTTAACATTTAACTAAGGTATACATATAGACTTTAAAAGTTTCATTTTTTCCTATTGTTGCTTTGAAGGTTTGTATCATATGTGCAGGAAGCTCAGTAGATTGTTGTAAGGGTTTTTCACTTTCCACTCTTTAAAATAGTTTTCATTTTCATGTGGTTATCCATCCTGTGACTATTAGTATTTCCCATGTAACCCTATGAACTACTGTTTCTAGTTTAAATAATAAACTGCAACATTCAAAAAGGATAGATGGGGTTTGAAGTTGAACTACCAAAGTTTAGAGCGTGAAATGTGAAGTTTTATGCTATCTATTTCATTATTAAAGCAATGCCTAAAAGCTGTGTTACTAGTGTTAGTAGGGATTTTACAGGGTGGTTCACATTTCTTTTTTGTCAGATTAGCCACTGTTCTAAGCAGTAATCATGGGTTGTTTATATTTTCTTCTGTTTTATTCTGAAATACTATTTAACATGGGACAAATTAAGCACTTTCTTATCCTTTTATCACTGTCAGACCTTCAGCTTGCTAAACCTGTAATTTAAATATTCACTTGCTATGCACAAGTTTTTTTACCATTTTGATCTAAGATTGTATGGGCTATTATTAAATCATTGTAAGTTTCCATGAGATCTAATGGAGTTTGTATAAAGGAGCTATCATATCGATAACAGTCAATTTTTCTGAAGAATCTAGTTTCATAATGTGTTAGCTGATTTAAATTGTTGTAATAAGGCTAACCTTCTTTACAATATCAATTCATTTTCACTACAATATCAATTCATTTTCACTTGCCCCCTGCTCACTTCGCTCGCCAACACCCATGCCTGCGCTACACGCTAGCCTCTTTGCGGTTCTGTCGCTCACGTATGGTGATGCGGTTGTACAATTTAAACAGATCTTTATTTTCATGTGAATTGTTACATATGCATAATAGAACTATTTTACATTACAGTGAGTAATTGACCATATTAAAACGTAATAATTTGAAAGTAAATTATGTTTCATGTTGTGTTAGCGTTATTCGTTGATAATACGATTTCGTTCTGTTTGGCTTTGAAATGAACACGCAAATACTTTTTAAACTTACACTTTTACTGTAAAAAGTCAGTAAAAATAATTTATTGAATTAAATTTTGCCAATATCTCACTGAATTTTGATTCTGTGTTTGGACTTTCATTGTGACAACGCAATGTATAACTGCCCGTGATTGAATTTCGTTTCTTTCTCTCTATTAAATAAAACAAGTTTTTTTGAATGTTTGGCTCTGAGATTTGTTAATGGTCTTTGTAAAAGCTATTCTAACGGGAAACTGTTAACATTTTAATACAAATGGCATATCAAGATCTCATTTCTTGTGTAATGTTATCCGGGGAACATATACTACATTACCTTTCTTGAATGCATCCTTTTTTCTACAGTAATTTGTGTGGTGGAAGTTGTAGTTGATATTGTAAGTTGATGTTTTCATCTTGCGCACGATCACCACCAACTGTTTCAACATAGTCTGTTGATACACATTTAACCAATTTGCGTGTAACCGATTGACATTTTTGCCTTTAATTCGTTTGACTTCATTGTTTCTCGCTGCTGGGATTGCCTGTGTACTCATTTTTTTTCTGTTGATATCCCTTTGTGATGACATTTTTCAATAAGATTTGGACATAATATGCCTTCTTTAATTGGGAACTTAAAGTGAGGAAAATGTTAAAATTTATAAGAGCTGAGAGAGATGAAAAGCATTCACATGAATGAGAGGTGAGATTACTGTTTGTGTGGTTGAAAATGGTTAAGAGGAGGGCGTGACTTGAAAAAAATCTTCCAAAAAGTCTAGTCTTGTTTTCCAAAAAGTCTCATCTTGTAGCTGGATTTTTTTTATTATAATAGAGAGATATTGTAGATATCACAGTGTTAGAATTACTTATTTTACATCACTTGCTTGTTCACCACTCAGTTGACCATCTGACACTTGCTGCTTGTCCAGTCAGATCTAAATCCTAGTCATCTCCATTCTTAGTCTATTGCTTGATCTATTGAGCTATAGAGTTTCTTTTCTTTCCAACACTTACAGTTTCACTATTGTTTTTCATATTGTTAAATGTATAGAAGTGTTGACATGTAAAAGCTTACGTATAATGTAAGATTTATGTCTGTTTATTACATTGTGCAGCTATTCTTGACATGCTTATACAACATCTCAAACTGACATAAGTATTAGTACTGTATATGCTTTACTTAAAGCGCTAACTTCTTTAGGCTTTTCAGTGTGTCATTATTAGACCCTAATTAAACTAATCTCTGGATAGTAAGCTTCGAAAGTTATGGAAAGAATGTTGTGACATGCCATGTCATTTCATCTGCAGGTGTCCAAAATTGAAATCCTTTGTCATGTGTATGATACCTTAGCATTTTTTTCTCTTATTCAATAGAGTGTGTAATCATTAAAACTTTTCATATCAATGTGTGAACTGTTTGAAAGTTATAAAAAGTAAATTAGTGTTTGTCAGGGTGTTACCACTGCAAATAGCCTTACTACAACTGTTTTGTTGTCAGTAAAATGCCTAAAGCATATCTCCTTATTCTCTTGAAAAGTAAAGAATTGAAACAATTTTATGAAACTATTATATTATTTTTTATCATTGTTATATTGATATTTATTTACCAGCCTTCTTTCCCCAATATATGTACAATAAAAGAAATAAAAAATTATGGAATGAATTTTAAGGCAGAGAAAGCTTACTGCTGCAATTAACTCAAGGAATAGATAATAATAAAGTTCTATCTACATCTACACTGGCAATGTAATTTAACAGCAGAACAAGGGGTAGATCTCCCGAGCAGTGTAGAGGGATATAAACATCAACAGACTGGAAGCAGTTGAGATGTTCATGGGAATCTTATTCCAGTTTGTGAGTATACAGCTTTAGGTGTTCTACATGGAGAAGGTATAATTTGTAGTCTGACTAAAGAAGTATTAGTAGAAGTAGATGTATGGAATTTGGAGATTGTCAATTAAAGTAATCATTTCATTTTTCATAACTATGTAAATCCAGTTTTGTAAGCAAAAGCTATAATAGTATGATTCATAAACTAACGGTTTTCTACAATATATTAATGAGAAGCTTGAATCACTTATTTAGAATGAATAATCTGTAGGATGGGTTAAAAAAAAGTGATAGATTTATATGTAGAGTGTTGGTAGCTCCCACACATGTCTGTGTTTAAATGCCAAAGTTTTTACTTATCAGTTAATATTGAGTTTTTTTCTGATTTTGTACACATATCTGCATACCTTTTATGCAGAAAAGAAAGTCTAATTTCTTTTTACCCAGTGTAAACAACAAAATTTGGATATTGTTCAGATTTTCTAAGCTTTAAACATTTAAATTTAATTTAATTTAATTGTTTAAATTTAATTTAAACATTGTTAGTTGTTAAAGAATCACTGATTTCCAATTTTGCTTACCTGATACTTGAGTCTGAATAGTTTCCAAACATACAGTATAAATTATCCAACTTAACTTGCTACATCTAACCCCTTTGGGAGGTCTGTTTTACAGTGCATGTGTTAATGTAAATGATGAAAAACAGTAGTTTTCTGTGTTGTATGGAATGATAAATAGCCATGGCTGCTTTGCCCAGGTTTGGAGAACATTCAGGAGTAGTTAGCAGGAAAGCAATCTTAAATATAAAATGCACTCTGACCCCTTGCTGAATCTAAATAAGTTGTTTTGTTTTCTGCATTGAGGTTTTCTGATTACATGTTCCTGGAATGCAGATTGTCACCATACAGTGACATTGTGGATTAACCAATTTGTTCATCTCTAATGAAGTTAGCAATTCTACTGCCATTACTTGTCACTGTCTGATTGAAAATAATCATTTGGGTACAGTGTGTTGGTGGTCCATGGCTTTGAGGTTTTGAAAGTACAAAAGAACAAAAAAAAGCAGTGTTTCTTATGCACTGTGGGTACACACGGCTGCAGAACCAGGCAACCACAGGCTGTTCTGCGTGGAAGCAAGCTGATTGCTTGATTATGTCATCTGTTTGAAATTGGTACCCCGTGGATTGCAATCATTACGTTGCACTCACAGGAGTATAAAGACTGGGTGCCAGTGAAAAGAGAAGGCGACAAAGCAATCAGGGGAGACCCTGTGGTGGAGTCGTGTAAGAAGAGCTCCCGGGGTGGCCCAGGGCCTCCTAGGGATCCTGGAGATTTAGAAGCGACAGGAAAAATGGAGTTAGTTGATCTAACCTGTCTTTAGCACTCCCATTAAAGTGTTCCAGCACCAGTCACTAAAACTAGGAGTGAGTGTCACAGATCTCTAGGTATTGAGAGAGTTAAGTTTTGTTTTCTTTAGTGCAGGGAAACTTGCAAGTTTCCTTGGGGCCTTGCAATATAAGATGGTATCCACCAGTAACCTGTTAATGTTAATAACTATAAGTCTTTTAATATTTTTCACATAAACATGTAATAAATTGCAGGTGTATTTTATATTTATATTTAATACTGCATTAAGCACTAATGTATTTTGCAAAGACCAAACTTCCACTTCCTAGCACATAGGAGGACCCAGTTGACTGTTTTTAGACAAAGGAAAGAATAAGTGATTAAAATGCCCTTCTCTAACATTGTGTCATAATAATGAAACTCTGATGTGATCAACCACAGCCATACAAGAATCATTTGTATAGTGTAGAAGCTGGCAATCCAAACATACACTGCCTCAAGAAGTGATACCAATGCGTGTGATCATAGGACTCTGTGAAATGCAGACATACCTTAATATTTAAAAGCTTTTCAAAGACAATGTGTTCAAATGACGAAAGTGAAAACCTTATTAAAATGTTTGAAAGCATATACTTTATTGCCATTCAGTTCATACAGTGGTGTGAAAAACTATTTGCCCCCTTCCTGATTTCTTACTCTTTTGCATGTTTGTCACACAAAATGTTTCTGATCATCAAACACATGTAACCATTAGTCAAATATAACACAAGTAAACACAAAATGCAGTTTTTAAATAATGGTTTTTATTATTTAGGGAGAAAAAAAATCCAAACCTACATGGCCCTGTGTGAAAAAGTAATTGCCCCCTGAACCTAATAACTGGTTGGGCCACCCTTAGCAGCAATAACTGCAATCAAGCGTTTGCGATAACTTGCAATGAGTCTTTTACAGCGCTCTGGAGGAATTTTGGCTCACTCATCTTTGCAGAATTGTTGTAATTCAGCTTTATTTGAGGGTTTTCTAGCATGAACCGCCTTTTTCAGGAAGGGGGCAAATAGTTTTTCACACCACTGTATTATCAGTTACAATGAAATTCAATTTGATGAAGGTGATTTAAAAAAAACATTAGTACAAGTATTCTACATAAGAACACTAGTAATCATCTTTTACTAAGAGCTCACAAAAAACCAATTGAGCGAAAACATCCTTAAAGACATTTTCATCAAATTATTATAAGCAATTATTGAAGTATAATGATTTTGTTATTTTCAGTTTATAAATAAGATTCAGTTACAATAAAAGTAATAATGCATTGACATTTTCAGATGTATAAAATTATATTTGTACCATTTAAAGATTAGGTTGACCTCTGTTTTAATGGAGGTGCGTTCAGTCCTCTCTCCTCTTACCTGTTGTTTTCATCACGTTCACTTTACTAATTGGTAATAAGGAGTTCCTATCCTTGACTAAACCCTCTGTTTAATTAAATATCTAGGGTTGGTCAGTGTTTGATTGGTCAGGCATGCCTGGTTTACTTCCCTGGCATTCCAGGTGGGGATTATAAATGAAACATTTTGGGGTTTTTTTTCTGTCACTTCCACTCTCTTGATATACATTTTATTTACTTGATTGTTTACTTTTTTCTTCTTTATTTTTCCCAATTAGCAGTCTGCAGTTGTGGCTTTTTTTCACATGTGTGTGCAAAAAAAACCAAATAACAATAAAATTTTAATGAATGATTTCAGAAGATATGCTCCTCTTCTTTAAGAGTAGGTAATAAAGCTAACAGCTCTGGCTTATTTAAAAAAGACAGCAATACTTGGTACAAAACAAGCGTTCTATTTAAAAAGGGACTTCACATATATTTAGAAATTAGCCATGATTAGGAAATTGGGTGTAGCTAAAACTAGTACTCCCATGGGCACTTAATTCTAAAATATTAAATATTCCCGTTGTTAGTTCTGCTTTTAACTACATGCAGTATTCTAGAAGCAATCTCATTAGTATATTTGAACACACTTTTCTTTTTCTTTTTTTTTATCTTCAATTCTTTTATCTTCAATAGTTTTTGCAACATGAGCTACTATTTTATTCACCTCTTTTGTTACTTACACAGAGGATGAAAATATCGTGTTAAACAAACCCATCAATCTTTTTCAGAGATTGCTTTCTTTAGCTAAGTAAAGTATTGGACATCATATGTTTATAATTAACTAGCCGTCCCCAACGTAGAAGTAAAAAAGGACAGTGAGGAGGGCCCTGCTTGGCTTTCCCCTCCCCTAAGTCCGCAGCCTCTCTCTCAGATTAGTGCAAATATATTGCTCCTGCAAGCGACCTATGATTCTTAGTGTGATGAGAGAAGTCGCAAAATCAACCGGAATGATGAAATTCTAGGAAAAAGCCAGATCTACAGTGGGATGCAAAAGTTTGGGCAACCTTGTTAATAGTCATTATTTTCCTGTATAAATCGTTGGTTGTTACGATAAAAAATGTCAGTTAAATATATCATATAGGAGACACACACAGTATTATTTGAGAAGTGAAGTGAAGTTTATTGGATTTACAGAAAGTGTGCAATAATTGTTCAAACAAAATCAGGCAGGTGCATAAATTTGGGCACCGTTGCCATTTTATTGATTCCAAAACTTTTAGAACTAATTATTGGAACTCAAATTGGCTTGGTAAGCTCAGTGACCCCTGACCTACATACACAGGTGAATCCTATAATGAGAAAGAGTATTTAAGGGGGTCAATTGTAAGTTTCCCTCCTCCTTTAATTTTCTCTGAAGAGTAGCAACATGGGGGTTACAAAACAACTCTCAAATGACCTGAAAACAAAGAGTGTTCACCATCATGGTTTAGGGGAAGGATACAGAAAGCTGTCCCAGAGATTTAAGCTGTCTGTTTCCACAGTTAGGAACATATTGAGGAAATGAAAGACCACAGGCTCAGTTCAAGTTAAGGCTCGAAGTGGCAGACCAAGAAAGATTTCGGATAGACAGAAGCGACGAATGGTGAGAACAGTCAGAGTCAACCCACAGACCAGCACCAAAGACCTACAACATCATCTTGCAGCAGATGGAGTCACTGTGCATCGTTCAACCATTCTGCGCACTTTACACAAGGAGATGCTGTATGCGAGAGTGATGCAGAGGAAGCCTTTTCTCCGCCCACAGCACAAACAGAGCCGCTTGAGGTATGCTCAAGCCAGCTTCATTTTGGAATAAGGTGCTGTGGACTGATGAAACTAAAATTGAGTTATTTGGGCATAACAAGGGGCGTTATGCATGGAGGAAAAAAGAGCACAGCATTCCAAGAAAAACACCTGCTACCTACGGTAAAATATGGTGGTGGTTCCATCATGCTGTGGGGCTGTGTGGCCAGTGCAGGGACTGGGAATCTTGTCAAAGTTGAGGGACGCATGGATTCCACTCAGTATCAGCAGATTCTGGAGAACAATGTCCAGGAATCAGTGACAAAGCTGAAGCTGTGCCGGGGCTGGATCTTTCAACAAGACAACAACCCAAAACACTGGCATTCATGCAGAGGAACAAGTACAACGTTCTGGAATGGCCATCTCAGTCCCCAGACCTGAATATAATTGAAAATCTGTGGTGTGAGTTAAAGAGAGCTGTCCATGCTCGGAAGCCATCAAACCTGAATGAACTAGAGATGTTTTGTAAAGAGGAATGGTCCAAAATACCTTCAACCACAATCCAGACTCTCATTGGAACCTACAGGAAGCGTTTAGAGGCTGTAATTTCTGCAAAAGGCGGATCTACTAAATATTGATTTCATTTCTTTTTTGTGGTGCCCAAATTTATGCACCTACCTGATTTTGTTTGAACAATTATTGCACACTTTCTGTAAATCCAATAAACTTCATTTCACTTCTCAGATATCACTGTGTGTGTCTCCTATATGATATATTTAACTGACATTTTTTATCGTAACAACCAACGATTTATACAGGAAAATAATGACTATTAACAAGGTTGCCCAAACTTTTGCATCCCACTGTAAATCCATTAAGTAGTTCTGTCATTCGCTAGCTAAGCAGATGTAAAATATGCCCTGAGGCTGGTGCATGAGTGAGGAGGGCAACACCCCCCACACCTTGGCCTGCTGTGTCTCTCTTTGATTCGTGTAAATAAATTGGTACCCCAAGCAATCTATGATACTTAGATCGATGAGAGAGGTCGCCATCTCAACTGGAATGTTCTAAATCTGTTATGTAGTTCTCTTGTGAAAAGCGGACAGACATACAGACAACGTTAGATTTTATATATATAGAGATGTATCATTTTGATGTTGTTCATAAGTTCATGATCAGAATAAAAATTAACTATTAGCATAGATTTCTGAAGATCTACTCTCTCCATGTGTACTTTTATCCCCTAATCTATTCTCCTCATCTATTACCTGTTAGAGATCTGGAAATCTAGTTTCTTTAAAATAACTAGAAGCTTCTAGTTTTAGAATTAACTTTCACTGTGAAACTATACTTTTCCTTTTGCCACAAAAGTTCAATCAAAATTGTTTTCTTGTACATTTACTTTGTATTATAGTCCCCACAGTTATTCATGGTCTGTAATTTGTCTCCTTTCTAATGGATTAGCCATATAGCCATATTTGCGACTTTCCAGTACACTGACACTTCTCCATCTGTTGAGATTACTCGAGTATGTTTACTGGTGGTATATAACAGCTTTTATTTCTTTCAGTACTTCTTGAATTTGTTAGTTTTTATTACACCTGCTGTTGTAAGCACATTTGCTGTTTTTTTTAAATTGTTCATGATAAATTTTATTATATCTCTGACTGAGACTTTTGTTTTGTAAAAGCAGGTTTAAAATAGTAATTTAATTAATTTTCTGTTTTTGTGCTCGTTGATTTGTTCTTTCACATTTTAATGGCATTACAATGTGGCCATTAAGTTGTAACACCTAGTGGTTTAACCCCTGCACATTTCCAGTAGGACATTTATTAAGTAAAGCAGAAGATAGCACAAGTGAAGATTCAGTTTATTTACTAGTTAATGTATTTGAATTAGAGCAAAATCATCCTGGAAGCACAAGATTGTGCCTAAAGCATTATTGCTTTTGAATGGAGGTGCATATTATTTATCTACTGCCATAAGCATTATTTAAGAATTACACTGTGTAAAAGACTCAACAATAGGCAGCAAAAAGGTTTGGGGTTTTCCGGCCCCGTATATTGTCGACAATCCACGATTCAAAATAAATCTGGTCAAACAGTGAAAACAAAACACGTTCATCTGCGCGACGCCATACTAGGCGTCGGCGGCCATTTTATAAATGAGGAGCCGGAAGTGGAGGAATGCTGGGAAGGAGGCGTGAGGGATGATGGGACTGCTGACGTCAGGGAAGATGGCGGAGGAAGGGCGGAAGTGGACGTACTGCGGGAAAGTTCCTTATGGCGGAGCGTCTTTAGTCCTGGAAAACAAAGGAGAAAGGTTAGTACCCCGCCACTCCCTGCCGGCGAACGTCTTTCGATGTGGTTTAAGGTCCATCCGCGGCCTCCTACTCACACATGCGTGACATCTGCAAAATGAAATAGTATTTAGATCCCTATAACAGTGATTCCCAAGATGTTTCTAGATCGAGGACCACTTTGACATAGTCCAGAATATGGTAAATACTGCTGACAGTGGCTTCTTATTGTTAAGTACGGATGTAAGAAATGCCAGTGTTCCAGTCTCAGGTAGATAGATTTACATTTTAAAATCCTTTATTTCAGCCAGTAATTTATTTATTTTATTAGTCCTGAGATGCACCTATTTTCTCTCCTGCACACCTTCATGTGCTGCTATGCCTTTTTGTAGCATGGTGACCAGAGCCTCATGCAGTACTCCAGGGGCTGTCTCACTAGTCGACTATATAGTCTAAGTATAGCATCTTTCAATTTATTTTCAACCTCATTTATTTACAACATAACCTATCATTTTATTTGCTTTTTAATAGCTTCTTTGCATTGCTTAGGTATTGAGAATGCTGTTAATGTAAAACCCTAAATCATTTTCAGAGGTTTTTTTTTTTTTCCTGTAGAACAGTGCATACCATATTGTACTTATGATTGACATTCCTTTTGCCCATGTGTAGCATACAAGAGTCATATCTCTCTTTGAAAATAATTCATCTAATGTTTTGCATACACATGTGAAAATCAGACACAACTCTTGACAGCTCCTTTATCCATGTGAGTTTGAGGTAGGGTCTAGATAGAGAGTGGAGCAATGGCTGAAAGCAAATAGGAGTGAAGTATAAAATGATTAATTAGAAGTAACTAATTTTAACGTTCACATGAAAATCAAATGGGGTGCTCTGGTTTGGTTATTCTGAGTCATTCCCAGTGATGATAATACTGGAGCATCTCATTTAAGAGCAATGAAGTCAGACTGCAAACTAAGTATTATAAATAAATAAGATATAAGTACATAATGGACTAGAATATCTGAGTGGTTTAAATGTCATTTTACTCTTATTATAAGATGATCCTCACCTGATTGACCACTTGAGTCATGCTTATGGACTACAGGTTGAGAACCAGTACGCTTACATTAAATTCTCACTGATTTCTGTTGTTGGATGTTGCTGTTTCTTCTGCATGTAATTTGTTTCTTTTTATTTCTGTGCACCTTCATATAGTTTATTCGTCTACAGCTCTCAAATGTCCACTATTTTGCCAGAGCAGCTTGTTATAGTATATTGAAAAATTGTCCTGAGGTAACAGTACCTTCAAAAATACTCTTGACAATGCAGTACTTATTTTTGATTCAAGGTGAATGATAAATACTCTGAAACATTTGAAGTTTCACTAAAGTGATATTTGAGGCTAACTTTTTTGGAACTAAGTGTTATGTGACTTGGATTACTTTATTTTCCTTTTCTTTAGTTCACAGGATATTGGAAGTAATCAAAACTCATTTTTTTAAGTGAGGCTACAGCACATCAAGGGAGAGATGTAGTAGTGGAGCAATGAGGTGCATTTGATTGATCATAAAGGTAGCAAATAGACATGGCTTGCTGCACTGGCGTTGCAGAAAATTCTAGCCATAAGCTTTATGCTTTGTTTTAGGCATGTTGCTCTGTTGCCAAATCCTGTCTTATCAGGTCATAATATTTATAAATCAGCACTAACATACAGGGATAGTCATTTTTTTAAATTGTCAAAAATATTACTATAGGTTAATATCAGTTTACAAGTCCATTCTAGTTTATGGCTGTGTGTACACTGAAAGATTAAAAATATACAACTTACCTCTTTCTTTTTGAATATAATGTTTAGACTGTTCACCCTTACACTCAATGCCCATTTTATTAATGAATCTATCAGGTACCAGGTGTAAAGCTCCTTTTGCGTCTAGATCAGTCTAAATTCATTGAGGCGTAAATTCAACAAGGTGAGAAACATATTCCATAGAGATTTGGTACATGCTGATTTGATATTACTACTCAGTTCCTGTAGATATTTTGCCTATACATTCATGTACCGCCTCATCCCAACAGTCCTCTGCAGGTCTGTGATCTGAAGACTAGTTAGAGTGATCTGAAGACGGTTAGAGTAAACTAAAGTCACTGACATGTTTGTGGTATCAGGTGGAAGCAAAACATGTTTTGTGACATAGTGCAAATGTCCATTTGAAAAGCTGTGGCCTTAAAGCGGTGCATATGGTCAGCAACCATTGCTTAGGTATGCTGAAACATTCATACCATGCTAAACTAGTATTAAGGAACCTATGCTAAGAAAATATCCCCCATCCAATTACAATGTCACCACCATTATGTTTTGACAAAGGTAGATGAGATTAATACTGTTTATGCCCATTTCCAAACCCACCATTTATATGTAATAGTAAAAACCAAGTAGACCATAATAGGTGCAAAGGGTATGCCAGTTTCCAGAAGGAAGAACATTGACTCATGAGGTATTATAACAGACAGATCCTGACTGTGGTTTTAACCTTCCATTTTAACCTGTTTTTTGATTTGCATTTGAACCTCTACTCTGGACAGTTTTTGTTGCCATTATTTATTTATTGACGAAGCACTGAACTTTGTTTCTGAGCACTGTTGCAAATATAAGGAATAATCACATTTTGCACCACCCCTTGCTCTATGTGTGTATGTCCTAATTGTCTTGTCTATCATGATTTCATGTCTCTGGTTCAAGGGCAAGTATACCAGCCATGGGCAACCCAGGCATCTCATTTTAGGCATGATATTCAATTATTTCAGGCTATCTGTTTCAAGGGCCAAACTTTTGTGCTTCATGAGATGCCGTCCTGCACATCATTTGAGTATGTGTGCCCTTTCTGTTAGTGAAATCAAACACTGCACCTCCCCTGTTGCTCCAGTGATGTATATTTTTAAACACTTTCTACAGATAGTGATGTGAAACAATCATTTCAGTTTCTACCACCTGATCTTAGTGTCAACTCCTTTTAGTTCTAGTAGTTTTGAAATTGTGAATTGTTTTTTTGTAAATATTTATTATGTTGTGCTTTTATTATCTATCTCATAGATAAAGCTGCAACAACTAATAGATGTCAGTAATAATTAATTAAAAAATGAGTTACCAATGAACTTTGTTTTGTTATTCATTAGCTGCCTTGTGACCCATTGCACACTGCACTTCATTGACCAAGAATAAAGTAAATGAGACACAGAAGATGTAAATACGTTGAAGTTCCAAACACCTCAGAAATGAGGACTCATTTAAATTTTACAAATGTTAAGAAAACTTTGTCTTGCAAGATTTGTAAAAATGAGCTCAGTTGGCACAGGGGAACAACCATCGGAGGCAGCTGGAAAAAAAAACACATCAGAGTATTGGTGATATATATTCTAACTTACACTTGGGAGTAATCCAGCAGCACTCTCAGTGTCATATTAGTCTTGTGCTTTTGGCAGCTGAAAATCCTTTGTTTACATGATCAGAGTCTTCAACCATGTTCAAAGTTTCTATTAAGTATTTCTGTTTTTAAAGATAGAGATGGATGATATTTGATGCCATCCTGTAAGAAAAATGGAGGTTTAAGTATGCAAGGCTTCATTCCTCTTGTGGTTTTTCATGCTATCTGCAAAATCAAACATTGCACTCTTGGCTACTCTTGTCATTGGTTTCAGACTTCTGCACCTTCATGTCAACTTTTGTCGACAACAGCCTTAGAGAAATTAAGATAGACCATATCATTAGTAATAAAACCTTTCGCCATACACTTTTTTGGCAAATAATATGTCATAGCTTAATTGTTCAATTGACATGAAGGAGAGGATTATGCAATTAAACAAAAAAAGAATTTTTTGAAATACTTTATTTAAATGATTAATTTATTATGACTGAAGTAATTAATTGATTAGAAAAATAGTAGGTAATTGAAGCAATATACTGTATATACACACACACACACAGTATAGGTTTCTTCTTGTTTACACACTGTGTTGAAATTTTCAGTTTGATCTTGTTTGCAGCATAAACAGTTTTTCTTATTAATCATTAAGATTAATTTACCTATAAATAAAATACTAGAATTTTTTTTCTTTGTTTAAAAGGGTCATATAAATGATTCTTGTTATATAACATTTCTTATTAAGTTTCCTCAATAAATGCTTAATAGTGTTTCCTGAGGGTTTTCATAGCTATCAGGAATTGTGTTGGTCTGTCCTGGCTGGGACACCTCAACAATAGAAGGACCGGGGGAGAGAGCTGGTCCAGGACATTATCTTTCCTGGAACAATAGAGGGCAGGCCCCCTGGCTTACAGCAGGGCCATAGGTTTGGACCGTGGAAGCTCAACCCTGCTGTGGCCCGTGGCCAATGGGTGCCTAGATGTTTACTGAGCCCAGTTTGGCAGCACTTATGCCTGAAGAAGGTTGGTTGGACACCCGGAGTCCTTCTGGTTGTCCTATGAAAGGGGCCAGATTCCACTACTCAATGTCCAAAGTCGGGAGGAAGAAGGATGAAGCTTGTGAGGAGGAGTGAAGGCAGAAGGACTGGCAAGGGGAAGGAAAGAAAATAACTGTTGTCTATATTGTGCTATACTGTGTTGTGCTCTGGGGAGCGAGGAAAAGTAGATAGATAGATAGACAGACAGACAGACAGACAGACAGACACACACATACATACATACATACATAATTTATTAATCCCAAGGGGAAATTCACATACTCCAGCAGCAGCATACTGATAAAAAACAATATTAAATTAAAGATTGATAAAAATGCAGGTAAAACAGACAATAACTTTGTATAATGTTAACGTTTACCCCCCCGGGTGGAACTGAAGAGTCGCATAGTGTGGGGGAGAACCAGTCTCCTCAGTCTGTCAGTGGAGCAGGGCAGTGACAGCAGTCTGTCGCTGAAGCTGCTCCTCTGTCTGGAGATGATACTGTTTAGTGGATGCAGTGGATTCTCCATGATTGACAGGAGCCTGCTCAGCGCCCGTCACTCTGCCACGGATGTCAAACTGTCCAGCTCCGTGCCTACAATAGAGCCTGCCTTCCTCATCAGTTTGTCCAAGTGTGAGGTGTCCTTCTTTTTTATGCTACCTCCTCAGCACACCATTGCGTAGAAGAGGGCACTTGCCACAACCGTCTGATAGAACATCTGCAACATCTTATTGCAGATGTTGAAGAACGCCAGCCTTCTAAAGAAGTATAGTCGGCTCTGTCCTCTCTTGCACGGAGCATCAGTATTGGCAGTCCAGTTCAATTTATCATCCAGCTGCACCCCCAGGTATTTATAGGTCTGCACCCTCTGCACACAGTCACTTCTGATAATCACCGGGTCCAGGATGGGCCTGGGTCTCCTAAAATCCACCACCAGCTCCTTGGTTTTGCTGGTGTTCAGTTGTAAGTGGTTTGCGTCGCACCATTTAACAAAGTCCTTGATTAGGTTCCTATACTCCTCTTCCTGCCCCCACCTGATGCAGCCCACAGTAGCAGTGTCGTCAACGAACTTTTGCACATGACAGGACTCCGAGGACTCTCAGAGCCTGCTCTGCCTCAGGGGACCACTTCCTGAATGAGCGTGTGGTTTTAGGTAGCTCCCTCACTCTTGGTTTGTAGTAAGGCTGACGCAGAACCAGGTTATGATCTGCTTTCCCAAGTGCAGGCAGCGGAGTGGCGCTGTATGCGTCTTTAACGTTTGTATACAGTAGGTCAATAGTCCTATTTCCCCGGGTGTTACAGTCCACATACTGGGAGAGGGCAGGTAATGTTTTGTCCAGTGTCACATGGTTAAAATCTCTAGCGATTAGCACAAGCGCCTCAGGGTGCTGTGTTTGTAATTTAGCAACAGCGGAATGGATGATGTCACCCGCTGTCTCCATGTCCGCTCGAGGAAGAATGTAAACAATAACAATAATGACGTGTCCAAACTCTCTGGGCAAATAATAGGGACGCAGACTTACAGCCAACAGTTCGATGTCCCTGCAGCAAGTGGAGATTTTGACATTTACATGTCCAGTGTTGCACCACCTTGTATTCACATGGAGAGGAAGTCCTCCTCCTTTCCGCTTCCCGCAGGTATTTGCGTCATAAGTGCTTTCCAGCTTGAAAATAGAGTGTTGTGTGTTGCACCTGTATCTCTGCCTGTCTGTGTCAAGGTTGCGGTGGCTGTGGCTGTAAGCGCCACGGGTTTCCACACTGGTTTGACCCAGACTGAGATATTTTTACGTTATACTGTTAAATTTGTTCTTGTTTATTTCAGTTTACTTATAAAATATCACATTTTAAGTAGGAGGCAATGATAATGCTTGTTTTATCACAAGAAGTTATAAAAACATTCTTATATTATAGCATTTTGAGATATATTATTATTAAATGTCAGTACATAAAGATTGCTAATCTCCTAGATATGTGTTCACCAAAATGTTTATTATACCCGATAGTCATGGGACATATCTCAAGTAATAAAATTGTAAGTATTAATGTGCTGTATATTTGCTTTAAAGTATTTTTTATTGTACTGTATGTATAAATTATCTCTGGTACGTAATTTGATGATTTTAGAGTGCATTTAAATATACAAACATTTAAAATATGTAAGGATAAATGGAAGTGATCAAAATTACATTTCTTAAAATATTTCAATTTAACAATGCCCTTTTTTTAGGGGAGTTGTTTTTGACTTTATTAAAATTTTATGTTGTGCTTTACACAATTTCTAAGCCATGATTCCAGACAAAGCAGTCCATAGTATACAGTCTGGTTCAGATTTAATTTATTTTCTTCACTTTTTTAGTGATAAAGTGTTAATTTAGTTTTTCTTGTGCAGTTAGTGTGCCATGACATATTTCAGTTTAGAAACTGTAGAAATTAAGCATATGATAAGCCTGAGCAGTTAGGCAGTTTCCACAGGCAATATATATGTTAAGTATAAAACTTAGTTAACTTCTGAAATTATTTTGCTTTCATATAGCAGAATTATCTTCTCAATCTGGTTAGATTTCCTTTTCCGCTTTCACAAAACTGACAATGTTTAATGTAAACATGCCCTAAAACTATTTGGAAACTCATCTTGCTTAAAATTCCCTGTGTGACCTGAATGTCTCCAACCTCAAGCTTTAGGCTCTGGGTTCAGGTGCAGAAGCCAGAGGCATAATGTGACCTAGTCATACCTGTTTGCATACAGAGTACATTTAAAAACCATTTATCCATCAAGAATACTATGTAATCTTTGTTTTCTGGAGACAATAAATCATTATGATTCCTGGCATTTCGCTATTCTTTTACTATAATACATTTGATATAAAATAACACAGCATCCATATGCCTGATTTTTTTTTTTTTGTATGTTACAAAGCTTTTTGGGAAGCAGAGCCTCTACTAACGGTACTCTCACATGCAATACTATTGCAGATCCAACCCTTTTGTGATATGTTTCCAATAGCCGTTCTTACTAGGCAGATGTAAAACTGTCAGATCCCAGTTAGGGGCCATCTCCAATGCTTTTTATGAAGAATGGGTAAAGATCACAACATGTCAGTTGGTATTGCTGACTATTTCAAAGGAAATAAAACATTTCCTTTCAAAGGTCTGCTGTCTGCAGAGAATAATGCATTCCCAGGAGTCTAGACTAGTCCTCCCTTCAGGATATTTTGCCTTGCCAACAAAAAAGAGAAAAACATATACAGTATATATGCATTATACTGTATGTTTCAGGGTTATAGCTGTGCAATTCAATATGGATGTTATCGTCTGTCTCTTTTGCATGTTAAAATTTTGCATATTTCTATCCTAAAACAAGATGTCTCACTACAGAGAGAAAAAATGCGCCAGTTCAAGTATAATGGAACCAAAGGCTGATTTGTGTTATTTCATAATTCTGTATAATTATTATAGAATAATCATTTTATTTAACAAGTGTAAACATAAACATATGAACATAAAATATCATCCTTAAGGTTTTAATATATTGATTTATTGATATCAGTTAATCGTTCTATTTAATGTATCTTTACAACTTGAATCAGCTACATAACTCTTTTTTATTTTCTAAAAAATATCAAAATTAGGATACCTAGAAAGTAGCTCAAGTCATGTAATTATAAATACTTACAATTTATACACTCCCTTTGAAAGTATAATAGTAGATTACTATAATTCAGCTTTTTAAAATTTAATGCATTAACCAAAAAGAAACTTTATTCATTATGCCTAGTATGTTGCTCACTTGGATGACTCAATCAGTTCTCTGTATCATCATAATCACTTACTGTAGAATATATTATGTTTCTTGCTTCTATAAAAATTGAGGACTTCTTTATCGTTTACCTTGGGCATTTGATGGTGTTGTGTGCAATTCCCTGATCATGCCAACCCATGTATGAGAATAAAGAATTGTATTTAAAATCTAGTGGCTCTGTTGGTATGTGTTTTCCTTGACAGCGAGACATCAGGCGGCTCTTGGGCTGATATCCCTGCCAAAAATTGTAATCCACCCAAACCACATCTGTGGCAAGGAAGCAATAGACTAGCAAGAGGTTTTGGTGATTTTGTGTCTAGCAGTGCCAGATGTTTTACAGTGTGTGACACCCTGTGGAGTTTCTAAGGGATCTCCTAACAGTTCTCCAGAAGTGATAGCCAATATGGTTCTTCATTGACTCAGCTGGCAGTAAGAGCTTCCAAAGTATATTCTCTCAGGCATAACATTTCATCCATATTGAATATCATATGCTTATGTCAACTTAAAGGGGTCAAGATTTATATAAACTTTTGTTCTTGGAGACATAAAAATTATGTGCACTCACTTAAAATATATCTCTCCATTATTAGATTCAAAAGAAATGAATGAAGCAGCTGATATGTATGATTTCCTCACATA
>JANRMT010062813.1:6453095-6469524 GCA_026402145.1 Polypterus bichir lapradei
CTGTCAAAATTATACAAATTCAAATATGAACATGCTGCATAACAAAACCTGGAAATATAAATAAAATGTGTTGCTTTCAGCAATAACAAATCAAATCATTCAGTTGTCTTTGCTCATATGTCATTTTAGAGCTGGACGCCTGGCATCTTTTTTTGGCAACAAGTTCGTTTATGTTTGGTGTGAGGTTCTGTGTTGTGGAGATTCTCAGGATGGACTGCAGGTGCTCATCAGTGAGGCGACTCCTGTGTGCTGTTTTGTTAGTCTTTATCACTGAGAAGAGCTTCTCACACAGATATATGCTACCAAACATACACAAGGTTCGAGCCGCATGTAGACGGACTTTTTTTGTTCTTCAAAGTCACCAAAGCGCAGTGCAAACTCAGTGCGCTCAGTTTATCAGCAAAGTGCGTATTTGGGAACACCATAGTGACGACTTGGTTCAACATTACTTGGCAACAGGGAAAGTGGGGCAAGTTGCACTGGTGCATTTGTGTCTCCCATAAAAGCAGCTTCACTTGAAATCACTTTGTGATTGTGCACGGGTAAAAACGTCCGCTGAAGTGTCAGATTCTTATTTAATTCTTCTGCTTTCTGTATCTTCTGCATTGCATTCAGGTCTTTCAGGTTACCGTGATGTTTTGTCTCATAGTGCCGTCTTAGATTAAATTCTGTAATTACAGCCACATTAGCTCCACATTAGTTCGGCAAGGCAGCTGAAGCGCTGCATTATGGGATCTGTAGTTTATTGTGTTACCAGCACTTCATATACCCGGGCCATTAATAACAATAATACAGTATATAAAATGATCTCGCGGGCCGGATATAATTACACGCCGGGCCGGATGTGGCCCGCGGCCCTGGAGTTTGACACATATGGACTAAATAGAACTTGAAAAGATATATTTTTTCAAATGTGATCGCGCAATTCAGATAGAGTTGACGCGCACTACAGCCTGCATGCCTCAATAAGTCATCCTCCCCTCGCTCTTACTTTTTTACCGTTCATCTAATGAATACACTGAGTATGGCTTTACCAAAACAATCATTGATTGCGAATAAAGTATCCATTATTCGAGTATGTAGATCGGGGTATATATATACATATATATATACCCGCGTATCGCAGCGGAGAAGTAGTGTGTTAAAAACATTTTAAAAATAACGTAACATGACTGTCAATATACAGTATTTGTTTTGTGAGTCTTACTGATTGTTGCTGTCATCAAGGATTTGATTATCATTTCTTTCAATCAGGTTCGTATTTGTAGGATGTGTTGTGTTCAAGTTACATTCCGTGTTTGTCAATCGTTGTAAAGATGACAGGTTTCATTCATCGATTCGTTTCTTACTGCATCAATAAACAGCTCGTCTTCTTCTTTATCTGATACCTGACACACTGCATGCACTGTTTTTTTTTTACACTGTCTTCCTTTAGCGGGACATTGACTTTTTGCACCGTGTGCTTTGTTTCCGCAGTAGCTGGATTTATGAATATGCTTGTATGTATCATTTATGAATATGCTTGTATGTATCAGACGCTTCATATTTTTTTGCTGCCTTTTCAATTGTGTAATTCGGTTTTTGTTCAGCGCTCTTTGGAACTGTTGTTTTTTGTCTGTGCACTGCGTCAGTTCACGTGAGCCGCTCGGTGTACATGCATCGAAGTTTCCCAGCTGTGCTGGTGCCATGTCGTGCTATGTCCATGGCTCGAAGTCCTGGCACTTAAAACTTTCTCTCGCAGTTTCGCTGAGTTTGTGCCAAACACCACCCTGACCATCTCATCTTCCTCTGCATAAGCACAGTCCTTCACCCGTGAATATTTACCCGTGGCAGTTTGCTATTGGATTGCCGCTGACGGACGGCCTTATATGGGCAGGCACTAAATTACAAACGCCAGCGGCAGCCTGTCTATGAACTTAATTTAAACTTTAGGTTTACATCGTGCTTTGTTTCCGAAGTAGCAGAACTCATGAATAGCCTTCTCAATTATATAATGCATGTTTTCTTCAGCGCTTTTTGGGCCTCTTCCTGGTTTTCTACGTACTGCGTGATTACGTGGGAGGCGTGATGATGTCACACGAAACTCCGCCCCCACGGGTTTCACGCTCATCTCCATTACAGTAAATGGAGAAAAACAGCTTCCAGTTATGACCATTACGCGTAGAATTTCGAAATGAAACCTGCCCAACTTTTGTAAGGAAGCTGTAAGGAATAAGCCTGCCAAATTTCAGCCTTCTACCTACACGGGAAGTATATCTATACTAATAAAGGCAAAGCCCTCACTCACTGACACTCATCTCTAATTCTCCAACTTCCCGTGTAGGTAGAAGGCTGAAATTCAGCAGGCTCATTCCTTACAGCTTACTTACAAAAGTTAAGCAGGTTTCATTTCGAAGTTCTACGCATAACGGTCGACAACATCTGCCATGTTGAACTTTCTTATTTATGGCCCCATCTTCACGAAATTTGGTAGGCGGCTTCCCTGCGCTAACCGAAACCAATATACATACTTATTTCGGTGGTGTGACGCCACCGTCGGCTGCCATATTGAACTTTCCAACGATCTATGTTACTTATGGGCCCATCTTCAAGAAATTTGGTACGCGGGTTCCCAACACTAACGGAATCCTACTTACGTACATATATACGTCCATAGCCTGCAGCTCGGTCGCCGTGTGAGGCGGCATTGGGTCCCTCATCCCCACACCTCCCACGTTGTTGGCTGCCTGCCTATATAAGGCCGTCCGTCGATCCGGTCTCTTCATTCCCTTCCTTGCTTCTCCATGGGATTCACATTTCCTTGCTGATAACTGCAGCCTTTTTATTCAATCCACGGCTTCTCCGCTGCTTTATTGTTCGTTTATTATGATTATTGTTATTGTATAGGTATTTTAGACTTAGTTTACATTGTTCAGGTACCCTGTTCCTTTATCGTTCCAACTGTACCCCTGTTAACATGTCTATCAAGGTTATCACCATCGATCAATGAACTGTCACCGAGTGGTTTCCATGCCTGGAGATGACACCTGCCTTTTCCATTCTCAGTGTTACATATTGCACGGCCATATCAGGCTCACTCTTGATATCCGGAGGAACATGGTGTTTTATGTATTGAATGACTGGGAGAGGTTCAAGGTGTGGACTGATGATGGTACAGGAGATAATTATACTACACAGGAGCACTATTAAGAGTGAAATGCTTAAGCCCTTCACCTATGGTTCTGCATGTGAATTGATGGCTGCCGCTGAATTGTTCGGTTGCCGCTTTCAAGTGTACCGAAATGGCCAAATATTTTACACCTTTGGAGAACTGTCAGTGCCTCTTAAACATCTTAGATTCACAGGTGACAATTTCAGTAGTGGACACTTTAATGTTTATGAATGTTTAAACTCTCAAAAGCTGGATGCGAAGTTATCGATGAAACCGGTTGTATGCTTACAACGCTTGACAGATGCCGAATGTCACTTCAACACAACAAGTCCTGCAAATACTGTCGTAATTGAAACAAACCATGAAACTCAAACCGATAATGACAGCAGCAATCCAAGCTGTGAGATTTGAGGCAAGATTGCTTTTCACATGGCCAACTGTACTTTGCATGCTCAAGAGTAAGCTCAGCGCACAGCTTGGTAATATTACAACCGGAGGACCGAGCTGACAACGTGGTATACAAAGAGATCCTTAACAAATAATTATTGGTATATTTTCCCTCAGTTTAAAAACGTTTACTTTTCTTCTTAATAAAAATTTTAAGACAGTACTTAGCCGCTGCGAAGTGCAGGTATTTTGCTCGTGTATATATATATATATATATATATATATATGTGTGTGTGTGTGTATGTATGTATGTATGTCTGTATATAATATATAATTTGTTCACATGGCTAGAAAAATACATGGAAACTCTTTCCCAAGAATAAATGATTTTTGTTAGGTAGAAGTCCTGGATAATGATTTTTAATTAAGTCAAGAGGTCAAATCAGCTCCTTTTCAGGCATCCAACTCCAGTGGTTTTATTATGATTAAATAAATCTCTTCTATTTATTACTTCTACACGAATATAAAAACCACTGTTCATTGAGAAAACTTTTACAAGTTTAGTCTTTTTTGACTGAAAGTTTTTGCATGATAATTGAAATTCAATACTGCCTTTTGATATATGCTTCTTTACTTCTGGAAATCTACCATTACCAACTTGCATGTTTTAATTTATGATAGAACACTTCAGCATCCTGATTTGAATTACCAGACTTGACTGTAAAAAAGATTGATTAGAATACAAATATGTACTTCTCTTTTTATTAATGTGTACAAAGAAAAATGTCACCTTGTTCATTAAATCATAATAGTTACACATCCATTATTTTGGCTAAATTCTTTTAAACAATCAGCCACCCTCCCCTTAGTCCTTCCAATGGGCAACTATAAAAGGGAGTTTATATAAAAAATTAATCAGGTCAATTTAAAGAAGTAGCTGAAAGCTAGTCAAAAAATGAAATGAAGGGTTGCCAAGCAGAATAAAATTGTCCACAGAGCCTCTTAATGTAAATTTGATTTTCTTCAGTTTCAAAAAGTTCATGATATACATAGTCTATGATGTTTCACTTGGAGGAGTTTCAGACGTCTATATGAGCTGTCAGAGATGAAAAAGTATATTAGGATTTATTTGTTCATTGCCGGAAAAGAGGTAAGTTGCTGGGACTCCAAATAGTGCTGTTGGTGGACTTGGCTATAAGTCAATGCTAAGGACCTTGGATCTACAACCAAATTTTTTGCAGTTCTTAAATCACCTATACAACTAAACCTGCATTGATGTCAGTTTGTATGTATGCATGCAGCATGCATGCTCCAGCATCATGAAAAAACAGCTCCACATATTCTCACGAAAGCCTGAGGATAACTTGAGGATTTCCCCACCATAAATATGGGCTCTATGCTGTCTAGATGCCATGCTTGGATAAGCTCAGGAGTGTACCAAGTGTCATGAAATACTGCAGTTGGTAGTGGAGGCACAGTACTGGAATGTTATCATTAACAGGTTGTAAAGAAGGAGAGTCTATATTTCTATTGCTGATTGCTGTCATCCTATCAAATTACCCCTTCTCATTTCTAATGTCTGCCATTTGCTCAGAGGTGAGTAGCAGCAGGAATGTTTTCATTTATGCCTCTGACAAAGTAATTGGCATAGTTGTTTATCAGAAAGCATTAAATTGAATCCTTCCTTTCAAATTGGTGATTATCAAAATTACTTGAATCATCAATGTCTAATGTATTAATTTATCCACAGATAATCATGATACAACACTGTACTTATTTTTATTCAGCACTGTGGTCCTGAAAAATGAAAAATAGTACAACTACGATCAGAAGCAATCACATTACATTTGTGCTTTTGTTTTTTTTGTTCTGTTTTTTATTTATTCTTTTTTTAATACCAATTTTGCTTTTCTGTCTATCATATACTAGGTTGTCCTTTCCTCACTCCAGCTATTTCTTAAGAATATATTTAAATCTGGAGAAGATCTCTATTGATTTGAAACAAAAATTAAGTTGGTGAAAGTTAAATTTATTGAAAAAAATCTCTGAAAGTATAAAAAAATGTGCAGTGTGATAAAAGTATTAAATCCCCTAAATAAAAGTAAGGTATTATGTTACAAAAATGTTAATAAAATATGAAATGCATTAACTTTAAAAAAATACATGAGCCAAATCTTGTTACTTTGTTAAAAATCATGCATCAGTTTCACAACCCTGAGCATAACACAGGAAAATCAAGTGGAGGATAATAAGCAGATACCTTATCTAGTCATAAATAGATTAGACAGACAACCATAGTTAAAACAAACTTTATTTTAAGCAATCTTAAATCCACAGACTGATTAGTCATTATTGTAATTTCTTTAATGCGGTTATTGTATATATCAAGAGAAATAAAGTTCTGTTTGTCTGTCTGTCTGCCTGTCTATCTGTCTATCATTAGTTTGTTTTTGTGTATATACTTTATTGGGGTATAGAGTGGGGATGGGGGTAAATCCTGACTCATCAGATAAAAGTAATATTTTATACAATGTTAGTGGCAGTGATTAGTGAAAAAATGCATTACCGTATATACTCGTGTATAAGTCAGGACTTGAAACACAAAAAATCGATCATAAAATCAAACACCGACTTACTAATTTTTTTTTTTTTTAACACATCTTCTTGCCTTCTCCAATTTCACACCAGTTTCTCAGACACATCGAATTTTGTTGCAGCAGCACAGTTGCCAATTTCTTTCACTACTTCAACGACGTTTAATTTAAAACCAGCTTCATTTTTTCTTCTGATTGAATGCACCATCATAGATAAGGGATGCTTTTATGATAAAGGTGTATTAGGGTGTGAGATACAAAAAACACAAATCAGTAAAAACGTTGCTTCGAAATAGTTTGTGTATTACCGTGTGGTCACATAGTCACAATAGAGAGAGAGGTTAGGAGCACATGCTGATACAGCACTTTGCCGCACCCACATAGGTGGGTGTTAGCATATCATAAACTCTTGGAGTTTTCCGCATTCGACTTATACAACCAACATTATAAAATACCAGAAATTATACAGTAAAATCAAGTCCCGACATTTTTCCGCGAGTATATACAGTATTTTGTTGCTTTATTACCATAAACTTATGAAAATAAAAATAAAATTTACAAAAATACTCATTTAAACTGCATCCTAATATCTGCTTTCCATGTCAAGTACTATCAAGGTTCTATACGGGTCTCTTCCCAGAGTTTTTATTTTTTTTGTTGGTTTATCATTGTTATTTTTATAGTCATACTGTCTGGTAGTTATACTTAGTCTGGTAATTATTTGGTAATTCACTTGTATTTTTCTAACATGTTCTTGTTTTGCAGCTTGCAGCAACTTTTGAATTAATCATAATATTATTTGGGCCTTTTTTTTTTTTTTTTTTTTTTAAAGTTTCACTCCCCTTTTAGCTTCAACTTGGTGTCTAATCATTGAGATACTAAAAACACAATTGTTTCTCATGAAATTAATCTTATCTGAAGCATTTCTCAGCATAACAGCAGATACAACTATCAGTTGTAGTCTCTTTTGTAGTCCAGAGTCGTCCTTTCCACTGATTTTAAAATCCTGCTTATTTAAAAGGGTTGCAGGAGACCAGAGACTTTCATAGCAACCTCTGAAAACCTAAAGTGATTACATTTGGCCTTCAACCTACAATTATATGCTAAGGCTCTAAGATGTGAAAACAGTATGAAACAGTATACAGCCTACTTTGTATTTCATTTTACGGTTAATGTTGCATATCACTATTCTTTAAGTTTATCAAAGTTGATGGTTAAAAGATCTGAAATGGTAGACGACTGCTATTATTTTCATAACATCCCAAAATATTATGTGTTTAATGCTAATAATGTCTCTCTATTATAAAGAAAAATCTTTGGGAGGGAGACTAGGGAGACGAGATGTGATTTTCTCGGCAGATAATTTGAAGTCCTGCGAGAGAACAGCAGAAAGCCAGCAGATGATCTGACTGCTTCTCCTTACATTCAGCCACCCTAACCCATAACAAACACCACCCCCCCCCCCACACACACACACACAACGCGAGCGGCAGAGACACGAAGTGGCAAAAGGCACTTTAAAATGATCGAGCAGGGAGACAAGTAGAACAGGCAGTTCGCCAGCAGCAGAAAGACAGCACATGATCGGACGGCATCTCCTTAGCGTGTGTTCAGCCACACCCCCTTCACAATGCGAGCAGCGTTATACATCCTGCGAGAAAAGATGTAACTACGCACGGGGCCGGAAATAAAGGACAAGTATTGTCTTTACAGAAGTTTCAAAGTAAAGTGAAAGTAATGCATATGTAACAATTCCCATGAAAATAAAGATCTCTTTAAATTTTATTTCTGGTAACTAAACCCAGGGGTGGGCAAGCGAAGCCCCCTAGTTTTTATTAAATAACGGATACCTTCTTCCAATCTAAAATTGTCTGCAAACTTTTGAAAATTCTACAAAAAAAATAATTTTACAAAATCTAGCACTGTGTATGCATGCTTGCCTTTGCAGAACCCATGGGAAATTTCTAGATTTTTATCTATTAAATGATGGTCACTCAATTTATGACATACCCAAGGCATAGGATTAAGATCAACATGGGGCAAATCAGTATTGTTCACATGATGGGTGTAGAGTAACAAATTAAAAAGCCAGCTAACAGATAGATGCAAAAACTGGAGCCCAAAAAGGAATGCAGAATGTACAACTTAATGAATCTTTTCAAAGCTGATTTCCCAGTTACCCTGTCTCAACATGGTTGAGTATCTCTGGGGTGAGAGGGAACCAGCTGGTTAGATTTCAAATCTAGCCAGCACCAGTTAATTTCCAATAACAGCTATCATGCACATTATGCTGCAGTTTGCTGTCAGTGTTGTGTACAATAATAGAGTATTTTAGATTATATCTGAAAGTTAACAGATTACAGTGTTTCCCAAAGAAATGTCATCTAGCAGCGGGAGCACCACATTTGGGTGTGGAAGGGGAAAGTTGTATAGGGTTCCTCTTGACATTTTTTACTGTTTTGGTCACATGATCATTTCCTTTATATGTCTGTGTTTACGGTTAATCCAGATATCTACTTACATGGTGATTATTACTATTTTGCCTAGTGCTAATCTGGGTTTTTAAAAAAGGGAATTGAACATTCCTAATTGTTTTTTTTAATAATTGTTTTGATTTTTCGATTAGATTTACTTTATTACTCCCCAAGGGGAAATTGTCTTTTTTCATGACCTGTAGAGGTGCACAGGGTCAGCCATTGTAAAGTGCCCCATAGCAGTTGTTCCATTGAGGGCTGGATTCAACATAACTTTGAAAGTCAAAGTCACAAACTGAAATTTCAGACTGATCCAACTTGAATGGATTTAATTATGGCTACTCATATGTAATTCAGTAGTATGTATGGTCCCCACATGCCAGTATGTACTCCAGACAATGTCTGCTTATGCTGCTAATGAGATGGCAGAGGATGTTCTGGGGGATGTCCTCCCAGACCTGGACCAGGGCATCAGTGAGCTCCTGGACAGTGTGTGGCACTGCTTGGTAGCATTGGATGCACCAATACATAACGTCCCAGAGGTTCTCAGTTGGATTCAGGTCTGGGGAATGTGCAAGCCAGTCAATGGCATTAATGCCTTTGTTTGTCATCCAGGAACTGCCTACACACTCTGAAGCTGTGCATTGTCCTCCACCAGGAGGAACCCAGGGCTCACTGCACCAGCGTAAGGTCTGACAGTGGCTCTGAGGTTACGGCTTCCAAGCACATGGAGGTCTGTGCAACCCACCCAGAATGTGCATCCCAAGACCATCACTGTCCATCCGCCAAACTGGTGATGCTTGATGATGGTGCAGGCTGCATAACCACCATCTGTCTCATGTACTCAGTGTGAGCCTGTTCTCTTCTTTGAAGATAATGGGACACCAATGGCAGAGCTGCTTATTATGGTATTCTCTGGCGAATGCCAATCAAGCTGCAGAATGATGGATTGTGAGCACAGGTCCCATTAGAGGACGTTGGGTCCTCCTGCCACCCTCATGTAGTCTGTTTCTTACAGTTTGGTCAGAAACATGCACACCAGTAACCAACTGGAGGTCATTTTGTGAGGCTCTGGCAGTCCTCCTCCTGTTCCTCCTCACACAAAGGAGCAGATACCAGTTGTGCTGCTGGGTTGATGCCCTTCTATGGCCCTGTCAATCTCTCCTCATGTAATGTCCCGTCTCTGGTTATCTCCTCCATGCTGAGATTCCATCCTCCATCCTGAGATTCTGCTGGGAGACCCAGCAAACATTTATGCAATGACACATATGGATATGCCGTCCTGGAGGAGCTGGACTACCTATGCAACCTTAACTGGCAGCAGGTACTGCCTCATGCTACCAGTAGTGACAAAGACACTAGAAAATGCAAAACTAGAGAAGAATCAGTCAGGAAGGATAAGGAGAGAGCAAATGTCTGCAAAACTTTTTGGGGTGTTGTCTCCAGTGTACCTGTTGTCACTTTCATTTGCACCAAAGCAGGTGAAGTTAATTCACAATCGCTTATGCTTCTTAACTGGACAGACTGATATCCCTAAAGCTTAATTGACTTGGTGTTAGACTGTGATGATTAGATGTTCCCTTAATTTTTTGAGCAGTATGAAACAGTAATTGGTGCTACTGCCACACAATTTCAGGGACCTGGGTGGATGGGCCATTTTTCTTTTCAGTTTTGAATATTCTCCCCATCCTCATTTCAGTCTTGAATTTCTACCACATTCAGAACATGTATATTAACTAACTGGTGACTGTAAATTGCTGTAGTGAGTATGAGCTGTTATCTTATCCTGTTCTTAGTTGTACCAGTAGAACTTTACGTTAAAGATTTTTTTTTGTTTTTTGTTGTTTATTAAGGAGAAATAATAAGATTTTCTTCTTTAATGCGTATTTTTCTCCTTATTTTAAATGCAACTCTTCTCTAATTCTTATTTTTTCTTCTAAAATAAAAAGGTATCTCTTTTTAGTGGGTAGGACAATGTTGTTCTAAATCATGTGCCTAGATGTAGATGTATGGGCTTTTCTCTCGCATCCCCAAAGACTTTTGCAAGTTAGGTTAATTGGTGACTCTAAGGTAGTTCTGTGTGAGTATACACTGGCAGACTTTTCTGTGTTGGTTCCTGCCTTTCACCACTGTTGCTAGAACAGGCCCCAACTATCTTGAATTGGTTTAAGTGTGCTCGAGAAGGTTATGTCTTCTTTATATTGTTGTATGGTAACACAAAAAATGCAAAAAACAGCAATTTTATATTTTCTTCATATTTTTCCTTTCTAACCATAATGATTGGATCTTTCTTATCAAATAGCAATCACATATTTAGGAAGATAACATGTCTTGAAAATGTGCCCTGTAATCTCTTTAAAAAAATTACATGTAATGACTGCTTCAGAAAACGTAATATAATTCTGCTGCTTCTGTCTTTTGTTCATAGAATAAAGCTAATTATCTTTGATAGGTCCTAATGTTACATGCATGTACCCTGGATCCTGCTGCCAAAGTATTCATTTTCTAACGTCTTGTTTTCCAGTAGTATCTAAAGTCCATTCTCATTGTTGAAGCCAGTGAGCATTATTGGAGTGGCATCAATTTAACGCAGGGATTTCCATGCAAATTCTACAAATGGTCAGCCGTAACAGTTTTATACTCCACATAACTGAAACAAGCCAGAGGAGAAGTGAGCACAAGGCTGGAATGAACTCTGGGTGGCATGCTGTTTTGCCACCTCACATACTGAGCCACACATTTTAAATGATACTTTGTTCAGTTGTTTTTACTTTTCAAACAATACTTGATAATTGATTCCTCATCACTCAGCCACATTTTCTGTTTTGTGTTTTATGTGCCATTTTTTTTTACCTTGTCTCATGCCCTGTGTTTGCCACTTCGAACAGAGTATACTACATTTGCTAACATATAACACTGGGTCGTTTTATGTGCTAGGCCAATATACTTTACCGCCTTTAGTGGTGGTCAGCATGTCTAAATTGTGAAGTATACAATTTTTTTCACCATACATGTTAGAACTTAAGTTTTAAATTACAGTAGGAAAAGGCAATGTATGTGGTTCTTATTCTAGAATTTATAACAGGGAAACATGATTTTGTTTTACATTAAATCAGCTTATCATGTTTGTAAATAAATTGACATGCAATGAAACTGCTGGTAACTTAGGTTTAGTTACATTTGAGGAACCAACAAGGAATGAAATAAAAAGAAAAAAACCTGTAGTTAACAGCATATCTAGCAAGCATATGATTTTCTTGCAGAGATTCAGCTATGTTCATATTTTAAGAGTTATGGTTTAAAGACAGTGGAAGAAAGATCAAAGCTAACAAATGAAAAAATATTACAAATACCAAAGGGGGCCATCTAATTATTATAAATCCACTCACTCCTAACCAAGCTTACTTTCACACTTAGCACAAAATCCTATAATTCATTCAGTTTGAAAATTTCAATATGTCAATTAATGTTTGCAGTATTATAGAGAGAACTTTTTAAAAATGTTAAAAACTTAATGTACCAGTGTTTTCAATTGACTTTGAACAGATCTAATTAAGTCAATGGGTATTAAGATAAAACATAATAGCTTTGGCCACAGTTGTGACGCAGCGCTTCACATTATATTTTCTTTTTAATGCCAAAGCTCATTATGTTTGCACTCAAAAAACACTTTCCACTCTGGACCCAGAATGCTCCAATATAAGAGAAACCTGATTAGAATAACAACAGTGCTGATTACTTTTCCTATCTACTGTATATTTTTCTTGAAGAAAATGAATCTTTGCTTACTGTTCATTATACAGTGTGAAATTCAGTAACACCATGGAGCACGCTGTGAGAATAATATATACTTTTGTGCCAAAGTTTAATAATATTTGTGATTGAAACAAAATCAAATGTCCCACTATGTGGTTTGATACATTTAGAACATCCTTCTATCAATCTTCCAGTCCCACTAGGAAGTGGGAACCAGTTGTGGAAGTATTAAATACCAGAGGGGAATCAACACTGGACAGAACAACAGAATTACAGGACATACTCAAGCACACTATGACTATCCCTTTGCACTTGGCCTGTTTAAAGATGCGAGTTAACGTTTCATGCTTGGGAATGGGGAAAAATCAAAATATCTAAAGGAAACACTCTTCTGCATAGTTGAAATCTGCACATATACCTAGTAAAGAGTGAAGTGATCAGGAATTGAGTATAGGTCCCTGGA
Organism: Polypterus bichir lapradei; assembly: GCA_026402145.1. Classification (NCBI taxonomy): domain Eukaryota; kingdom Metazoa; phylum Chordata; class Cladistia; order Polypteriformes; family Polypteridae; genus Polypterus; species Polypterus bichir. The sequence continues at coordinate 6,465,921 of JANRMT010062813.1, forward strand.
CATATGAAGCAGCAGTGCTAACCACTGCATCATCAATCTAAGCCAACCAAGCCAAAGATGTTACATTGTTGATTCTCCTTCCCCCCTGTTATTGTGTTATAGATCTATTTTTATAGGATTTAATTTTACATTTATTCTGCCTCTTAGGTTTTGGTTTTTTACTCCAGCCTAATTCTTCTGTGCCATTTAGACTTCATAATTATATTGTACCATATGTGTTATAAGATATTCTTTGTCTGTAGTGAACTTCAGGGTACTGCCTTATGAAATTCTGGCAATTCCATTCTGTTGTCAGTCTTGAGCTGTGCCATGTGTTTATCCTTAAGCAACTTTAAGTGGCCGTTGTATGTCTTATGCAGTAATTACTAAATGCTGCATATTTTGCTTCCAGGAAAAGCAATTACTAACCTCTTTACTGGTGAAACATCACTCAGTGCTACATGTGTACTGAATAATGTGAAAAGATCTATGATCCAACCAATACTGCAAACCCACTGTAAAATAAAACAAGGCTAGCCTCTTACACAGGGTAGGAAAATTTAAGAGCCAGTTTTTTACCGCACTGACTGAAATCCAGGAGCATTTTAAAAACAAATATAGATAAAAAAAATTCTTATCAGATTTGAGTAATCAATGTATTTATCTATACTAATAAACGGCAAAGCCCTCACTGACTCACTCACTCACTCACTCACTGACTGACTGACTGACTGACTCATCACTAATTCTCCAACTTCCCGTGTAGGTAGAAGGCTGGAATTTGGCAGGTTCATTCCTTACAGCTTCTTTACAAAAGTTGGGCAGGTTTCATTTCGAAATTCTACGCATAATGGTCATAACTGGAAGCTGTTTTTCTCCATTTACTGTAATGGAGATGAGCTTGAAACCCATGGGGGCGGAGTTTCGTGTGACATCATCACGCCTCCCACGTAATCACGCAGTACGTAGAAAACCAGGAAAAAGCCCAAAAAGCGCTGAAGAAAACATGCATTATATAATTGAGAAGGCAGCGAAACAATAAGAAGCGAGCGAGTGACATATACAACCATATTCATGAGTTCTGCTACTTCGGAAACAAAGCACGATGTAAACCTAAACTTTAAATTAAGTTCATAGACAGGCTGCCGCTGGCGTTTGTAATTTAGTGCCTGCCCATATAAGGCCGTCCGTCAGCGGCAATCCAATAGCAAACTCCCACTAAATATTCACGGGTGAAGGACTGTGCTTATGCAGAGGAAGATGAGATGGTCAGGGTGGTGTTTGGCACAAACTCAGCGAAACTGCGAGAGACAGTTTTAAGTGCCGGGACTTCGGTAACATTAAATACAGCCATGGACATAGCACGACATGGCAGCAGCACAGCTGGGAAACTTCGAAGCATGTACACCGAGCGGCTCAGGTGAACTGACACAGTGCACAGACAAAAAGCAACAGTTCCAAAGAGCGCTGAACAAAAACCGAATTACACAATTGAAAAGGCAGCAAAAAAATATGAAGCGTGTGATACATACAAGCATATTCATAAATGCAGCTACTGCAGAAACAAAGCACACGGTGGAAAAAGTCAATGTCCCGCTAAAGGAAGACAGTGTAAAAAAAAAAAAAAAACGTGCATGCAGTGTGTCAGGTCTCAGATAAAGAAGAAGACGAGCTGTTTATTGATGCAGTAAGAAACGAATCGATGAATGAAACCTGTCTTCTTTACAACGATTGACAAACACGGAATGTAACTTGAACACAACACATCCTACAAATACGAACCTGATTGAAAGAAATAATGATAATCAAATCCTGGATGACAGCAACACTCGGTAAAACTCACAAAACAATTACTGTATATTGACAGTCATGTTACGTTATTTTTAAAATGTTCTCTTTTCTTTTTCATAGCTTCTTTAACACACTACGTCTCCGCTGCGATACGCGGGTATATATATATATATGTATATATATATACCACGATCTACATACTCGAATAATGGATACTTTATTCGCCATCAATGATTGTTTTGGTAAAGCCATACTCAGTGTATTCATTAGATGAACGGTAAAAAAGTAAGAGCGAGGGGAGGATGACTTATTGGGACACGCAGGTAAAACCACAATAGCACGTGGGCTCGATGTACGAAAAAATATATCTTTTCAAGTTCTATTTAGTCCATATGTGTCAAACTCAAGGCCCACAGGCCACATCCGGCCCGGCGTGTAATTATATCCGGCCCGCAAAATCATTTTATATACTGTATTATGGTTATTAATGGCCCGGGTATATGAAGCGCTGGTAACACAATAAACTACAGATCCCATAATGCAGCGCTTCAGCTGCCTTGCCGAACACTTACCACGTTAATCAAGTCTAGGTTATGATGCTGCAAGTTATTGCGAAGCTAGCCCACACGATGCCGAAGAGAAAAGTTGATTCTGAAAATAGAGCCTTTAAAAACCGATGGGAGGCTGAGTATATGTTTACTGACATTGCCGGTAAACCCGTGTGTCTCATTTGTGGAGCTAATGTGGCTGTAATTACAGAATTTAATCTTTACAACGACTGACAAACACAGAATGTAACTTGAACACAACACATCGTACAAATACGACCCTGATTGAAACAAATAATGATAATCGGATCCTTGATCACAGCAACACTCAATAACACTCACAAAAAATTACTGTATATTGACAATCATGTTACGTTATTTCTAAAATGTTCCCTTTTCTTTTTCATAGCTTCCTTAACACACTACGTCTCCGCTGCGAATATATATATATACCTCGATCTACATACTCTCAAATACTGTAGATAAGCCACACACCGTGGCGCAATTGTAGAGGCTTTGCCTCTATCGCCTACGTCGAGGTTCGATTCCCGAGAGTGGATGTACTGAGTATGTACGCGCGCTTCTCGGTTCATTTTAACCTCGCATCTCCTTGGTTTGAGACGTATGACAAAATATGCGGTTAACGCAGAATCATGTTACGTTATTTTTAAAATATTTCCTATTCTTAGCACAAGCACAGCTGAGAAGCTTCGATGCATGTACTCCATAACAAAAAAATAACGCATTTAATCACACTTTCAATTCCAAGCAAAGGGGAACTTTTGTCAATGCATGATTTCCTGGTACATCGATTACACTGATGCACACATCACAGCTACACAAATGTTACAGTCGGATGAAGCGCGTTCCTACGACTGATTGGAAGAAAATTTAATTTCAAAAAACTACCCGAGCGAAGCCTTGATAAAAGCATGGTTTTGTGCACAGTGAAAAGCAAGCAAAATTAGATGCATTACAGAAAGCGGACTTTGTGGCTCTTACTGGGGATCATTGGACTTCCGTGACCGTTAGTAATTCTAATTACATCTAATTACAAAATGTTCAATGATCACACTGTTTTAGCCTAATGTACAAAATAATTTTGGCTAAGGTTACTCAGAGTTTAAAGATTAAGTTGGTCAAATTACCTTTTATGTTTCTGACTTATTTTTTTAAGAAGAAAAATTGCACTTTATGTTGAAATTTTGGTTATTATTATTTAAAGACAATACCATTCTGAAAATGTACTTAAAGTACTTAAACTACCACTTTATTTTTAAGTCTGC
>JANRMT010062813.1:6492472-6548495 GCA_026402145.1 Polypterus bichir lapradei
ATATATATATATATATATATATATATATATATATATATATATATATAATATATATATATAATATATATATTTGTCCTTGTATGTTCAGGACTGATATACGGCATTGTTCTGTGTCAAAACAACAAAAAATCATTGTATATTTCACATATCAGTGTTAATTACTTACATTATATAAGCTGTAATTATAAAAGGGAGATGGTGTTCATGCACAACATCGATGTGAGACATTAGTATTACAGCTATTCAGGGTTGCCTTATTACTTTATCACCCTAAGTCATTGTTTTAATTCTTTGCATTGCATTGACACCCATCACTTTATGATTTTAATATGATTTGTTTTATCAGGCATCATCAGGATATCTACTGACATTGGTCCTTAGAAATCAGTATGTTTGAATAGTAGTGATCCGTTATCCTTTTTTGTTAATGCTGTATTATTTCTCACATTTAACTTATAATTGTGCTAATGTGACCATGTGTCCCAGAGTTTGATGTCAAACTGCAAGGTTGCTAGTTCAGTCCCCTTTAGTGGTCCACTTTTTGTGCCTGGAGAAACCACTTAGGTTTCTAGTGCTCTTATTGCAGGAATATACATATAAGTTGAGCTGCAGATAAATGGTAAATAAAGTTAAGTTTTTTATAGGCCCCATGGCTCTCTGAAGCCGCCCACTGCATGTTGAAAGCCATGATTTTCTACTAAACAATTGTATAAGTGAATAAATCCCCAACCAGTTTTTAAAACTTTGATGTCAAGTAAATACACTAGTTGAGATCCCATTAGTCAAGCCTGCTGTAAACAAACTATGTAAACTAAATCTAAATCTGTCATTTTTAGTCTTGCAGTCCAGAGAATCCAGAGTAGTGCACAATCCATGTGCGTGTATGACACAGATGTAACTAATGATGCTTATAAACTTTTTCATCCATTCATTTTTTTAAACTCTTATGGGACAGGGCCATAGGGTGCTATAGTGTATCCTGACTAAAATGAAGAAAAAAAAACAAAATTATTTATCTTTTTTTATTTCAGGAAAAATGGCAGGTTATTTTCCAAATTTGTTTAAAAGACATGCTTAGTGTCACTGAGGAATTTTTGTTATAAATATATATTTGTGATATTTCAAAGGATAACATACTGTCCATTTTGAATTTGCAATTAGTGATACCCATATAATTTACATCAAAACACATTTTCTACAAACAAGAAAATTTTGAATGATTTCTTGTTAATTCACCATACATTTTGCTTTAAATTCTAAACTGTGGACATTAATGCCTCTATTCAGGCAATACAGTAGCCTTAAACGCTGTATGAGAAGGAGACAGTGAGAGAAAAAGCAGCATACAGGCTGAATTGTTTATGGAATGAGTGTCTCATTGTCTGCTGGATGATACGTTATTTATTGCAGGCCATTTTTATGAGGTTGACTTGGACAGCTGTCATGAGAAAATAATGAGGCATCCCTGTGTGTGAACTATGGTACTGACTGCATTCTTTGCTTGTGTATATTATAAAGCTATTTAAATAGATAATAAGGGTTCTTCTAGAGATTTTGAAGCAATTAGAAGCTATCGCACTGTCTTCACTGCCAGTCTTTAATTTCAGTAGATTATTATGTTTGGAAGCACAAGCTAACTAGCAACAACAGAGTTGCTTAGAAGCAAGAGTGAATTGTATATATTTTTCTCCTTTTTTTCTTCTCAATAGTAGAAAGGCACTGTATAGCCTCACCTGATTTGGCACCTGCATTTCTATGTATTCTTTCTGATCACAATATAAGGATTAGCTTTGTTGCTAAGGCTGAAGGCCCTGATCCAGCAGATCTGGTTTCTTATGCTTCATCTTAGTCATGTCTATAGAACATTAAACCTCACTTCCAGAAGTAGAAACTGGAAAAACCAGATGGACTTGTCTCAGATGAGGATATTTTATAGTGCTTCTTATTTTGCCTTTTGTTTGAAAAGGTCAAAAAGTTGTAATGCTGTCACTTAGACATGTAAGTGGGCGCTTTGTGTAGCAAAAAGTAATACTTAAAATTTTGTACAGACCCTAACATGAAAAAAAAATTCTTTTAGTAATTTTAAAGGGTGAAGCGTTTATGTGGTTCTTGCATCATTTAAGAAATGCACATTTCATTCTGGGTAAAGAAAAGGGGAAGAAAAAGCCCTAACAGTAATTTGCTTCTTAGCATATGCTATAGCATGCTTTGAATTGCAGCCAAAGTATAGAGATTCTGTTTTAATAGCAAGGAAAGCAATGCTTTCAAAGAAGTGTCATTGCATACATGTTTATTAATTTAGAGAGACATGATCAAACTAGCAGTGGGCCTATTAAAGCATAGATTTGTATCAAAATAGAGCATATGTTATAAATAAAATTATTACAAGGAAAGATAATCCTAACTACTCTTAACCACTTTTGACACATTATTCCCTAGTCTGTCCTACCACAAGGAAAAGGCACAACTAAACACATTCCCTTTCAGAAGATCTCTATATAGTTTTTGCTTTAATTAGTGCCTAGTAGGAAGGCCTTTGGCAGGTTTTCTTGCCGTTATTAAGTGTAAATGAGTACTTTCAGTGTTTTTCTAGTATATAATGTTAAGAAAAAGTTCAAAATTTCACATATATATTTTTTTTTTATTTCACAAAATATATCTCAGTGAGAGAAATGTGCAGTTTTCGGTGTTTTTAAATTAATTTTGAACTCTACCAGTGGAACCTTTATAATACATAACACTTTAAAACCAACCTACCTACCAGCAGCCTCAAGTGCATGGCAGGAGCCAGTCCTGGGTGGAATGCCAGTCCATCATGTGGCCCACTCATGAAAACATTCACATAGGGCCAATTTTAAAATAGCCAGCATCTTCAGGATGTATGAAATGTGCCCAGAGATAAACGCAAGAGAGTTTGTGTAGACTCATCACCTTCAGCAACTGGATGCAGGATTCAAGCGCAGGACTCGAGATCCATGTGGCATCAGAGCTAGTCATTGCACTGTTCCAATGTAATCTTACGCCTTTCAAAATCATGCTGAGAATAAAATGTAATGGTCTAAGAGGAACTTTCAAAGGTATTAAATTAACAATACCACACAGTGACATAACTAGCTCTGCTACCCATCTAAGACTGGTTGAAATCTAAGCAATCCATGTAGACATCAGCGTTAACGTTTGCTGTGTACCATGCAATGCATGGGTCCCAGTTATATGCCATTTGGTATGCGAACCACTGCGAATTTCTCATTGTACCAGAAAGGTACTTCTCGATTAATTGAGGCCAGGAGACTCAGTCAGAAGACTGAGGCTCACCCACAAGTGGACCTTGCAACATGACAATCACCCTAAACATAACAGTAACTCTACCAAGGAATGGCTAAAAAGAAAGAAATGGAGGGTTCTGTAATAGCCAGTTGAAAGCCTATTTTTGAATCCATAAGAGAAGCTGTGGGTGATTTGAAACAGGCTGTGCACGCAAGTCACTCCTCAGTTATCACCCACCTGAAAAATTCTGTATTGAGGAGTGGGTAAAGCTTTCTGCCAGTCAATGTGCAACACTATTGGCAGTTATAGGAAACTCATACTTTAATCTGCCAGATGGGGGCAATATCAGCTATTAGAGCCAAGAATCTACTTTCTACAAAGACAGAAATGGAATATCTGTTAATTCTTCATTGATTAATATTGCAAAGTCAAATTTTCTTTTTTTTTTTTTTTTTTTTTTAATTACATTACCTTTATCAAAAGATACTGCTTCAATGTAATTCTGATATATCGACATTTGTTATAAAAGAAAAAACATTTCATGGAATGTACTTTTTCATTTGATTCATATACTTGTAGGCGTTTTAAAGCAGATTGAAAATGAATGAATGAATAGCAGTTTGACAAACATTGTTTATAAGAACCCAGGAATTCTTAAACATTCTTATGCTACTTTCCTCCTGTATTTGAAGAGCAAGAATTGTGTGTGCATACTTGGTGTTTTCCGGCTAATGTAGTGTGAGCATAAAGGTCTGCCAAGAACACACTTTGTTTGCTCTTCTTGATTTTCTTGGAGCTGACATCACAAAAAAACAGAGAATTGGAGAGTCTCTATTTGGGAACCAGAGGGTTGCATCTCTGCAACTGTTAGTGACGATATTCTTCATGCTTCATTTGTTTATGATCTGCAGTACATATCAAGTGGTTCTCTGCAGAGTGTGTTGTTGGCAGGATGAGAGTTAAAACCTCCATGCATGAGTTCATTGTCACTCTTAGAAAAATGTTTCTTGGTCTCTGCAGGTTAGTAGGGGGGCAACTGCCTAAAGTGGAGAAATACAAGTAACGTGAATCATTGCAGAATTAGGTGGTGTACCAGACTTTTTCTTCTTCTATTCTACCTGTTCCAATTTTTATATGGGGTCGCTATTTTTTAAAGTAAATGAAAGCTATGTCTTTTAATGAAGCTGTCAATTTACTGAATAATGTGAGTACTCAGAAACTGTGGGTAATGAACAAAAGAATGCCATCAGAAGGAGAGGCAGCTAAAATGAGGTTCCTGCACAGAGTTTCTAGAATCTCTTCTGATGACAGTGGAGGACATCTGAGGTAAACAGGGTTGAACTGCATTGGCTTTGTTATGGATGAGGACATTTAAGAATATTATTGTATGTTTTTGAGATGTTCTACTACAGTGTTATTATTGTTCTTATTATTCATTTTTAGAGAGGTAGTTTTTATTCTTTAAAGGCACAAAAAGCATTGATTCGTAAAACTCAGGAACTTGTAGATTATATTCATTTTGTGCTTTACAAACCACTCGGCAATATGATGTGCTCTGTTTACAGTGCTGTATGAAATGAAATTTAATCAACATATGTAAGATTTGTAGGGGAAGTGCAACAGTGATATACTAGGTAACTGTCAACTTTGAAAGCACTGCATAAACATGGACATAAATGTGGCGAGTTGTCACAGCGCGTATGTTGTGGTGTTAGAAACAGAAAATATATATATAGAGAGAAAAACAAATACTAATATTACATTCTAATGGTATATAAATATCTAGACATTGAAAAGTATAAAAAAGAATAATGACAGTTTAACAAATATTCTGTATTTTAAATAAAGCCAATATATGAAAGAAAGTAACGTGAAAGTAAAATGTTTTTATCACTGTATATGTTTACTCACGTAATGTCAGTTTAACTCTATTAATTTTAATATGTAAATTTAATTCAGAAATATGATTAAAATGTTGTCTTGCATGGTTGATTAGTAATTACATAAATACTGACTGTATTTTATTTTCTTCATATTTCTTCAAAACTGCATGACCCCTGTCAAAGCTTCCTTTATGTTTCTAGCTCCACCACATTGGGCAATGATACAGAGATATAAAAAAGGTGCTTTCTAAAGCTGTACATGCTTTCTAAATCGAATAAGCAGGTAATCAGAATTTTTGGCAATATATCATTGCTTTACATTGACACTTATATATTTGGCTGATGCCTTTATCCAAGAAGACTTACAATATTTATGATGCACTTATTTACATTTCTTTTGGTTTTCCAGTTGGAGCACAGACAGGTCAAGTGACTTGCTCATGGTTACATAATGTCAGTAGTGGTATCTGAACCCACCACCTCAGTGTTTAAAGTCCATAGCCTTAACCACCACCCCACAAGTGGCATCTTTGAGGAAGATATTTTACATTTGTAATTGTTGGTGGTGAATACATTGAGCCCTTAATATCAAGGGTTTCCATGGGGTGATGAAAATATTTCAGAGTATTACATGTAACACCTAAGTGTTCTGGGTTCAAACTGTGGTAGAAAGTAAATTTAGAAATATATTAAAGAAAGATATCTTTTCTTCAATAGGACCTCTTACAGTCAGGAACCAGGCAGGAGGAAACTTTGTTCATGCATTCTTAATATAACTTCATGAAAAGGGAGCACTCATCACAGCAATCTGTTACATAATGGTCAAAGAAATAAGGGAGGACTTCCATTTTATAAACAGCTAAATCTGCATAACAGTGCTAATCAGTGCATTCACATCACCTGACATTTACAGTGATGGGTTCATTGGCTTACACACCCAGTAAATAAAAGCCTATTTTATCCAACTCTTGTTCTTCTTATAACTTTTAGGTTTAGCAATACACCCTTGAAATTTCTGTTTATGTCACAACTGTCAAGTCTTGTTGTTTGCAAGACATCTTCTGATCTCTTAATTGTCTCCTGGCACATTTTGTGTATTACATCAGCCTTCCTCCTGGTACATTTACTTAATCATTTTAGTACCTTTCTTCATGTTTTTTAGCACCCAAACATGACTCCTCATTCTATAACTACTAGGACATCAACTAATATAATGTCATCCCATGTAAGAATTCAACACACTCATTGGCATTACTGGTTTGTGACCTAGTGAACTGACACCATAACAATAACAGTAATGTAGAGAGTGTACTGCCAATGCATACTCCTTATATTTTCCCTTCTCACAGTGTGTTCAATATATAAACTACTGTCTTAACGCATTGAGTTTTCAGTACAGTAATAGCACACAGCAGTTTATGCTCTTTAAGTTTACCTTTTTATGCTAATTTTTTAAATTTAAATTGATAAAACACACTTTGGTATTCTACAGACTCACATTTTTCAGGAGGCACTTATTTTAAAACATGTTTCTTAGTCTGCTTGTTTTACTGCGGTTCTGGGCTTCTCTTGCTCTAGTATCATCAGCCTAAAATAGCTTTCATAAATGTCAGAGGTATAGAAACTACAATGCAGGAGTCATGATATAGGATCTCTTGTTGAGTGAACACCTGCAACACAGCTTAGATTCCTTTCATCATACTGTGTCCAGAACACAACTAGAGGGTTAAAAACATCTTAGAGTGAATGACCACACTAGTGAAATTGAGTCTGGCTTGAAGTGAAAGCATTTGTTTTTTTCCTTCAGTGCTCTAACATTGATCTTTTTCAGGTAGTTGCTGCTGGAATCCACAACTGCTGTTTTAATGACCTTTTTGTTTAAAGTATACACTAACACATAAGAGGAGATTAAAGGCAGAACATAGTTATGGATAATAAAAATAACAGTAATGAGCAAGCTATGGATCAGAGGAATACATATAAATTCTCATTTTCCAAGGAAGAAGGAAACTTCTAGGATGATGTTCAGCCTTCAAACAAATTTGTATTTTTTATGAATTTAGTAAATATAGTGTGTTTTTATAAATGCTGTTTAAGGTGCTGCTTTGTGCTGTTAGATCACATTATAGGCTTAATTTCCCTCACGTGGGTGTGTGTAAGAACAAATACATGTACTGTTTACTGCATTTTATACCTCTATGCTCTTAAATCTCCACAGAGAAATCTTTACTGTGAGGTTAGTTTGGTCATGTTTTGAAGTAAAAAAAAAAATAATAATAATGAACTAAAATAGAGTGTCACATTAATCACTAACAGTTTTTGGCACCTCCAATTCATTTGAAACTACTGTGTGTACAATGTAAGCCTTTAATCAATAGGTAGGCACTCCATTAACTATATGGAACATAATGTGTGCACCCAGACATTGCAGATCAGCATCCATCTTGTGTAGGCCAATCATAAGTGCAAGACAGAGTACTACTATACAGCATATACATAATATACTCAGTGTACATATAATGCACATATTCATTACTGCATGTACTGTATAGTGTCCCAAAACAAATACTCTTATCAATGCCAGGGTATCTGGTATAATTTGTCATATGCAGTCTGATGGCTGTAAGTAAAAAAAAAAAAATAATAATAATGCAATTATTAGCCAGTTTTATGATAAAGTAAGGCAGAGCGTTTTACAGATCAGTATGTCTTGAAGAGGATGGGCAGTGTTGTTAATCATGATGGACTGTTGATGTTTTTGCCATTATCCTCTTTTCTGCCACTGCCCCTAATTTTTATCATGTGATATACAAGTAGCTAGGCCTTCCTGATTAGTTCATTCGGGTGTGTTGAACCCTCTGAGCTCTAGTGTTGGTCCTCTGACAGACCACAGCATACAGCTACTGTAAATCAATACACTAGCAGCTTGTCATTTTATAAATTTTAAGAGCCAAGCTTTTTAAAAGTGGAAAGCATGCTTAGGTCACATTTGTGCAGCAAGCAAATATTGTCCTCCCAGTTACGTATGAACTGTATTGCCTCTACATCTTTGCCCCATATAGTGACTGATTTCAGGTTCTGTAAGTCCATCAGTTATTCACATATTTAACATTAGACTTGTATTTTCTGCAGCTGAGATAAATTTAAAAACATTTCCAAGGATCAGATGCAGGAGCAGGTGTCAGTAATCAAGTGGCTTCTAACCTGTAATTGCAACAAAACTGACCACTGAGTTAAATACTTAAACACAAATCACTCCATCATATAAACTAAGAATTGTTTATTTCATTTGGAAAACATGGGTTATGTACACTGCATGAACAGTTGCGCTTGCCAGTAATTGCCTAGTGTGTATTTGAACAACCGTTTTGATCAAGTGTGCTTTAATATCAATTTCACAGACCAGTTTATTCTGAAAGTACTGTTTGACATGAAATGTCTTTGAACTTTTAAGTAAATATTTACTAAAACAGCATTGGTTGTTTCAAAATTCATTGGTTAACCAACACTTGTGTTGTATTATGTTAAAGCTTACAGAAGAACGCTGCTGATTAAGTAATCAATGCAAATCACTAAACAATAAATAAGTTGTGCCCTCAGATCTTTGAATTATTCTGCATATATTTTACTTCTCAGTTTTAGCTGTCTGTGTTTCAGCCCAACCAGTCTGACTCTGCTGCCATCGCTGCATCTTCCTTCAGTGTGGTTTCGTTTAGTTACTTGTAGTTTTTTGTTCTTTTTGTTTTTGGAGCTGTCATAGTCTGCTTTGTTTAGCTGGCCGCAAACAACCTGGACTTGAAAAGATGTGTCTTTGCTGCACATGCAAAAGACAAACTTTGACAAGATTATTCATTTATCTTCTAAGACACCAACATTCTCCAGGTCCATTATAAAGTTTTCTGCATTGAGAACTGCTAGCATTTTACTTGAATTAGTTGAATGGATTTCTATGGAAAGGCAGACATATTTATGTTTGCATCAAGCCAAGCAGTCTGTGATTAACAGCTGTATGTACAAAAAAATATATATTTATGTTTAGTCATTGCATTAATGAAAAATCAGCTGTACTATCTGTAATACTGGTCATTAGATTTGGTCTGTTTTAGTAAAGGAAGATTTCTTTCATTTATGATTCTGAATTTTTCTATAATCATCTTTGTTTTTTTAATTGAAATTAACTTCTGTAATCCCCGTTGGCTTTTTCTTGCTTACAGTCTGGAAGCAATTTACATTGGAGAGATATATTTCTGAAAAGGAAGTATTAGGACAGAATTATATTATAAAGATGTTAATAGCCTTAATTCACTTTCCTTTTGTTTAAAAAGCACATAATTGTTAAACATTAGCTTAAATATAAGCAAGATTAATATAGTTCATTTATTGTTCATAATTGACTATTGTTTTCAGTAATTACTATGTTTTGGTTTTTTGCCTGTTATTAAAGAAATTTTTCATTAGAAATTAAAGGCAACCATTCAGAGAGAAAGTTGTTAACTAATTTGCCTGAGCTATTTTGAGGATTAATTCAATGGTGACAACAAAAAAGTTTTATTTTTAGTGTGTGTTTAAATCATTCTTCATTAAAGTAATAAAGTCAATGTTAATATTATTTCAAATATTAAAGTAAAATGCTGAAAAACATTCACCACAAAGCATTTCTTCAATGGAAAAAAAAAACATTAGAAATTATTAAGATGTAAGTTCTTAAAATAGGTTCTAATACCAGATAAAGTATCTTAGATTGGTTATTTTTCCTTGTAGTTATTACTGATTGAAAGCTTTTAAAAACTGTTGGGCTATTTCCTCAGGATCACACATGCTTAATATTGACCAATATATTATTTGTCTGTTTTATTTCAACGCTTAGGCTATCTTATGTTGTGGGAGGACTACCTACTATCCTGTAATAGAGCAGTGTACTGAAATTAATTTAAAGACCACGCTAACAATAATCATGTCAAAGTTATTCTGTAGTGTTCCCAGTGAACAACAAGAATTATTTACAAAACAAACTTTACTAAATAATTCATAGTCATTCCTCGTGATTTCTTATGACTGATATGGGTAGAAGGTTTCTTCAATTAACACCTGAACAGTAAGAACTTTTCAAACCAATCTGCTGAAAAGCAAACTGTTTATACCTATTGGTGCAACTACTGCAGTCATTAGTCCTACAATTGTAGATAAACCTTGGAAAACTTAAAGGTAAAATATAAAGACAGAGTGGGAAAACAAAATGAAGTTTATTTTTTTCTAAGAAGAGACACATAACCATCTGTTTGACAGCAGCTGAGCATGTGTTGTAAAAATGGATCATTTTATTATAGTTCAAAAAGTGAAGGGAAGACAAAAAAAATGTTCAAATGTTTGTTTGCTACTCAACAAATGGTAGGCTATGATTATTTACCACATCGATCAAGTAAAGATTTTTAATAATTACATGATTTAAAGGTAAATGTGAATGGAGATTCCATTCATTTTTGTAGGAAGAAGCCTACCCATACTTTGAGTTATGAAATGGAAGAACAGTGCATTGATGACAACAACCCACATACTGAAAGCTATTGTTTCCCAGTAGCAAAATATAACTGTGATCAAGAAACCAGATCAAGTCGGATTTAACACTTGGATCATCTACACACCCAAAATAGCTGTATAATATTGTTAAACTGCAAGTAATGTGACCCAAAATTTTTTCAAACAAAGCTTTGTTATTAAAGAAGGCAATGGGTGAGCAGCAGGCCAGAAGAAATAGTTTAATATCCCTAGACTCTACAGTAAGTGAAGTTCAAGCACTGTTGCCAAAAATTCACTTGTACTATAAATAAATTTCAATCACTGTCCATTTCTGAAAAAGTAAAATTTGTTGACTGTTGCTTTTAAAGATACATGAAGAATTATGAAGTATTTTTTTAAAGAGTTGCACGTTTTTGATAGAGTTTACTGCCGTAACATTCACTCATTGTTCTGCTGGAGGTGGAGAGCAGTTTAGAAAGTATTGGACGAAAAGAATAAACATAGTTAAAAAAAACAATGTAAAGTTGGGAGTGGAAAGTTGCAGATACTGTCATCATAACAAAATCATGCTTAGAAAAGCATGGTCAAAATTTCATAGCCAGAAGATCAGTAACCAGAGGAACTTTTAAACAGAGAAACCCTAACAAATGAGAGTTTCTATTATCTAAACTCCGGTAGGAAAATGGATGCCAGAGCTGATCTTTAAACCTTTTGCACAAACAGCATCAAAAGTCATGGACAAGGCCACTACAGTCGCATCCTAGTGATGTGGCTCTAGAAATGTATACACCCTAGAGGAAAAAAAAAATGGCATTGATGACAGCACAAAATATTTTTCTGCACTTGAAATACTTCATTAATTCTAAATCTAACACCAAATTCAAATTCCTTGCTCTATAAATAAAGCTTAAGGGTAAAGCAAAAGTCAACACAAAACACAGCAAAATCATTTTATGACACTCATACTTTAAAAGATTAAATGACAAA
Organism: Polypterus bichir lapradei; assembly: GCA_026402145.1. Taxonomy (NCBI): domain Eukaryota; kingdom Metazoa; phylum Chordata; class Cladistia; order Polypteriformes; family Polypteridae; genus Polypterus; species Polypterus bichir. Next base: position 6,504,127 of record JANRMT010062813.1, read on the forward strand.
AAATCACATTTAAAGGGCTGACCTTCCTGTATAAATGAAATGAAAGTATAGCAGTCTTAGTGATTTTTGTGTCTATTGTGAATACATTCCGTTATAAATTACAAGTATAATAATGATATTAACACAGAATACATTTACTTTTAATACCTTCTTTCAAAGTTAATTTGTTAGTACATTTATCTAGTATTAATATTTAAATAAAGCCTGCAGTCACAATATTAATTATATTTTCAGTAATGTAAAACAGTAAGTGCACCTTTCTTTCACTTCTGTGGCTCTGTAATGATTTTTTGTGTGCTTTATTTTAATTTTGGTCCATTTATTTTATTAATATTGCTGATTATTATGTGTTTTTTTCATATTTTTCTTTACATTTTTGGCCACCAATTTTTGGCTCACATAGCTGTTGCCATTTTGTTGATCTTCAGTCATATTGTTATTTTCAACATGGAGTTGTTACCGTCATATTACACCAAGAAGAGACATGTCATGATGGCATTGAAAAGGAAGTATAAAAGGAGATGGCTTGCTGCTCCTGGTGTGCATGATTCTGATTTACTGAATAAAAAACATTGAACTAGTAATTGCTACAAGGATATTTTTTTATTTATTGGGTTTTAGTTCTTTCAGTTCATTGATTTTCTGGTTTAACTTCTGCCCATTTCAGAATAAGCTTACTTTTGTTTGGATCTCCCAATTTTTGACCTTTTGCATGTTTTATGGCAACGTTTTGTGTAAGCAATCTTTTGGTCCTTTTAAAAAACTTTGTTTCTGGTACAACAAGGTAGGGGTCAAATCCCGTTATAGTGAATACCAAAGTAATGACATTTTCAGAATAACAAATATTTTTTGTTGGCCCAGGCAAACATTTGTACAACAACATGTTTAACGGATTTTGTTTTAACGAAATGTAAACTTCAGTATAACAAACTTTTTTTTTTGACCAAAAATGACCACTAAAAATAATAATAGAGTACAAAAATTACTTCATTTCACACCTACGCTTTTGCCAAGTCTCAGGAACCCTGCTACAGGCTGTTTCTTTCTTGTTAGACCAAAAGAAAATGACAGTCTGTTGCGAAATTTTCAGTCTTATGCTGTCTGGGTGAGGCGCAGCGAGAGAGTAGGCGCGCCATCATACACAGATTAATTCTGAGTCAGTGCTCCACTGAGCATCCAGGTGGGTATGTGCGGATACTGTACTGTTTGAGTTTCATAGTGCTTCTCAAAGTTTTCTTTTAGATGAACAAAAAAATTGAGAAACAGCGCTTTAAAAAAGTTACATCAAACGTTTTATTTTCAAAATTTTTTAAAGTATTTTTTGCAGTTTAAGAAGAGCAGTTTTTTTTATGCAGGTATTGTCAAGTTTGGGTCACAGAGTTGTACAAGAGACAGGAAGGTGAGTCCAGGTTTCAAAGGAAAATACAGGTACTTTGTTCCTGTATAGAGAAGGTAGGTACAGTCTCAAGGTGTCATTCAAAATAGGAGCTTTTTCTTCGGTACTTAAGCACACAAGATAAGAGCCGTGACATGGGAGCAATCGTCCTGCTTTAGCTCCTATCTTCAGATTAGAAGAACATCAGCAGCTTGGAATCACAGCTGTGGCACACCAGGAGAGTGAGAGAAAGAGCAGGTCAAAATCTGGTGTTAAATTTCTGAACATCCTACGACAAGCACATTATGCGGTCAACCTAATCCTGCTGAGGACAACCAATTACTTTGCCCTCGGTTTACTGTTTGCCAGATGCAGCAGAGCAGCTATGGAGCTGTCCTTGTGCTGCTGCCATTTGAGATGATGAATTGCCAGCGACACAATAGTACACATTTTCCCCATATTCTTTATAACGAAATTTCCGTTAAAACAGAATATTTTTATGGTCCCATGACTTCTTAATTACTATGAAAGCAGTAAGGAGAAAAAGGAAAGCAGTTAGCTTTTCACACTTCTTGTATTAAATAAAAAGTGGCAAGACAAAATCTGGTATGTTTTGTTCGAGAACTAAAATTTAGGACTTGTTGAGAACTAGATGAAAAGAAAAAGGTGGGGCAATATAAAAAGTAAATACTGTAGTTGAATCTGTGGTGTCACAATGAGTTACTGTTTGCTTAGCCTGTGTTATTTGTGTATCTTTGCATTCTTTTAATGTCATACTGCACATTCACTATGTAAAGGTGTGCTTTTTGAACATGGTCTGACAGATCATAGTTATAAACAAGTGTTGGGTAAATTAATTAATAAATTTTAATTAGCTTTCTGCATCTGTATTATTTACTCATAATCCATGAATGATATGTGGCTTCATTGTGCCAGATATTCTGGCATCCTCACAACCATGTAGTGGAATAAGAGAGCTCTGAAAATACATTTTTGCACTCTGTTTAGTAGTGACCCCTGAAATGCACATTAAACATGAGTTAGCTTATAATTAATAACTAGACAGTTAATCAGACTGTTTAGTTGTAAAATATTTAGAAGTATGCAATGTAAAATGACCCCTGTGTGCTAAGATCTACTTAAATTTCGTGGAATTCTTCTAAATAATGATTCTTTGGAAATCACTCCATACATCATTTTGTAATATTCTATATCAAATAAAGGTTGATTGTATTCCTGTTTAATAAAAACCACTGAGCCAAATGTTTTTCGAGAAAACAGTGATAAGAGGTACATTAATTGTACCTAATTTTTGATATATTAACTTTTTATAGTAGATACAGTATTACATTTTCTTGAGATTTATATTGTACACTATATGTGCAGTTTTCTTGAGGTCATTTTAATTTTTCATGGAAAAGAGAAGTAGGCTCATATCCCTTAAATTGTTTCAGCTTTGCAAAATCCCTTTAAAAATAATTTTACCCAGTTGACCAAAAAATAACGAGCAACAGGATTTTCATTCCTTTTTTTTAAACTTAGCAACCTCTTTACAGACATCATTTTAAAAGTGCCGTATGCCTCTCTTATGTGGATAGTTGACTGCCACCCTTGTTGCAGACAGCAGCCTCCTTTCTCTTGCCCATCTTGTTTGTATAGCGCAAGCCAGCTGGCTTCAAGTTTCCCAGACCAGCAGCCGTCACAGCAGCCAATCCTCAGAGCACTGGTGCCAAGATCTATTCTGTCCAATTTTTTTTTGACTCTGGGTTTCACGATGGTTTCAGACACAGACAGCTATTTCTATTTGCAGCCCATTTTCCTGTAGCTAGTGATCATTAACTTGATCATCTTCCTCTTAATCAACTCTTCATCTTCTTCTTCTTCTTCTACTTTATCTTGGTATACAAGATTTGTCTAATTAAATACTATAATGTAATGTATTTCTGTAAGAGAAGGGAAAACAGAACACAAAAGCATCACTGCTTCTACTTAAATTTATTATTGGTCACAACATTTTCACTATTAACATATTCAATTTTTCCTTTGACAAAGGCAATTAGAGGTCACTGGTTTAACTCTTAATCTTTTGAGCCTTTCAGCAACACATAATTACATAGCCCAGCTTCTGAAATTACCTGTGTTCACTCAGAAAATGCATATTTCTCTGGTTTTTTGTCATTAAATCTCTTTAATGATGTAAATGTTATGTGGAAGCAGAAAAGAAAATTGTATAGGTGTTCAAGGAAGAATGGATAGTTTTTTGAAGCACAAAGTATATACACTTGAATTTAGGAATAATCCTTAGTTAAACAGGACAAAATTTTCTGATGTAAAGGCATGTTTTAATATTGTCTGCTTAAATAGTACAACTATCTACATAATGCTTAACATATTACTGTCATTTTATGAACAGTATGTATTATCTCTATATATGCAGTCATGTGAAAAAGTAAGTACTGTATACCCCATAAAAATTCTTGACTTATTCAAGAATGATACACTTAAATTAAAACACAAAGAATTATTATCTTTTTCAATTATTTATTTAACAAAAATATCAATAGATGTAATGGTCTTCTGGAGAAAAAGGAAGTCCACCCTTGGCTTCAGAAGCTGGTGTTGTCCACTTTAGCAGAAATATCTTCTTGTAGGTGTTTTGCATAACTGTTGTCTCTGAGATCAACTCAGTGAAAAATCTTTGACCACTCCTACAATGCATAATTCCTTCAGTTGCAAGATGTTTTTTGCATACACTGCTCATTTCAAATCCTCCCATGACAATTTAATGAGATTCAAATTGGAGCTTTGATAAGGCCTGCACATTAGCCTGTATTTTTTCTTTTTGAGCCATTGCTTTGTGGATTTCCTAGTATGCTTTCAGATCATTGTTTTGTTGAAAGGTCCATTTTTTTGATATTGCTTCAACTTTCAGATTGATGAATTCATAGTTGACAGCATGCTGCCCAGGCCCTGAAGCAACAAAGCCATCCCAAATCATAACAATTCTACCACCATGCTTCAATTTGTATGAGGTTCTTCTCCTGAAATGCTAGCTTTAGTTTTCACCAAGCACAACTACTGTTACTCAGACAACTCTGTCTTTGATTCATCTGTCCTTGATCTTCCAGAAAGCTTTACCTTTGTGTATATGTTCAATGGCAAACTGTAATCTTATTCTAATGTACTTTTTGGACAGCAAAGGCTTTTTCCTGACACACCTCGAATGCTGGCCTAATTTGTGCAATTTCTTTCTGATTAATGATAAATGCACTTTTAACATCAACTTTTGCAAAAGTTATTTACAGATCCTGCAATGAAATTTTGGGGGTTTTGGAGAATTCTTTTAGCATCAAATGGTCAAATTAGCATCAAATGTCATTGCCACTTGTAGATGATTTTACAGTGGAATAATTATTTCAAATAATTTGGCAATCTTTTTAATTTCCCTGCCAGAGTCGTAGGCATCCATAACCTTGTTTCTGAAGGCTTTAGAGCGCTCTTTTGATCTTGGCATGATGACGTCACCCAGCAGTAGCAAAGAAAACCCCAGACCCTCTGATATCTGTAATTCATCTTCATACTCCCTATGAAGGTCTAATCATTGGCATCTCATTTACAACACCTGAGTCTAATTTTATGGATTTTAAGTGGTGATAAATGTATGGGTTTACTTAATTTTTCCACATGGCAAATCTGCATTTTTGTTCATTTTGATTATGAGAATTAATGCACCATGTCAGTTTTATGTGGTGTTTGTATATCACTTTTATTTGTAGGCACTATTTGCCTAAAGAACTAATGTTTACTTGTTCATATATGTTGAAAAGCAATTTGTTTCCATGAGGTGTACTTATTTTTTCACATGGCTGTAGTTTTATATCTATTACTTTCACGTATGGAATATTTTAAGAATAAAAGACTCAATTTAAATTCAAATCTATGTTTATGTAATCATCATTTTGTTGAAATTTTATTGTATTACTCATCCAGGGATACTTAAATAGCAGAGACTGTACACATTATCTGTCCTAGCATTATCTTATCATAGTCATAATTACCACCTGCACTCTAAGCCCAATCACTGTCTGTGTGGTGTTTACATGCCCCACAAACCCCCATCCCATATTGATGTGTTTCTTACATGATATATTTTTACAATTACATTTTTAGAGTTATTTTTACCAAAAATGTGTTTATTTGTGTGTGTGTGTTTGTTTTCTCAGTGTTTCAAATGAGCATTTCAAACGTTTCTTTTAAAAAAGTAATTTGAAAAGTCCCTTAAGATATAGGAATTTCTGAACATCTGACCCACAAAGACTGTTTTAGACTTCAATAAAAAAATTTTGTACAGTAGTGCACAATTCTAAATATGAGTTTATTATTTGATTTATTTACATTTTAAATGTATTTTTATATATTTAATTTTGTTGTAAAAAGTGATACTTGCTGTTTCCTAAGCACATTTCTTAATTTCATTAATGCCATAAAATATAAAATTATTTTATCAACTTATGGTAGTAAAACATCAACTTCAGAGTTTCTCCAAGTGTTAGTGTGGGTAAGCAGTGTGTTATTTGGGTATTAAGTGTTCTTCAGAAGTAAATATTCCCTTGGGATCTGATGTTAAAACCCAGTCATGAGACATAGGCAAAAAGTTACAGTAGGACATTCCTTCTAGGCATTTAAGTGACAGTGCGGAACTCCTAACTGTTGCAGGTGGGGCAGCACATTTCTTGATAGCTGTTGTGTAGAACAGGCAATGTCTGAGACACCATGGGCTTTTTGCACATTAAATGGGCCACCAGTGCAGAGATACCTAGGGCCATCAACAGAAATCTCAGGATGTTCCTTACCTCAGGAGTCAGTGGCTAAGCTTGGACAAATGCATCGCTGACATGAAGAAAGGCCAGAATTAAGAGAGAGAGAAAGGAGGTCAAGTGACTGCCTGGTTCTATTTTTGGTGGGCAAGTGCATAAGTCACTTCATTGCACAGATAGGCGTCACTCACATGAATAGATGCATCTGGAGGTGCTGTAGGGTTGTTGTGTTTTGTTCTACTTCTTCTTTGTGTCTTTCTTTTGCTTATTTTTGTTGATTTCTCATAATAACCATTGTTAGAGCTTGGAAGGAAATAAAGAAGCTGAACTTTTCGAGTTGGGCCACACCAGTTTGCCTTTAACCGATGCCATTTCCTGTTGTGATTTTTTGCTTTGGCGATGCATTTAAAAAGACACCTCATGTAGCCACTTATTTAATTTTCTATTTAGAATACAAATGCATATGGCATTGATAATTTTATCTATAATTCATACTAATCAATATTATGTAAAAAATGTTAGTGCGGAAACTGCTACCATTTTGCTTAATTTGAATAGTTTGTCTTTGATTTTTCATTGAATTAGGAAGCTTTTTTCTTTGTTTAAATAAAGTATTGCCATGGAGTAGGTAAGTAGTAAAGACTGATTCTATAGATGATCCTCTAGATAAGAAAAACAAACTATGTTGGCTTGATATTTATTTTGAAAACATAAATTGGAAATAAGAACAATCACTTTAATTTACAATGATAGGTGTTTACATGAAATGCATAAGGGATAAGTTCTGTAATATACATAGCTAAAAGTGGAAATGAAAGCACTGTTTCCTATACGCACACAAGTCCTGTTTAATATGTATAAATGCAGTGTATTGCCCCAAGCCAAGAAATATCCAATACTGACACATCATTGATGAAAATTAGGCATTAGCTTTAGTTATCTTTCATGTGTAAATTTACAGCATGTATCTTAAAAAAGGATTTACTTAAGAAAACAAGCTAGAAAATACCATTAGCAAACAGCAGTCTTTTCATAATGAAGATGGATTAAGCAGGTTCAGAAAGTGTGTCATGTGGATGGAATGTTATATTTGCAATTCACAGTTGGACTTTTAATTTTCACCTGTTTGAATTTTTCATTTTTCTTTTCTTGAAATCAAACAAATACACTTGTAGATATACACAGTAAATATAAGCAAGATGAATATGCATTCTGCTTTTTCACTGTGTCTTCTACAAGTGTGTTCTTTGTCTAACTTGGCTTTAGTTCTTTAAGTACAGGTCTCTCTGGAAGGATGGCTTAAATTCCCAAGCCTAAATTAAATCAAACAGTTGAAATATGTGAAACAGCAGCTCAAGTAATGGTGTTCTGAAAGTTTTCAATTCTGAAAGTGCATGAAAATCACGCTGTTACATATTGAATCCCTTTTCAAAGTGTACACAAATGTACTATTCTTTGCTGTTTTTCTGAATCCGTTCATAGAGTAGTTATTTAACATCAGTATGTTTTGAAGGTTTATTTATTGAATTGCTACCGTAGGGTGAGTGTTTTCTTGAAGAATGATCAAAATCAAGGTCAATTTACCCATTAAAAATGTTTGAAGACCCCTAGGATAATGGCTTAGTAGGTTGGTGGATGATAAGATTCTTAAAATCCCAGACATGCGTTCATAAGGACCACTGGTAATAGGGCACTGGATTGGTTGTCTGATAAAAACTTGGTTAATACATCTGTAAGTATTTACTCATACTGTATTCTTATTTTTGTTCAATTAACATTGATTTAGAAATTTGTCAGAAGCACTGCAGCATACTTTCCAAATACTGTAGTTCTAACTTTGAAATAAAGGTGTTCCATTACCCAAATCTGCAGGGTCTTAATATCTCAATCGCTGTTTCAGATCTTCATCAATCATTGTTTATTTGTGTGGGTGGCCAAATTCATTTACTCTTAAAACTTTTACAAAAAACAGCCGGCTATTAATGTCAAGGCTTAGGGTTTGTCTCAGTCAGATGCATTCTTATTTCACTGTTTCCCAAAATGAGCTTTTTAGCCACATGCAAAATTTTGGCTATCAGTTTATATCTCACATTTTCTCTTACCTATTCACTCTGGTGCTCATTTCATGTTATAATTGTGTCACCCTGAGTTTTACTACGGTATTTTCTATTTTTCTTTCCTTTCATGTATTTTCCTGTCTGGCACTACTAATGGATAACTCTTGTCTTTCATTTTATTTTTGCATAAAATGGTTTTCTTTTTGCTTTATGTAGAATTCATAAACTAATTAAAGACATACTCTGTCCTACCACATTCATTTTTTCAAATGTATTTCTCTTCAGCTTGTGGATCTTATTTTTTGGTGATATGTTTTTTGTATTTATTTTTCTGATTTCTTTTATTATGAGTTGATTTTTTCCCTTGATGTTATGTTGAGAGCTAATGGTTTTCAAGTGGCTAAGGTTTGGCGAGTTGGTGGGAGGAGGTCATATTATGAATCTGTGTTTGCGTTCGTACACCTTTTTACAGTTATTGTATGTGCAGCTGCCCCTTATATTTTTTACATATTGAAAGTAACAAAAAAAAGACTGAAACCAGTGGCCACTCTTTGGCATGTGAATAGGCCTATGCATAAGAGCCTAGCAAGATAAAGAATTTATACAAGTAAGAGGAAAATATTTAGTCCATCTAGTTCACTGGGTTAGCTAATAGCTTGATTGTAGCAATATTTCATTCAGTCAGTTTAGTCATGTACTTTCTTCTAATCTGCTACTACCTTATATGCTTATATGCTAAGAACAAATTAATGTTGCACTTCTTTTCTTAGAAGATTTCAGTAATTTGGATCAGATACCTACAAATGTCCTGTTTGCTCCGAACTGAGGATTCCAATGTCTTTATGAGAGTAGGAAATGTACTTTAGTCCCGGGGAATGCCTGACTCTTCTTTGTTTGTACAGCTTGTTGTTAGCTCTGTACTTTTTTAACACAATGTCCAGAATTACACACAGTAATCCAAATGTAATCATAATAGTACATTACGTGGTTTATATTGTACAGCTTTTACAATATGTCCTACCTTTTTATTAGCTTTTATCTACTTTGTATAACTTATAGAAGATGAGAGAATTATGTCAACAAAAACTGCACGATAGTGTACAATAAAGACACACAGTTGCTTCAAACATTCTCAGAAGTGATAATGTTTTTTTCAGACTAGATACTTACTACATTTCTGGAAGGATTTTTTTTTTTATATATTTTATCTGGAAATGAATAACAAGGCCTTACATCTCAGGTTTTGAAAGGTAAAAGTTGGGAGGCAGAGGAGGAATGGGTTCAGGTATGTGTTGACATATGTGCCTGCAACTATGAAGTGAATGTCAAAGTTCTCTGTTTATTGCGGTTATCTTTAAGATAAGAAGGAGCTTTTGCCGAGGTAAAGAATTAAGTGACAACCAATTTGTCTCTCAATATCACTTTGAAAAATCAATGATAAGTATTCATGCAGTAATCTTTGTTGCACCAGGTTCTAATGCTGATTTACTGGAACGATTAAGAGTACAAGACAAGTGACATTTTTCATAATAAAAAAAGGTGCTATGTATTTGCTAGCAATAATTTAGCAGGTTGACTGGATGCCTCAGATATTCCTCCTTCCATTTTTAATCCCACCTATCATGATCTTTAATTAGACTTGTCAGTCAGATTCAAACCTCTCTTTTCCATAGCATCCTAGTTTTAGTTAAATTTTAATTTAGTTTTGGTTTGACAAAGTTGTTAGTTGATTTTAATCAAAGTTTGTTCATATAGATTTTGTTATTTGTAAAATTGACTACAATAGCTATCATATTTAGTATAAAAAAATGTTTCTCAGTACAGTTATGCCTTACACATTTCTATATTAAAGCTACGGTCAAATTTTGTCTCATTATTCATTGTGTGCCCATTTTCTCCTTTTTGAATGTGTTGTCTCCAAACTTTTATGTGTAGTTAACAGTTCTTATAAGTGGCTTTTTTAAAAATATATTTAAAATACCAAAAGGCAGTATATATCTTCTACAGCACAATATTTTATATACTAGAGTCTTCAATAAAAAAACCTCAAAGAGCATAGTTTAAACAGAAGGACATGAGATGAGAAAAAATTTGGGGTTCAAATCAGGAAGCCCTGATTGCCAGTTGTTACTAGCAAAGGTTAATGAGAAATTAATAGTTAGGCACTGAAGCACCACTATTTCTCATGAAGAAATTCAGAGCTATTGATGAGCATCATCTGTTCTCCTAGAGGTTCTGTGGTTGATTGACGATGACAAGGCTTTTTTTTTCATTGGGGCCAAAAGGGGTAAATCGATGTTCCTCCATTTTAGAGGGAGGAATGGAAACTGTGTGAATAACTGTTTTACTACCCCATTATTGCTCCAGTGCACCTGTGAAATGGGACCATAAGAAATTCCCTATATTTCATTGTTTGACAACAGCAAAGATTTTTAAGTTGGGAGCAATCTATTCAGTCCATCATAACAGCACTAAAAGCTGTACAGGACTGAGCAGCAAAGTGATCCCACTACTAAAAGATGTACTCTGTAAAGGCTAAATTAGTTGCAACCCATTTATCCATAAACAGAGATTCCTGCTATGCAACCTAATCCAGGTTTGTAAAGTTCTGAAAGTCAACAATAAAGTTAATTCAGCATTAAAGGATAAATTCAGTATTTTTGAAGTTGAACGGATTTCTTCAGAAAATTATGTTCTATAGTTAAGCATTTTCTATAGATTTTTTAATTTAGGCTCTGGGGCACAGAAACACATCGGAAAGTAAAAGCCTAAAAAGTTACCAAACATCTCCAAATCAGGTCAGGTTGGGGAGCATGCACTGGTACAGCACATTGCTGTACCCACCACACAATGAAACAGCACTGGATGGGCAAGATACTGTTTAAAATTCATAGAAAACACTTGACTTAAGAACACAGTTTTGTGTGTCAGATGCCTGCATACCGTGTTTGTGAAGAAACAATTTCAGTTTGAAAAATACCAGCGTATCATTTTGCCATTTTATTAGTAGGAGGATCAGTTGTGCCATATTTCCTGGAACAGTCAGATATATCAGCACCACCTGAGTTGTTGCAATTCATTTTTCACAAATCTTTATGCTCTCTATGTTTTAGGCATTTCTGCTTTCTTACATCCATAAATTTCTACATATATTTTGCATACACCACCTTGCTAGCTATATCTCGTGCAGTATGCTTTATCTCAGCAATCAAAGTATTTCTATTCAAAACAGACTTAGATCAGAACAATCAGATGAAGTTGTGTCAGCCCACCCATTAGCAAATTTGAAACTCTGCTCTTTTATGAAAATGAGGAACCCAGTAACTTCAGCAAAGTAAATGAATATTTTTAAATTCTGTTTTGTAAACAGATTCAGTGCCACTTTCTGTAATATTGCTGACTGATTGTGATATAAAAATAATTGTGTAATGTATTTAATTTGTATGTAATGCATCGTATACACTATACTAATAATATGCCCTTCAATAATATTAGGAAGTCCTGATGTCTGTGTACAGCTGAATGTGTGAGCAGAGTTAGCACATATAGAAAGATATGGGTACACATTGTAATACTGATATAATAGCAAAAAATTCCAGAACCATTAACTGTAAATTGCACGTTTAACTTACAGTATTATAACTTTTTTACTTTTGCTATTGAGGTGGATGGGGGAGCCTAATGGAGGGATTCGCTTCTGCTATCAATTCTCCTTCTTCTTAGAGGATACTGGTTGTTTTGGAGTTTGACTCAAGCATGCCTGTCATTTTGTAATGTCAGGGTCCAAAGTCAAGTTCTTGTGAATTTGAAGGTCAGAAACAGTCTTGATCTTTATTTTCAGAATTGTCAGGAGTATCCAAATAGGATATGCTGGACCTCAGCATAGATAAAATTCACCTGCCTCTTTAGTCCCAGCCTACCTCCATGAATTTCCTGCTGGTAAAGCGAATGTGAGCAACCATAAGGACACTGTTAATCAGACCAGAAATGCATGTGTATTAAAGAAACAGTGATAAAAGGTAAATGCCTAAGACTCAGAGAAACCGATGATGAAAACTGAAGAGATAGATAAATAAAGAAGTCAACTTAGATTCCAGTGCTTGAAGTAGACCAGTACTCACCATTACTTTGTACTCATACTTCCCTGCCCTGCCCTATCCAAAATACAGTAGTGCAGGGTTGCCTACAGTTTTTTGGCTTGCGAGCTACTTTTAAAATGACCAGGTCGAAATGATCTTCGTACATTAAAAATGCTATCTATCTATATATATATATATCTATACAGTAATATCTATCTATCTATCTATCTATATATATATATATATATATATATATATATCTATATATATATCTATCTATATATATCTATATATATATATATTTTTAAAAAATCCTGGAATGGAAAAGCAAGGCGATGATATGTAATCTTCTCGGAAGTTCTCGATAGACTTTTTAAAGACCTGTGAGACAAAAAACACTGGCCACGGAGCATCTCGCGGGGACTGTAAACATGAGACTTGGTGCCAAGAGATTGTCCCAGGGCAGTCTCGCGGGGACATGGAACATAAGATTTTTGCAAGACACACCCTTCTTATCAAATAAGAACAAGGACAGCCAGCAAAACATTCAGTCATGTAAAATCACGTGGCACACATAGATCCTGTGCTCTCAGCAAAGAAGAAAGAGCAGCGTGGAAAAAAGAGACCCAAGGCGTGATACATATGCAGAGAAAGGTACAGAATATGAAAGAAGTAACAGTCGAAAGTATTGTAGCGTTCTAGCCAAGCTGAAGCCTTTTTTGTTTTAAGTGACTGTTAGGTCCGATCGAGGGAGGGCAGAGTGCAGCACGGAAGACTGATAGCTGGGTGCTGATTGATGCGGTAAGGGGGAGGCAAGACCCTTGGGAGGAGGGGTTGGAGAGGGTGCTAGAAAGTTGTTTGGGGTTACGCAGTCGGCGATTGTTAAAGTAGAACTTTTGTGACACTTTATTACGTCAGTCGCTACAGTATCAAAAAAATTAAATTATGGTACAAAGTCATTAAACACAAGTCTCACAGACCTCATTTAAAAGATTCAGCATATTGGGACACAAAAGATTCCAAATATTGTTTTTACAGAAGTTCTGAAATCAAAGTGAAACAAATGAAATAGCAACAATTCAAAGAAAACAAAATCTTACAAGTGTGTATCCGGAAAACCAAACATGGGGGTTGGCGAGCAAAGTGAGCAGGGGGCGAAGCCCACTAGTGTGTGTATATATATACATATATATATATATATATATATATATATATATATATATATAGTATACTTTATAGTATACTTTATACATAAAATATATGTTGTCGTACCTTGCATAACTGAATAACCTTTATGGCACAATAACAATTCAATACATTTATGGTCACTACAGTATTTGGATTTAATAATCTTCATGTGAGAAAAGGCTGACTTGCATAAATAAGTAGAGCCGGATAATGCAGTCAAGGAGGTAGCTCTTGGAAGGACTTGTTATGCTTAATGATCGAGTGACTTCAGTGTGTCTGCCTTTGCTTTTTGATTTCAGCCAAGTGAAAAATGACAGCTGTCCGATTAACTGCGATTTTAGTTCCCTCTCCTTTCTCTTTCTCAGATCACTTTTCGGAAGGAAGTCAGTTTCGTAGTTTTTATGAACAGTTCGAAAGTGTCTTTCCACATTTTTCTTCTTTGGAATAGCAATGATAGATTGACAGATCAGACAAATGCACTTTGATTGTGATTTTTAATCCCTTCTTAATTGATTTAAATTGGAAGGCTAACTAGATCACAGCCAGAGTTTTGCAGTAACTCGCGTGTTTCATCATGCATCGTGATGACCAGTGTGTTAGAAGAGAAGAGATCTCAGACTGGCCGCCCTGTATGTCAATCAAGTGGCAAATGCCATAGGGAGGATATATGATAGACTAACGTTTAAAAAATTTTTTTTTAATGCAACGCGATCTACCTGCACCTTTCTAATCTACCGGTCGATTGCGATCGATGTCTTGGGCACCCCTGCAGTAGTTTATGTATATTTGCATGCTTTCAGACCTCCAAGAAGAAATTTTACTAGGGTCTTATGTCTAGTACACTATATGTGTAGGATGAAGAAGGATGAATGACAACAGAGAGTACTGACAGTTTTTAAAGGAATAAATTTGTAGTGTAGGATGTTGCGCCAAGTACTGTGCGTGGTTATTAAGCCGAGCACCAGTGATGTGGCCCAAAGATTCCTTTTTTTGAGAGAGCTTCTAGTAACATAGTCACAAAATGCTGAGACCACAGAATGATACACTTAAAAATAAACAGTAATTAATGTATAGTAATCTAAACAAATTATTAACACAAAACATTGCTGTAATAATATTTCATCTTTCAAAAACACGCAACAAGTTTTTAGGAAAAATATTTTAAAGGAGAAAAAATTTTAATACGGTATCACAATTTATCACAAGAGACTGGCTGTTAAAGAAAGGACCCACTCTCACAAGCTTGCCCTTCACTCTCTGTTGGGTCTGAGGCACCCTATCCATTAGGCACTTAAGAATATAAGAAAAATATTTTTTAGACCATGCCATTTGTTTCAACATAGTTCATGTGTTTGTTTTTTCTAGGTTATCAAAAGATCATTCAACAACATTGCTTAGTTACATAATGTGTTGGTTCTTTTGTATGCATAAACATTTTTACTATTACTGGAATATACACTGAAAGCTGTTTTTTTTTTTTTTTTTTTATGAAAATCCCCACCTTCCTCTCCAGGAGGCACGCTGTTGGTGCACTTTTAGTCACAGGCTCATTCCACCATGATGTGCCAAGAAGTACCTCTGGGAGCCTTTTCTGCCATCAGCTATCAGTGAATTCAGTACTTCCTTCCAACATACTCTTAAGTTAATTTTGAAATATATGCAAATTATTTGTTTATTAATTTATTTATCGATCGATTGACCTTATTCTTCCTCCCATGAGTCTGTCTTCTTGTTTTTTATGTTTTTGCTGCTTTATGCATCTGAATTTCCCCATGAAATTAATAATGTTCAGGATCTAATGTAGTATAATTAAATTTACTCTTAACCAGGTTCCATTTATGCCTCTGTGTCAGTCAAGAGGATGTTTTAAAGTAACAGGAGCTATCAAATTTGTTAGCTGCCTGTATATTAAATGCCTCTACATTACATTAAATGCCTCTGACAACTCTTCCCTTAGTTTCTGTTTGCTCGGGCTTTCAGAAAATTGAGTTGCCAAGTCCTTTCATGTGATTTTTATCCTTTTGTCTTAGAATCAGTCTAGTAATTTTTATGGACTGCCTCCTGTGCTGGTATGTCTTTCTTGTGAAATAAGAAGTGGAACTGCAAGCCTCTAGCTGCCTTATGTCATCGGTGATAAGAATTTCACCACAGATTTGTACAGAGAACACATATATATCTCAATTTAGATTTTAATTGTACCATTAAAGAAAAGTGCTCATGTTCATATGCACATTTGAATACATTAGAAGTATGACTAGGCTTGGCCTGGGTGTGCGTTTAGTTCCTGGCAGTCTGATTATTTATCATTCATTTCATTATTCCCTTTTGCTACAGTAACCATTTCAGTTTTAAAGCTATCATGTTGTTCAGCATCAGGAGTTTTATGAGCAGTCTTTAAACATTCTGAATCTGATGACAGAGCTACATATTAAGACTATTAATATCAACAGGAGGTATAAAAGTCCCATTTGTGTACATCTATCTAAATTTTGAACACTTTTCAAAACCAAAAGGTAGCATTTTTTTACAACCTGCCAATGAAACCACATTAGTGAAAAAATAAGATTCCTCTATGTAAGTACAGTTCTATTTTTGTAAAACACGGTCGCTGTAACATCTTTGTGTGTTCAGTGTTCAGCTTAATGAGTAGACTCATTCCTCTGTTGAGATACACACCACAGTGAATGTTATTGACATAATGTGGTTGTTGATTTGTCTCATTCTGCCAGACTTCTGGGCTTGTTTTGCTTTTACTTAACAGAACATTGAAGCTAAAAATTACCATGTGGTCAAGTATTTTAGGAAATGCTTGATATAAACAATTTAAACACTGGTTTCCTGTTGCAATCTTTTATTGAAATGTTGGCAGCATGTCATTCATGGTAAATGTAGCAGTCTTCACTGTTGGAAAACGCAAAACTGCAATATTCTATATTTCTTTCTGAAGGTAAATTATAAACTTGCATAGGTGAGCAACATTTAATGTTTTTAACATGAAAAGGAAACAACGGTGAATCATCAGGTAGTCATTTGCAAGTCCAGTCTGCCTTATATACTGTTATTTGTATATCCTCCAAAGTTAACATGCTTCCTATTTTGTTTGCTTCTAGATTTTAAACGGTATGTAGGAGTTGTGATTGTTCAACGCTGTGCTGTGTTTGAATTTCTGATCTGGTTGTTGTCTGTGTGGATTTTACATGTTCTGTCTGTGTCTGTTTGGGTTTTCCTCCAGATACTTCAGTTCTCCAATGACATTCTAAAGATGTAATTGTTTCAGGATAAATTTCAGTTTGAGTAAGTGTGGGATTTCTTGAGGCTGTCCTATATTGCCTGTTTCTTTGGGTCCCACAGTGTATCCAGTGCCTATAGTGTGGATACCAGCTTCCTGTGACCCTGAACTGGGTATTTCATTAGAAGGTGAATGGATGATTTTTCTCAGTCAGTGGAGTCTGAAGACTATTCTAGCGGTACTGTGCAAAGACATGGAGCTTCTTTCAGCAGTTACCAAAGTATATTGTTGTCACACTTGATGAGGCTGGTTTGTAGTAACCACTATAGGAAAATGAGGAGAAATCTCTGTTTCATGACCCACCCAGAGACACCCAATAATGTTGAAAATTTTATATAATGTGAGAAGAAGAATAGCTTGATTGTTAATCAGTTAATTAACAGTTTTGCCTTTGGCAATGCCAGTAATTAATTAATTAAATAATTTGGTAAGACTCACACTTTATTTTCCTTACCTTTCTCTGTTGGAGGAGTTCCCAGCCATTAAAATTTATATCAAGATAACTGAACCCCGCATGTTTTAAAAAATAGGATAATGCAATTTATTAATAGACACAAGGATTACAGAATTTTGATAACTACATATAAATTGACATAGAAGTCAAAATACAAGACAGGCAAATCTATAACACAGAAGAGGCTTTCTGTTTACAGTCTATTTTAGATTTCCAATTTATCTTGTTGCAGGTAAACAGTGTTATGGTACAAAGGCTTTAAGGATGATATCTGATGCTGTAGAGTTGCATGTTGTTGCTCCATGTTCAAATGGAGGACTCTTCCTACAGTGAAGTGCACTTGAGGTGTTTCCTCCATTGTCCTTTGTTCATGGTGCGGTTTGATGCTGATTTCCACAGCTAGCTGTTAGTTTCCTTGCTGTGTTCTCTTCAGCTTCATAGGGAAAAACTTTACTCTTTCTGGCACAACAGTATAGGCCCTGAAGTTCTCTTCCTGTAGCAGTGCTGCTTTTCAGTCTTCTCAGACAGGGCTCAGTCACTGGATAGTTCTGGGTGTCATGCTCCAAGTCTTTATAGAGAGTAGCTTCTAGGCCAAATAAATTGTGTGAGCTTTTTGCTCTGTAGAGATCTGGTGGCTTTTCATCCCAATGACAATGAATTATGATCTTTCAGCTCCCCAAAGAGGGCAATTCGTCAGCTTTCAGGACTCCAAATTAGAAAGGAGCAGATGGATGCAGCTTGTTTTGAAGGAAGGTGTAACCATTAGTGATTAGATCTATTTAGTTAGCCAATAAAAGGTGTCATTTCACCCTACTTTCTCCTGATTAGATCAAAGTCACAATGCCTGCTTATAGGTGCCCTGTTTTGTTCATCATGTCCAGCCACAGTTTAGTTTACAGTTACAAGCCTAAATTGAATGTCCATCTTGGCTCCTTCTTTTCTAAAGGAGTCTCTGCAGGGATGTCAGCTGAACTCTGATTTACACATTTGTTGTCAAATGAAGCACAGACCTTACCAAAGTGTTGGTAGAGTCGCAGTTCAGCCATTGACTCAGGAATGCAGGTAGAAATTGTGCTCAACATCTGCATCCCTGCCAAACCTGTCACCTTAACAGGCCTTATGTGCCCCTGAAAGCCTGGCAAAATGAATGATGCCCACTTTGTCCTACACTAAACAACTTATTATAAGATTGTAGAAGGAAATTGGATTCCTCTAAATATTCATCTAGTGCAATTTATATAAAGTGCATGAGCAAGTTCCATGACAAATTTGGAAACCCCAAGTATTGTAAGGGGCAATGCTACCTTATGTTTATACGTGCTAGGGGTCAGAATTTTATCAGTAGAGTGACTAATGATTGTATTTTATAAATATGCTATATATTGCGAGTTGACAGGCAGCTCTTTGATTTATTCTTGCCTGGTATTCACAAATATTTAGAATGTGCATCTTGATGTCCATCCATCCTCACATACAGCGGCATCATTTAGCTATTTAATTCAATTCTTTTTTTCATTATACTTCACTGTATCATCTGGTGCAGAAATATCAGATGCAATGACAACTCAGTACATTGGTACAAGAACATAGTGCGGAAGTTACAGATTACTAAAATATCAATGGCAATAAAACATTTACCATGGAATATATTTTACATCAAGGTGTCATATTTGCTTTAAAAATAAGCTTTGTAATTGTCTATGCAAAATTGTTTTAGTGAATATTTTTATTACAACATTTAACGTTTTAATTCATATAAAACTAAAATGGATAATATACCTTAATATACTCAGTCCCAGTTCTCTGCCAATCAGGATCTGTTCAGAAGCTCTGAGAATGGCCAATTACAAAAGCTTGCTTGTGAGTTGGGGCACATAAATGTTAGTGCCAGCATAAAACACAAGGGGATTTAGAGTGCCATGCCCAACAGCTGAGCAGACAAGCATATTCATAAATGCCAATACACTGAGCTGGGACTCACAGACAGAACTCACATCCAGCTGAGCTGGAGCATACAGAATTATGTCCCAAACAGCTGAGCTGATACATGGGGCCTCTGGCCCCATTTTCTTTGCAGCATAGCTTTACAAATGAGAATATATGTAATGAGCACAGTTTTTTGTCATGTACTTTATTCCTCTCAGTCTTTTTCTGAAACAGTTGTCATAACACATTAAGTTAGTGCGCATGCTTTTTTACCTTAATTTTGATTAGCCGCTTGATGTGTCAGTTGCTAAAATGGTCTATAATTTTATTCCCTATATCTTCTTTTCCTTCAGATATACACAAATGGCCATCACTAGTATAACGTTTCCATTTACTGCTTATTAATTTGTTAGATTGCAATGTTTGTAAGTGCTTTTACAGCCATGTCTTTAAATTCTTTCTGTACCAAGGAGCTAAATATTTCACTCCATGTCCTATTCACTCGTACATACACATACGGTTTTACGCCAGACAGCACTGCTCTGTTTATCAGCACTGAGACACAGGTGCTAGTTTCAGCTGTTTCCTTGTCCGCCTCATATACCCTCTGGTTACTCAAGGAGAAGGAACTTCAGTTCTTTTAGATGTGTATTTCCCAATGTCTGTGAGTATTAATGAATTTCAACACAGCATTCTTGCGTTTATTCATAACTTTACATACTTGTAAATGCATTTTGATTGTTGAGGATTAAGGATATGAAAACTTCTTAAAAATGTTATATTGCTTTCAATCTTTTTAAAAAGCACCACAACATAATCCACAAACAGCTCAACATTAGGTAAACCTTAAGCATATTATTAAGGAATATATAGTCAGGGTCCTTTACAATGAGCAGATAGCGGGCTCAGATGAGACCATTTCTTCCATGTGTGACTTTAACAAATCTGAAGATTTTCTGTCTTCTCCATTATTTCTGACATTAGCAATGTAGTGTATGCATAAAATGCTTTGAAATGATGTGTTTTATGAAGAAAATATACAAATAGAAGATACAGATTGCATGTTTGTGCAATTCTGTCCAAAATTCAATAATATACAGTATCTGCCAAATAATGCAAAGGTACACGACACGTATTTCACCCTTGTTTGGGCTCCTCAGATGTGCGCACTTTTGCATCCACAAGCATAACCTGGTGGGTAACCAGCCAAATAATCAGATTGTGACTCAGACCTAAGAATGTAATACTCCAATCTTCACCCTGTCAAATAAATGAATCAGCCGCAGTGGTGCAACGTCAGAGACTTTGCCTCAGGCACTGATGTCTGAGTTTCAATCCTTGTAAGGGAATAAGGGGACCTAAGAATATATATATAGTGAACTGGTGGACAGACCATGAGAAGTTAGAAGGAGTATTGAGGCACAAGTCTGTCAATCGCTTTAATTGGAAAGAAAAAACAAAAAAAAGAGTGCCAATGGCCACAAAATGAGGTTGGCTTGTATCTGTCTGCTGAAGATTTCTCTTAGGGAAAGGTTCTGTCACTGAGAGTTCTGTCCTCGCTGAGGGTACGGTTAGTATGAGATGCCACCTATCCTGGGATCACCCGTTTTTATGGTATCTGATCAGAAGGGGTGGGCCCTGCTCTGGGTGCTGTGGGCAAGGCTAGGCATCCTCTCTGGGTATCTTCTTAGTACTGTGGGTGAAAGAGATGATACAGTTAGCAACAGTGCTTCCTCTTGGCCTGAAGTGGTATTGCTTACCTCAGTAGAACCAAGAAGGTGATCCCCAGTAACACATACGTGGCTATATATATATATATATATATATATATATATATATATATATATATATATGTATATATATATATATATGTATATATATATATATATGTAGGTATATGTATATGTATATATATATATATATATATACTAGCAAAATACCCGCGCTTCGCAGCGGCGAAGTACTGCCTTAAAATTTTTATTAAGAAGACAATGTCTTGTCTCAAATCTCACAGCTTGGATTGCTGCTGTCATAATCGGTTTGAGTTTCATGGTTTGTTTCAATTACGATAGTATTTGCAGGATTTGTTGTGTTGAAGTGACATTCGGCATCTGTCAAGCGTTGTAAGCACACAACCGGTTTCATCGATAAAATCACATCCAGCTTTTGAGAGTTTAAACATTCATAAACATCAAAGTGTCCACTACTGAAATCGTCACCTGTGAATCTAAGATGTTTAAGAGGCGTTGGTGGTTGTCGAAAGGTGTAAAATATTTGGCCATTTCACTACAATTGAAAGCGACAACCGAACAATTCAGCGGCAGCCATCAACTCACATGCAGAACCATAGGTGAAGGGCTTAAGCATTTCACTCTTCTAGTGCTCCTGTGTAGTATAATTATCTCCTGTACCGTCATCAGTCCACACCTTGAACCTGTCCCAGTCATTCAATACATAAGACACAATGTTCCTCCGGATATCAATATTGGCCATGCAATATGTAACAAAGAGAATAGAAAAGGTAGGTGCCATCTCCGGGCATGGAAACCACTCAGTAAGTGACAGTTTTTTGATCGATAGTGATCACCTCGATAGACATGGTAATGGGGGTTGGAATGATAAAGGAAATGGGTACCTGAGCAATGTAAAGTAAGTCTAAAGTACCTATACAATAACTATAATTGTAATAAACAAACAATAAAACAGCCGAGAAGCCGTGGATTAAACAAAAAGGCTGTAGTTATCAGTAGGGAGACGTGAATCCCGTGACGAAGCAAGGAAGGGAATGTAGAGACCGGAGCGACGAACAGTCTTATATAAGCAGGCAGCCAACAACGTGGGAGGCGTTGGGATGGGGGACCCAACGCCACCTCACACGGTGACCGAGCTGCAGGCTATGGACGTATATATGTACGGAAGTAGGATTCAGTTAGCTTTGGGAACCCGTGTACCAAAGTTCTTGAAGATGGGCCCATAAGTAACAAAGACTGTTGAAAAGTTCAATATGGCGGCCGACAGTGGCATCATACCACCGAAATAAGTACGTACATTGGTTTCGGTTAGTGCAGGGAAGCCGCCTATAAAATTTCGAGAAGATCGGGCCATAAATAAGAAAGTTCAACATGGCGGACGTTGTTGAAAGTTATGATCATTACGCGTAGAATGTATATATATATATATGTGTATGCATGTCTATATATATATATGTGTATATAGGTATATGTATGTATATACAATGTATTGTCTTGTCCAATCTATCCACCCAGAGCATAAAACTGGGCATGGTTTAATTTATAACTAATACATTAAAGTTATGAAATGTTGGCCCTTGGTAAGCAACTGTGTATCTTAATCTTTGTATTTTGAGCAATGTTTATTCAGATATCTGTGAACTGTTTTTTTTTTTTTTTGTTGTTGTTGTTATTTGACTCTAATTCACTTTCCCATTTTCAAATGTACTAAATTTATTACAGTAAGTTGTTTATAAAACATAATTGTAGAGTTGTTTAGTGCCTCTTGGAATCTACATCCGCTGTTAACCATAAACAAGCTATGAAAGAGATAGATAGATCTTAGAATAATCACATTCACTTGAAAAGCATCAGATTGTTGTTCTGCTTCAAAACCATATTTTCTTTTTTTTTTTCTATTAAAAACATTTTGCGGCTTTTCTATACAGACTCTTTTGTATAGCTTTACTTTCGCCTTTTTTGTTTTAAAAGTCATTTGGCAGTTGTGGTCATTTAATTGAAAAAAGCTGGAACAGCAAACTGATGAATCTTCATATATTATTGCAATATGAAAAGTAGCATTGTTACTTCACTATACAGTGATCCACCCTATGATATTTACACAATGGGAACATTCAGGAGCATGCCATGGGCTGTAAATGCTATAACATGAAGTTGAAATTGATATTAAACTTGTAACTTGCAAGCAACTTTGACCAGGGGCCGTGCAGCTAGAGAACATGTGAATAATGGCCCCATACAAAATACATTTCAAGTGTAAAAATAGTTCATCTGAAAACAAAGGAGCAGAAATGAATTTGAGTCTGTTTTTAAGAACTTTTTCATGACACAGAGAAGCTGCTAAATGATTTCTTAATTACAGGTAGTTGCATACAAAATATGTAGTTATTGGTGCTGCTTGGCACTTTTGGGATGCTATACATTAACATGTATTCTGTTGAAATAAACTGATATGGCTGACAAAAAAATAGCTTGCCAACAAATCCAGGATTGGTTCCTGTCTTGCACTTGATGCTGCCAGAACAGGTTTTGGCTCCCATGTCCCAAAATGAGATTGCTGGGATTTATGATGAATGAAAGGATTATTTCATGAAGATGTTGCCCATTAGCAAAATTCGGTAATTCCTTTCAAAGTGCACAATTGTAATACAGCCTCCTTTGCTGATTGATGGCAAAAATGACCTATTTCTATGAAATTTTATTAGTAATGTGCTGTATAGTCTTTTTATCAGCATCAGGTGGGATTTTAATTCAGTCTTGTACTTCCTTTTCTTTTTGCCTGATACAAAATTAAACATTATTTCTTCTTTTCCAATCTCTGCTAATGTGCAAACAAAATCTTTCAGTGCAAATGCGGCTTGTTTTCAAGCTTTGTCATATGCAAAGATTTCTTTTTGTTAAAGTTCTTTCTTTTTTCCCCCTTATCATTTGAAACACAAATAGTAGAGAACAATTTACATGCATTGTCTCCATTAAGTTTAGAGTTAATTGATTCTTTAATGTCTGTGAAATATAATAATGATATTAAGGAACTTAAAACAATGCATCATTTTACTGTGTTCATCCTGTGAAGGAAAATTTTCGTAAAACAGGTTAAAATATGTCACAAAACTAATGATAAAAATAAACAGTATTAAAAAAATTTGTAAAAACATCAGAAATTAAATAAAATAAATTCATTAGCTGGTTTCTAACTGATATGCCAAGGCTTCTCTTGTTGTCCCCTTGTTTGATTTTTTTTCCCCTGTGAAAGTCAAAAGACCTCCTGTCAGGTGTGTTAGCAGTGGCAATAGGGAACATCAAGTCTTGGACAATGTACTTGTTGTTCCAGTGTTTTTTAGTAAGGCTTTAACAACTGGGAATTGCTAGGAACCCCACGATACAATATTATCCCAATAATTATGTTTTGCGGTTAAATAATTCTATCATTTTTTAGGTTTTAAATTATTATGTGTTGTTTTCAAGCCTGCAGTATATGGCAACCTTTTATTTCTTTTAATACAATCCATATAGGCAAAAATATGTCAGTTTTTCCAGTTCCACCAAAACTTTGGTTTCTTAAAAGAGCTGGTAATGGAAATGAATAAAAGGAGTTGTACTGTAGTTTAAACTAACCTATTATGCACATACAGACAGATATAATATTTACAATTTGGCACTCCCTTTCCAGTATTTTACACTTTTAATTTTGATTATCATTTGCCAATCTTCATATAAACCCACTTTATAATAAGATACTAATAAGAAATAATGTATTCATCTACAGTATAACCATTCCTCAATTTTCTTCTACTTTATGTTTATATTTTAAATGCATTTGTTGTTGTCTTTTGGGAAAACTCAAGGCAGCAAGTTATTAGAAAATATAAAAATGTAATCTTTAGCAATTCCTTCATGAAAGATGTGTTTATTTGTGCTGGGAATTACTTTAGTTTAGCTAATATGCATGATTAACCCTTACTTTCTCAGAATTAAGGAGATAACATTCTCTTGTTTTTATGTTTTTTAAGATTTAGCTGTGCTTGGATAAATAATCTCTAACATTTTTTAGGTTCAGTATATCAAATTAGTAATGATGTTAAATGAAAATTTTTCCTGTGTCCTTAAAGTTGAGTTGTACGTGTTGGTTGTCATCTATTATTTATGCAAAATCTCTTAAGAATTTCACATACATTGAGTTCTTAAAATGGTGGTGCAAAATGTATTAAATGTTGCAATAATTTCATTAAAACAGATTGGAAATGTAATCGGTAAATGATGAAACATAGATTCAACTAAAGAAAGGTTTAGGAAAATAAAAGGATGGCTTGAATAAGCATGAGCTCCCTGGCTACTCAGCTTTACCATTAGCTTCCTACAGAGTACTTAGTTCTAACACAGTGCCCATGATTTTAGTGAAATGAGGCATTGATTTCAGCGTGTTTAAACCATTGGAAGCTCCTTTTCCTAGGTCAGATGCATAACTTGTTCAAAGTAGCAATGGTGCCAAGACCCGACAGTAGACTCTAGAACAGGGGTTCTCAACGTCGGTCCTGGGGACCCTCTGTCGCTGCAGGTTTTTGTTCCAACCAGCTTCTGTTTTTAATTGAACTCCTGGGCTAATTAAGTGAACTGATATTTCCCAAGTTCTGTGTTTAGGGAACAATATATTAATTAGAAAACTAAGTTTGCTAAAAAAAAAAAAAATGTACAGTACAGGCCAAACGTTTGGGCACACCTCCTCATTCAATGTGTTTTCTTTATTTTCATGACTGAAGGCATCAAAACTATGAATGAACACATGTGGAGTTATGTACTTAACAAAAAAAGGTGAAATAACTGAAAACATGTTTTATATTCTAGTTTCTTCAAAATAGCCACCCTTTGCTCTGATTACTGCTTTGCACACTCTTGGCATTCTCTCGATGAGCTTCAACAGGTAGTCACCTGAAATGGTTTTCACTTCACAGGCGTGCCTTATCAGGGTTATTTAGTGGAATTTCTTGCTTTATCAATGGGGTTGGGACCAGCAGTTGTGTTGTGCAGAAGTCAGGTTAGTTGGACGATCATTTATTTTTCAACAGGACAATGACCCCAAACACACCTCCAGGCTGTGTAAGGGCTATTTGACCAAAAAGGAGAGTGATGGAGTGCTGTAAATGGTCATGAAAATAAAGAAAACACATTGAATGAGGAGGTGTGTCCAAACTTTTGGCCTGTACTGTATATATATTAAAATGTTCCAAGCAGTTATATAGGAATAATGTTTTTTTTTTTTCTTTTTAACAGTATTTTCATCTTGATTTTCATTCTACTTTTCTAGGTGTTCTAATTGTTTAATTAATCCATTGTTTACTAATTAGTGGGTCTGACAGTAAAGTAGTTGCAGCCTTTCACAATTCAGCGTTGTTTGCCAGCGTGTCTGATCTGCTCGCTTTAAGTTGTCATTATAAAGATACAATGAAGGGGGAAAACCTGCACAGAGAAAGGGCAAAATATATTGAAATCAACAAAAGAAAGTTAAGCATTTAAATCTATAGCAAAAGCAGAAATATTTATAAATGTCTTATAAATGTAAAAATCATGCTGCTATGCTTTTCTGAATGTCGAATAAAAGAAAAAAAAAATACCAGCTAATTAAATGAGATCAGTGCTATCAGGTGTTGTCACTGATTAGGAATCTGGTTGGAACAAAAACCTGCAGCCACAGGGGGTCCCCAGGACCGAGGTTGAGAAACACTGCTTTAGAAGGAAAAGAGAATAGGAAATGAGTTACTACCGCCAGTCGCTATGAATGTGAAAAGTCCCTTCATATCATTTTCACTTGGAGGGGGTAGCAACAGCAACAAGCCAGACTGCTCAGAGCAGACCACCTGCAGTATTTCTAGCAACAGTGTTCAAGTACTTCCGGGGAATTCACAGATGTTAAAAGTTCAGCTGAGTTAAATAATCCCTCCATCATGTCTGTGCTTTGGCCCTGGGTCTTTTCCCTTTTAGCTCCTGTGAACAGTGCCATAAAGATTATGTCACTACATGACCAAACCACCTCTTCTCAGTCCTGCTACGCTGTTAAACTTTTCACAATGACTGAGCCATGCAACCCTGCACAAATTAAAATTAATTAAATTCAGCTGCTTGTTCTTGTAATCTCATTCTTTCCCCTATCACCCATTCCTTTTTACCATAGGTGAAAATGGTACTATAAATTGGAAAGTATGGTACAACTGTTGAGAAACATTTGCGCTGGAGCAACTTACTGGTCAGTTTCAAAATATTCCCTGTCCTCACTCATGAAGAACACCTCAATGTGTTAACTGAATCTCCTGACCTGCATAGAGCAAGTCATTCCTCTCTGGTAGTGGAGCTTAAGCTCAGGTTTAGAGCTTCAAATTCCCATATTATGTCCACACTCTTTTACAATCTGTTCTAAAGTGTGCTGAAAATCACAGTCAGGTGCCACATTCTGATGAGGTCAGGAAAACAGCAAATTTGCAAAATACGAAAGATTCAAATTCCAGGGCCCTAAACTTAATATTACCTATGCCTCTGCTGCATCTTGATATCTTGTAACTGAAAATCATGAATTGTAGTGGACACAAGAGATACAATTTAACTTTTAAAAGGCTTACTGGTGTTCTGTAGCATGTTCCATAGCATATCTTTGTTTAGATAGATAGATAGATACTGGGCCATTTTGTCCTCAAAGACTACAGAGCACATGTAGACAAGATTGACAAACTCCCCTAAACTTTCACAAAATTGCTATGATGGTGCAGGGAACTGTCCCACGGTCAAAATAATCTGCAATTGTTTCTCCTGGATCTGAGGTTCACTTACTTGCTGTAGTCTTCATTTTAGTACCTCCATCATAGGTTCTGTCACAGTTGTAAAAACTGTAAGAAACTTAAATATAATACTTATATATTAAGGATAAGCATTTTGAACATTTGAATAAATTTTATAAACAAATAAATGAAAAGAATGCTTCAGTGGAATATTGAAAATTTGCTGAGTGGATGGTTGCAGCCCTTGTTTCAACAGTCCCATGAGAATGACACTTCTCGGATGGTGGCTATCCAGTAGGTAGATCCTTGTGAAACTTCTATTACAGGGATGACTTTTTTCTCACAGAAACTGAATTTCTTTGTCCTGGCATTTGAGTCATATAAAGAGATGCACTATTTACAACTTTTGTATTGCTGAAAGGACATGCTGTGTAGTACTTAAAAAAATCTTGAAATGGGTAGAGGAAATGCTTTAACAAAATCTTTTTTTGCTGTGATTTTCCTACATTAGTTGACAAGCTTGCTTGTCATAATTGTTAACCCTAGTCCTCCACTACCTAGTTAAGCAGGTTTGGGCAATAGATGGATGGGTAGATATTTGGCTTTCACTGCCTTTTTTTATTCTTTGTCAATTATGTTTACGTATTTAACTTTTTTTGATTTCACAGATTTTTTTGCACTTAATATTGATTTACATAGGAAATTTGAGGATAATTATGGTCACAGAAGTTTATGCTGTAGCTCTTTCAACCTATTAATTCTATATATATCTTTATATATAATACGCTACTGTGGCTGTTCATTTGTCTGTTCAGGATTTTAAATCACCTGTAGCTCGCAAACCGTTTGAACTATTCACCTAAAATTTAATACACATATACAGTACTACGTGATGTCTACTATCCGCTTTCAGGGTAATGATTGACCTCCAAAATTATTCCTCATTTTATTTTATTGTAGTCAACTCAACTCTCGGCAACAGACAGCAGGGCGGCTGTGCGGCGCATGTGTACGGGTGCTGTTCTCATTCCCACCACCTTCGCTGTCACTTCCCCTACGTCTTCATATCTTAAATCATTCTTGAGGCAGATTGAAGACTTAAGTGCCAGCTTAAGTGAAAAATAAAGAAAATGTACTAAGTAATTGCAGCACAAACAATGACTTAATCAGTTTTTACATGACAAGATGCACATGAAATAAGAGAAGAAGCGGGCCGCTAGGGTGGAGAAAGGAAGAGCTGCTCAGGAAGCAGCAAGTGCATCAACCTCTGAGCAAATGAATGCTAAACATACAGATAAAGAGGATGAAAACTATTAATGCACAAGTCAAGTGAATTCGCCGTTACTGGCATATATATACCATTAAACAGATAACTTCATCAGTCCAACCAAGTATCGACGAAAGCACAGCAGAGTAGTTTAGAATTTGATCTAGGAAATTAGGATTGAACAAAGACAGTAGATGGTAATTAATTATTAAATGAGGATGTAGTATGGAGTACTAAAGATGAGCTTTTTTGAAAATGAAATTCAAGCCAAATCATAGGGAACAGTTGTATAATTTTCTAAGGTTAAGTGTGATGGAGTCAAGTTCCTTAAGTTGTTTAGATAACCCATTTAATTTTGCTTCTTTTTATTGAATTGTACCAAGTTTGTTGACACCTTGTCACTGGGTCATCAAGACAGGAAATCAGCTTTTCCATAATGGATGTACAGCAGGAATGATTTTCATATAGAGCGTAGATTTTTTTAGCACAAGGGTGGAGCATTAAGGCCGTGCTGGTGAATGAAACTATAGTATCTGTCACCATGTTATGTTTCAGAATGTGTCTCACTGTTTTAAAATAAAAAGCAATCAAATTTCAGCACAACTTACACTCTAAGGTCATATCATTCCTTGCATCATATTAATAGCACATTAAGGCCTATAAGGAGATTGATTTGGAAATTGTGGATCTTTCACTTTTGTTCAACGTCTAAAATGCCACAAAAGCTAAGCCTCTCACATAAATAGTTGTATTTCCATCAAATAAGTTGTTAATTTTTAAAGTTCAGTATTAATTATTTCATAGCATTCATTTGATTCAGCAAACCCATTTGTCCTGAGTCTACGTGTCTCTTTGTGTTCATTTGATTGCTATGTGGTGCTTTATTAATGATATGTTCCAGTTAATCAGATTTTCTCAGTTATCTCATTTTGTTGAGTCAAAGGCACTGTTTTATTTAACTAAAATATGTTTCTGCAAATAAAGTTAAATCAATAGGCAAGTCGATTGAATGACTTATATTAGTTCAATTGAATAGATTATGGCGATTGACTAGAATGATTCATTTGAGAAGAAAGAATCATTCATTACTCAGTGAGGCTCTAGGTATTCACACTCACTTTCTCTCTGGCCCTATGCTTCCACACTCCATTCTGTGTTAAATCAAACCACATCATTTGCAGTTTGGTTCTAATTAAAAGGCTTGTGGCTTGGTATAATTGTTAGATGTGAAAAAATACAGCATTACCCTTTGGACAGCTGGCTAATCATGATTGCTGCACCAATGACATGTAATAGCTATGAAATGTACAGTAATAGCAGCACCAAATGTTAAAATCACAGCATAATTACTTAGTGAAATAGAAAACTAGAATAAGAACTGTACAGAAAGAACTAACAAAGGAACAGGTAAACACATGCACTTTCATTGTTAACAGAGAATATGACACTCTTTTCCATGCTGTGCATGATTTAAAAATAGATTTACATAAATGTATAAAATTAATGTAAAATTATAAATTTAAATGCTAGATTTCCTCTGGGGACAAAACATTCTATATCAAATAAAGTTATATCTTAAATGAAAGAGTGCATTATTCTTTGAATGAGTCATGTGCTTGATGAAAATATCTCTCTATTATAAAAAAAAAAAATCTTGGGACGAGATAAGACTTTTTTTCCTGCAACGAGACGTGATCTTTTGAAGAGAGACTGTTTCACGTCCCACGAGATGGTCAACTCACATCATACTTAGAACCTTTGGAAGCAAGTCCTGTGAGATGGTGACTTTTGCAAGTCATGCCCTACTTACAACCATTTTCAAACAAGACCACGGTTATCTAACTTCTCAGTTGTTGGAATGCTTTTGGCAGACACACTTCCTGTGCTTTCACCTTTTAAAAATTTTTTACGTTCTAGATCAGTGGTTCCCAACCTTTTTCCCAAGGGACCCCTATTTTACCAGTGAAGATTTTGACGACCCCCACCTTCTCCCATTCCGGACAAACACTAAGAAAAAATTACTAAGAAAAAATAAAGTAGCCCTAGCACTTTTGAATTGTTTTGATCTTCTATATTCAATGCATAACATTAACAGTACAGAACAAAAATAACAGTGAGCATAATGTGCAATAACGTGCTTAACAGTGTGTATTACTTTTCTGAACAGATTATTTCCTGTGAATACGCAATATATCTGCCAGTCTTTCTTATGTTTAAATGAACTTGTGACACATGAACTTGTTCCCTTTCATGGCTACAAACAGGATGCCATTTAATGTGAGCTTTGGGCTTGTAACTCTTGGGCAAATGATGGGATGATGTCAGATGTGATTTTGGTGACAGCCAAATGAAAGTCACTGTGCACGTCAAGCTTGTTGCATGCCTTTGATTTGATGGTGACAAGAGTACTGAAAGCAGTCTCTGATAGGTATGTCGTTGCGAACGGCAGGATGAATCTGGTGGTTGCGTAAAGCACAAGTCTTGGAGTGATGCCAGGTTCTTTCATAAGCCAAAACCGCATGTATCCATATTCATCATAGAATTTCTTCAAGAGGGAATTTGACTTAATATCCATGAGCTCGACCTCAGCCTGAAGATATTCCACATCCTCCTCTTTCGTGAGAAATGGGTCCATCACCCATGTGTCTTTTGCGACGTGTTCATTTATGTCTGAAAACCGGGATTTCATCTCCTCCTGAAGCTGCTACATGTGATGGGGGAACTGGCAGATCAAAGCATCAGATAATTTCCCCTCTGCTTGTTTATTTAAAGAGGGGAAGGGTTGTAGATCCCTCTTCAACAAGTTTGTTCTTTCTGTACTCCACTTTACACAAAAATGCATCCACTGCTTCCTTTCACACCATTATACTGGTCTCTGCGCCCTGCATGCGTTTGTTTGTTTCATTATAGAGACCGAATATCTCCGCCAGGTATGATGTCTTAATCAGAAACTCAGCTGTCATTTCCTCCAGTAGTTTCTGGTTATGGAGGGTCAGGAAGTCTCTTATTGGATTTTGAAGTTCAATGAAACACTCCAACACTTTGCCTCGGGTCAACCATCACACCTCAGTATGGAGGAGGAGTGTATGGTGGGTCTCGTCCTCACACAGCTGTGCAAAGATTCGTTTGTTGACTGGACAAGCTCTAATAAAGTTCATAATTTTTACAATAATCTTTAAGGTTGCATTTAGTTCCTCACAGAGGTGTTGGCTGGCCAGAGCCTGTCTGTGTATCATGCAGTAAAAAACCAGGCAATGGGGCGCTTTCTCTTTCAAACGACTGTTGAAGCCTTTATTCTTTCCCATCATAGAGGCAGCTCCATCTGTGCAGCATGCAACTAAATTATTATAGGGAAGATTGTGTTTTGTGAAGTATGTGTCAACAACACAGAAAATATCTTCTCTTCATGTGGTGGTTGTTAGATTGACATAAGAATGTCTTGTTTCAGGTTGGTTTTGTCGATGTACTGTACATATACAATCAATATCGGCTTGTCTCCCACAGTGGTAGTTTCATTGAGCTAGATGGAAAATGGGCCCGTTTTGAGATTTTCTATCAGTGTGTTCTCATCGTTTTCAGCCATTCTATCAGTTCTGTCTCTCACCATGTTGTTAGACAGTGGTACAGTCTGGAATTTGTTAGCGACCTGAGGTCCACACATTATTTTTGCCATTTTAATGCGAGCTGGTTTAATAAGTGTCTTTACTATGTTATGTGGCTTTTTGGCTTGTGCAATAAGGAGAGAGCACTCAGCGATGCAATAGTTGCTTGCTTTGGGTCACTTCCAAAACTTTCCCTAATATTCTGTGGCCTGTTAGTTATCACAGTTTCTATTTTTCAGAGAAAAAACTCCCTGGGTTTACCCACCATGTCCGTGTGTTTGGTAGTCTGGTGTTGCTTCAGTTTGCAGGGTTTCATACTTTCATTTGCGAGTTTCTCACCGCAAATGACACACTCAATTTTGACCTTGTCCATTGACTCAGTGAAACCAAACTCCAACTAACTGTCCTGATAAGTCCTTTTTTTTCTTTTTGAGACAATCAATACTCTCTTCTCCCTGACTCTTGGCCATTTTTCAAAAAGCTCTTTAACTGTTTTACCTTGTAATTCTGTGGTTAGATTAACTTGCATGCTAGCTCCGCTCTATGAATACTAATAGTATTATGCAAATAGCGTCCTTGTCGTTGCTGATATCGCGATGTTGATTTCTTAATAAGGAAATAATACCAACTTCAACAAATTTTATTGTTTATGTTACACAAACAATTAAATGCCTAGACACTGTCACGCATGGGCGTCGGAGGACTCCTCTACGGGCCAGGGAAAGGTAAACAATAGCCCACTGAGATGAGAGGGGGGCTGCCGCTGACGTCCTGTTCTTCCTCTTCCCCAACAGCTCTGAAATGCCACCCGACAAGGGCACTTAATGCCGCCCCTTCCGGAAGTACCAGTATAAAGGATGCGCCGACAAAGAGAAGGGCGGCTTCTGCCGGGATACCAGAACGAGCTGAACGCCAGATCCCGTGACGCTGTGAGAACATTATCATTGGGAAAGAAGTCCCTGTATGCGAGAGCGCTGAAGCTCTTTTTTTCGTTATTTTGCTGACTTTGTTTGTTTGTCTCACGACGATTAAATGGGATGACCCGGTTGGTGTCCCAGCATTCCTACTGTAGCAATCTGTCCTTCCACCGCCCAACCACAACACGTTAAATAAAGAAATATTTAAATAAATAAATTTTGCACCCCTTAAAATGGAGAGGTCCTCGCGACCCACTGTGAGGCTTTGGCAAACCCTGGCGGGGGTCAGGAACACCAGGTTGGTAATAAATGTTTTACAATATCTTTTCAAAAAAAATATTTTTGAAAAGCTCTTCATTTTCAACTAAACTCAAAGGGTTACTTAATCCATTTTCAAAGCAGCACTATTCACATTCTGCAAACCCAGTTTTGCATTCCCTTCACAAATAGTTGTTTGAAAAGGGAGACTTTAAACTTTCATTTCAAGCTGATGCCAGGCTGGGAAAGCACTGAACTCTTACAATCAAGAGATGCCTGTATGTCGTGACACTGAGAGGAAGGGGAAAGGGGAATAAGGGGATGGAAGTCACTAGTCATTAGAATGAAAAGTCAAAATGAACTTAGTTACCTGCCATCTTTATGTATTTCTTCCTCATTTTTTTCTTGATGATGAGGTTTCTTTGCATAGGCATCACAATAGCAATCAAAGTAAGGGATTGTTACTACTGACTTTACTTTCATTAAATAAAATATACTAGGCTGACCCGACTTTTAAGTTGACCACTTCTTAAGGCAATTCAATATGTAGATCAATTTGATATTTTATACAAACTCATTAATTTAGTTATATTGCATTTGAGCGGTATTACTTTAATACTCATATTTTCTGTTATTTTTGTGATGAAATTTAAACTTTTTTTCTATATTGAGGTCGCCCTTTTGAACCCCCCTGATATTTACTACGCGGTGAGGCATTTGCACTCCATCAACATTAATTATTTCCAGAGACATAATTTTGTCTATTTTTCCAGCGCATCGCGCACAAAAGCAAGGGAACGATGGGAGCACCAGAACTCTGCTCACATCATGTTGCTTCATACCGCAAGCTGCAAGTAGTAAGTCTGTGATAAGCGGAATACTGCTACGCTTTCCACTCACGGGACGGAAGGACAATCCCGACCGCTTTTATATAGAAGGATAAGTCAGCACTAATGACATTTTTTTATATTATGATTAGTGTCTGTATCAGTCATCTGTCAGTAGTGGTTCAAAATTAATTGTGTAATTGATAAAAATTAAACAATTCAGAAAATTAGGTGTTGAATTTTAAAATATAAATGTAGGATACAAAAGATGTTGTTGACAGTTTGATAGCTTTGATGAATCGAGTGTGCCTCAGTTTATTAGTAAGCAGGAAGTAAAACTAGGAGAAAAAGTTTATGGATAGTGTTAGTTGCTTATTCATAGAGAACCTTGACTTGTAGATAAAGCAAACCATACCAGTGTGCTGTCTTGGAAGAAAAAGAGAGAGTTCTTAAGCAGAGGACCAGGAAATAAGATGTAGTCAAAATCATAACCAGGAAATCAAGCTGTACTTTCAGTGGAACTAAAAATCATTAAGCAAAGATTCTTATTCTTATCTAAGTACATTAGCAGGTGTCATGGTGGAACCAATGGAGTCTTCCATTGAGTGATTCCCAAGCCTTATATACATTCGAAAGATATTTATTAATTAAGACTATTTCTTTAGCACCTTTTTGACTTACAGCCAGTGCTGAATAATAAGATCTGGCCCCCATTACCCTTGTCAATCAATTTTTAATTGATTTAATCCATTAAATTCTTAGGTGTTTCAAAGTTTAATTTAAGTCTAATTCTGTTTAGAAATGTCTTGTGTCTAACTGGTGGAGTCTATGAATATGCATATAATATAGCATATAGGTGTACATTATATTTTTTTGGCTATTCTCCATTTGTACGTTTTTGCAAATTTATTTTTTTCTAGACATGTGGCAGTTCGTGAAACAAATCAGTCATTTGCCAGTCTAAACAAACCACATTCTTCTAATCCAGTGGCGGTATCTTTTGAAGTAATTTTTCAAAATAGTCATGTAAATGTGAAAGTCCTTCCTGCATTTTTTTATGCATAAAGCTTGTCTGACAACAATATTTAACCAACTCAAGCAATGGGCCTTGTAGGAGTGATACATACTGGCAAGGGCTGTAACATTTCTGGCTTTTCGTCTCATCTTTTCTCAGGGTAATGCAACTCCCAGGTTAAAATAAGGACATGCCTCATTTTTTGAACAGCATTTTTTTATATGCAGGACTTAAATATCATGTGGTAATATACTATGTTTAAGTGAACATTCTCAATGAAAGATTTTCATCTCTAATTGGTAAATGTATTGGAGGTAATGTCCTTCCTCCTTTGTCTTGCCATCCACAGTTGAGTTTTGAGATAAAAGCAGTGAGATCTTGGCTAATTAGCAAAGTGAATGCAATAAGTGAAGAAAGAAACTGAAAGGAATGACGACTGACATTATGCTTAAAACTTAATTTGTGTTGTGTATGTTGTTTTATTTGTCAAGAGTTTATTTTGGAGTTTTATGTACTTTTATTTTTACTGCTTAATCACCATTTTGTGTATTCATCTTGGATTTCACTTTTAATGAAGGTCTTCTAAAGAAAACCTTTGCCTTTATAATTAAATAAAAGTTCTGAGTGTGCATTTGCCTAACAGTCATAACAGTTTGTTTATAAATTGATAATGCTGGAATGAGTAGTATTCTCAAACATTCTCTTACAATCTAAAACTGCATTGTCATACTAGAACTGTGGTGGTATTTAATGAATGGATGAGAAAAGCTTTATACCATGTTGCTAAACACTCACATGCTAATTAACAGGTACTTAAAATGTTAGTGTGTCTGTTCCACTTTGACTGGCAGGCTTAACTGGATCACATTTATCCTTGTAAAATTAACTGAATCACAATTTGAAACAAAATCTCATGGGGAATAGATAATCAACAGCCTTTTAGTGATAAACAGTGCCACACAAACCCACTGTTCACCATAAATGTTACCTGATACATAACGTTAGTCACATTAATAACCATGAGTCTTACTGCTGATAGAGCAATGACAATAGACCATCAAACCTTACCTCTGGGGAGATGTTTGCATAGTGAGTATCCTTGGGGATAATCCTTTTCCACCTGTGTAGAATTTTCCCATTGAATTCATTCTCACTCAAACAGGTTGAATGTTCTGTAGGCTGGTAGTCAAATATCCTGGTTTCAGATTTCTGTTCATTTTAGGTGTATAGCATTTATAACAGAACTCACTTAAAGCAAGCACAACATTTTAAATGAATAAAAATGCTGTTTTTAATGTGGGACATAAATCTGTGTTTATGCGGAATACACAAGAGTTTTAATAGATTTCTTTACATTTTACAAAATTAAACTGTGAAGCCTCTAGTTTTTAGCAGAATATGTAGAAAATGAGAAGGGTAAATCACTCTGTTAGTTAATTATCAGTTTTGTCTTCATCAATGCTGGTAATTATTTAACACAATTAACAAGGTGGCCACAAAAGGGGATGCCAAATTATTCTAAGTTGAGTGGGGGATCTCTGTTTCACTTTCCTGCCAGGATTCCAGAAATATGAAGAGTTCTGTGCAATTTATAATTGGCAAAAGTCTGTATTCATATTTTCTCTGTTGTGTTTCAACATGCTGATACAGTAACTTTCACAAATAAACCAAACACACATGTTGAAATAAACAAAATAATACATTTTATTTGTAACATATTGATAATAGAAGATGGATTTATGCTGGTATATAAAATATACCAATATATAGATGATGAAAGACAGTAACAAACAACAAAAAACATAAACTTTCAATAAGCTTATCTGATTTTTTTCTGTCCTATAGAAAAAGGCACATAACTTGTGAATTTGGATCTATCAATTCATGTGGTTAAGATGGATAAGTTTTTTAGCTGGTAAGGAAGCTTCTATTGCATTCAAGTGGTATTCATTTACTCACAGATGGTTTCTTTGCTGGCTTACTTCATTTGAAAACAAAGTGTCTGTGAATGCAAGTTGCTGCTCTGCACTTTCTTACTAGATTTAGAAAAACATATAACTCAGGTAGTGTTTATACTTTGTAAAGACTAGTACCTTTCTGTTACAGTTACACTAATACTACGATACATTAGCTGGCTTTGTTCTACTAACTTACAATTAATAGTTCTTAAATCAAAATGGGTGTACTTATAGTTTTGCCATTTAGTTGAGCAATGCTTTGTTCCTTTCCTGGTTGGGTTTCCTCGGACATGTGGAAAGATATTCAGTACACTTTCTTTCTTTTGTTTTTTACGCTTGTCTCCTTCACCTTGGTCGCATCTTCAGGTTGAAGAGGGCACAGAAGTTTCTTGTTGAGTTTCAGACACATTGTGTTGGTCCTGTTGTTTCTAGCAAAATCACATCTTCTGAGCAACTGGTGATTAGTCAGTTGCTGTTTTATGCAATCTGAGTACATGGCCTTTTGTATATGGTCTTTCTCTGCTTGTGCACTTGCTGTTCCTTAGCAAGGTAATAGATAAAGTAATAGCAACTTCATCCAACTCCAGTACAGAAAAGAGCAGAAAGGAAACTCCGTTAATCATTGTACCATTGAGATGTCTGAGGGATAATCTTATATATTATTATGGTCACAGAAGTCTGACTGTAGCTCTTTCAACCTATTAATACTATATATATATCTTTATATATAATACGCTACCATCGCTGTTCGTTTATCTGTCCAGGTTTTTATATCACCTGTAGCTCGCAAACCGTTAGAACTATTGACCAGAATTTTGGTACACATATACTGCGTGACGTCTACTATCCGCTTTCAGGGTGAAGATTGACCTCCAAGGTTATTCCTCTTTTTATTTTTATTTTATTTTATTGTAGAATCAACTCTCGGTAGTGGCCAGAAGGGCGGTCGTGCGGCACATGCGTACTGGCGCAATTCTCATCCCTACCACCTTTGCTGTCACTTCCCCTACCTCTACATACCTTAAATCATTCTTGAGGCAGATTGAAGACTTAAGTGCTAGCTTAAGTGAAAAATTAAGGAAAACATACTAAGTATTTGCAACACAAACACTGACTTAATCAGTTTTAACGCAAAAAGATGCTGACGAAGGTAGAGAAGAGGCGGCCACTAGGGTGGAGAAAAGAAGAGCTGCTCAGGAAGCAGCACGTGCACCAATCTCTATGCAGACGAATGGCAAATGTACAGAGAAAGAGGATGAAAACTATTAATGCTCAAGTCAAGTGTATTCACTGCACGTTATCGTCCAGTGCGCCATCACTGGTTTATTATAATATAGATCAATAACAAGGGGGCTACATTATTAGTGTAATTATGTGGATTAAAATTTACCCCGTTCAAAATGTGAGTACAGAAAAAGCTAACAAGTACATCATTAAACAAATAGTTTAAGTCATAGCATGAATTAGCCTCCAAGTTAGAAATCAGCTTTAATAAAAACCAACAGCTACTTCATCCCCAGAAGCACCATTAATGTTCATGTCTGGGAATATGGTGATAAGATAATGTTTATTTTATTTAGGATATGAAATATGCTGAAACTTAAGGGTGACATATTGCTTGGAATAAAAACTAAAAAATAATTATAAATGTGACATTTCAAGAAACCTTTAACCGTAGGCCCTTTGTGTGAATTCGAATGCTTATTTTTTTCTTTTTTAACTGACATTCTTTTAATTTCACTTAACCAAAAATCTGCATTCTATGAGTCGGATTGTTTGCTTGGGCAGTTTGACTAGGGCTATATTAGAGTGACTCTGTAAATAGGACAACACTGGAAAAGCCGATTGTACAACTGAAAAAAGTTAGCAACATGTTTTGGCTGTTGAGCCTCAACTCACCCAATTAATGCTTGGCAGTCCAAGAGTAGCGTTTTTAGCAGTGCATTTTTGTTTTTAGTTTGTAACATTAGTCCGTGAGGACTTTGAAGTGTGCTGTGACCTTAATGAGGCCACATATGTCCAGCCTTATACTGCTGGGTTAGCTTAATTTTAGGGTTGTCATTTACAGCAACTACTAGGTAAGATTTTTGTTAAAATAATGGCTAGATGTTTATAGATGATTATTTATGATAAAATTGTTGTTAATTGTGATAAAAATGTACTATTGTCAGGAATGAAACAAGGCAAATCAATCATTTGTTGGACAACATGTCTGTGGTTTAAAATTATTTCAGTTATTCCATATTAGTTGCCTTATTGCATTATAGCAAATGCAGTATTGACTGACTAATCATTGCTATTTTTTTTAACCTACCTATCCATCCATTCACTGCTTTATTTTGCTGTTTGATGCTACATAAACAAGCTTCCTAAATTGTACTTACTTGGATGATTATTAGGAAGTAAATTAAGCTTATTTTCATATGTATGCCAGTTTAATTTCTGAAATCGAGACAGTCAAACCAGAGAAAGGATATTAAACTTTGCAAGTAACTGAGTTTTTATTCGGTGTAAAGGATTTTTAAAAAGCTATAAGATTTCTACCTCTAATGACTGAAAATAAGTTTAAGTTTTCAGGGTTTGCTGGTTGTCAGACAAGTGAGAGTATCACTTCCTGTTAGTTGGTGAAAGTGTTGAGCTGTGTTGACATGTGGCCTGCTGATGCTGGCAGCTCATCCCCTCTCAGGCTTTTGTAACTACGGCATATCCCTCCCTAATTATTGCAGCCTTCACCTTTCGGTAGACCTGGATATCATACAGATTAATCAAAATGCCCACAGCGAGTGCTTTCACTTGATGAAGGTGCTTGAATGCCTAGAAGGGGGCTGGAGATGTCCAGGTTCAGAAGTTGACAGCTCCCTTCTTGAAAGCCACCTGTGAGATGCCACACCAACATGTGACAGAATAACTGGAAGAGACAGACAGTCTGAGAAGTAGCAAAGAAATTGCCTGGACCTGAAAAGTAAAATTAACTTCTTTTCTGATCAGGACTGCTTGACCTTTAAAGAACTGCTGGCATTATCATAGAAAACTAGCTAGCACATAGCTAAATATTTTTACATTTTTTTCTCTTTTCACTGTACAATGTAGAATGAGGTTTTCTGTTTAGAATGGTACATTTTTTCACTTTTCAGATTACCATTTACATTTCATGAAGCAGAATAATAATACACATTTACTTGTGAGATTGGAGTGCAGGTAAGAAGGCATTATAGTGTCATATTATAAGGAGTGTAATTTGCTTCTGGAGTCGAGCCCAGTGAATAGCATTCCCAAAAATCAGATAGGGTGGCCCTTGCTTTAGATAAGCAATCATAAGGCAAAAACAGTTCTTGTTTCCTAATGTTGCTATTTTGTTTATCTATCTCTGTGCAGTTTCATAATTAGTAATGGAATTGTGCTTGCCATTAAGACAATAGTGCGTGGCTTTTTGTGTCTGGCAAGGAGATACCTGATGACAGTAACAGAGGAGGACATTAACCTAATTAGTGTAATAATGGTATCAGCAATGTAAAGTAAGTACTACTTGCACAGACCTGGCTTTTAATAACAACAACAACTTATTTTGTGTATAGTTCTTTTCAATGAGTGCAATCGCAGAGTGCTGTGAACAATTCTCAGTTAAAATGCAAGTAAAGATTATTCTAATTAATAAATAAACAACTGGTACGCATATACATGTAGATTTGTTAAAACACACAGAGAACAAGGTAGAAACTGATTAAACTTAAATGGATACCGACAGTATCTTTCCATTAATTAATTAATTAATTATGGACAGATGATAACAGAGGAGATTAAAATTGGGAAAGCGAAAGTCAAAAACAAAGTCCTGGAAACTTTGGCCACCTACCCCATCCTGGATTTTCTATAGTGGAGTTTATGCTGACGGTCCAATTTGATGAGAGGATCTTTCTATCTGATTATTCTAATGCTGCTCTCAATAGTCAATGCCAATCTAACGCACTTTACAAGTTCAAAACTAAAGTAGCCCAATGGTTAGAAAGATAAGATTGAACTGACAGTAATGTGCTTTACAATCCAGCCTTACAGCCACCCTGCCTTCCCAGTTCGTGTAGCTTCTATGTGAATCAAAAGGTTCAAATGACAGGTAGAATTTACATGAACCGTTTATTTGTGTGAGCTAATCAGTTATTTTTGTTTAAAGTAGTGCATAATATGCAAAATCTATACTAATAAAAGGCAAAGCCCTCACTGACTGACTGATTGACTGACTGACTCACTCACTCACTGACTCATCACTAATTCTCCAACTTCCCATGTAGGTAGAAGGCTGAAATTTGGCAGGCTCATTCCTTACAGCTTACTTACAAAAGTTAGGCAGGTTTCATTTCGAAATTCTATGTGTAACGGTCATAACTGGAATCTGCTTATGTACATATATACCGGCCATAGTCTGCAGCTCGGTCGCCGTGTGAGGCGGGGTTGCGTCCCTCAATCATCACGCCTCCCACGTAATTGAGTGCCTGCCCATATAAGGCCGTCCATCAGCAGCAATCCAATAGAAACATTCTGCCGCCGAGCGGCTTACGTGATTTGACTGTGAACGCAGTACGCAGACAAAAAGCAACAGCTCCAAAGAGCGCTGAACAAAAACGCATTACACAATTGAGAAGGCAGCAAAAGAATATGAAGCGAGTGACGCATACAAGCATATTCATAAGTGCATCTACTGCGGAAACAAAGCACACGGTGGAAAAAGTCAATGTCCAGCTAAAGGAAGACAGTGTAAAAAAAACCTGTGCATGCAGTGTGTGATGTCTCAAATAAAGAGGAAGACGAGCTGTTTATTGATGCAGTAAGAAAGGAATCGATGAATGAAACCTGTTATCTTTACAATGGTTGACAAACACGGAATGTAACTTGAACACAAATTATCCTCCAAATACGAACCTGATTGAAAGAAATAATGATAATCAAATCCTTGATGACAGCAACACTCATAACAGTCACAAAAAATTACATTGACAATCATGTTACGTTTTTTTTTTAATGTTCCCTTTTCTTTTTCATAACTTCTTTAACACACTATTACTTCTCCGCTGCAAAGCGC
Source organism: Polypterus bichir lapradei (assembly GCA_026402145.1). NCBI lineage: Eukaryota > Metazoa > Chordata > Cladistia > Polypteriformes > Polypteridae > Polypterus > Polypterus bichir. Next base: position 6,546,745 of record JANRMT010062813.1, read on the forward strand.
GGGTATTTTGCTATATATATATATATATATATATACTCGGCAAAAAAAGAAACGTCCTCTGACTTTCAACCGTTTTTACTTTTAGTAAACTTAATGTGTAAATATTTGTATGAACACTAAAAGAGTCAACACCATAAGACATAAACTAAAAATGTTTCACAGTGTGTCCCTGAATGAACGGAGGCTCAAAATCAAAAGTACCAGTCAGTATCTGGTGTGGCCACCAGCTGCTTGAAGTACTGCAGTGCATCTCCTCCTCATGGACTGGACCAGATTTGTCAGTTCTTGCTGTGAGATGTTACCCCACTCTTCCACCAAGGCACCTGCAAGTTCCTGGACATTTCTGGGGGGAATGGCCCTAGCCCTCACCCTGCGATCCAACAGGTCCCAGACGTGCTCAATTCCTTCGACGATAAACACGAATCTGTCCATCACCCCTGGTGAGACAAAACCGTGACTCATCAGTGAAGAGCACTTTTTGCCACTCCTGTCTGGTCCAGCGAAGGTGGGTTTGTGCCCATAGGCAGCGTTGTTGCTGGTGATGTCTGGTAAGGACCTGCCTTACAACAGGCCTACAAGCCCTCAGTTCAGCCTCTCTCAGCCTATTGCGGACAGTCTGAGCACTGATGGAGGGATTGTGTGTTCCTGGTGTGACTCGGGCAGTTGTTGTGGCCATCCTGTACCTGTCACACAGGTGTGATATTCGGATGTACCGATCCTGTGCAGGTGTTGTTACACATGGTCTTCCACTGCGAGGATGATCAGCTGTCCTTCCTGTCTCCCTGTAGCGCTGTCTTAGGCGTCTCACAGTGCGGACATGGCAATTTATTGCCCTAGCCACATCAGCAGTCCTCAAGCCTCCCTGCAGCATGCCTAATGCACGTTCACACAGATGAGCAGGGACCCTGGGCATCTTTCTTTGGGTGTTTTTCACAGTCGGTAGACAAGTCTCTTTAGTGTCCTGCGTTTTTAGAACTGTGACCTTAAATGCCTACTTTCTGTAAGCTGTTAAGGTCTTAATGACCATTCCACAGGTGCATGTTAATTAATTGATTATGGTTAATTGAACATGCATGGAAAACATTGTTTAAACAATTTACAATGAAGATCTGTAAAGTTATTTGGATTTTTAAAACATTATTGTTGAAATACACAGTCCTGAAAAAGGGACGTTTCTTTTTTTGCTGAGTATATATATACCCCGATTTACATACTGTCAAATAAACGAACCACACACCATGACACAACCATTCTATGATCTGCTTCTCGCAACTGAAAGAGGGCACCATGGCGGATGTTAGCCGACTTGCTGACCAACCACAAGTGTTACCTGGTAGGTAACCACCCATACAGTCAGATTGTGATTCAGACTACGAATGCCTTGAATGTAATTACCCCAATCTACATACTGTCAAATAAACAAACCACACACCGTGGCACGAGCCCAGAATTAGGGCGAAACATGTGTCGCATACTCTTTGCATTATTTGACAGTAAAACTATTTATATATATATATATATATACACACATACATATATATATATATGTTTATATGTATATATGTGGATGTATGTGTATACATATATATGTATGTGTATATATAATGCATATATATATATATGCATATATGTAGATATGTATGTATATGTATATGTGCATATGTATGTATATGTTTATATATATACACACAGTACAGGCCAAAAGTTTGGACACACCTCCTCATTCAATGTGTTTTCTTTATTTTCATGAC
>JANRMT010062813.1:6548895-6611161 GCA_026402145.1 Polypterus bichir lapradei
TGAATGAGGAGGTGTGTCCAAACTTTTGGCCTGTACTGTGTGTGTATATATATATATATATATATATATATATATATATATATGACAGCAACACTCATAAGAGTGACAAAACAATTACATTGACAATCATGTTACGTTATTTTTAAAATGTTTCCTTTTCTTTTTCATTACTTCTTTTACACACTACTTCTCCACTGCGAAGTGCGGGTATTTTGCTAGTTAACTATATAAAAGAAAATGTTCACTGGATTCTGATGTTCAACTTTGCCGTCTATTATAGATAGAATCATGCAGAATCAATCCCATTAAAAAAAGTTTTATAAATTTTCAGTCTAACCACGTATTCCTAAAGACAACTGGTTCATACTTATAGACCTATGTGCCAGTTTGTGAAAAAAAACAGATAGCCCTTCCAGTTTGCAATGCAATGCAAAGCATGCAGTTCCAGTTTTGAATAATCCCATTTAGGTGTTTGTGTTTATACAAGAATATTGTTGACAGTCTTTGCATGCCAGTTTACTGAGAGCACTGTCACACTTATGTCCCCTAAAAAAGGTAAAATGATAGGATAAATGTTCCTGTTCTAAGTTGACAATTGTTCCAGCTAGTCATCTTACCAAACATTATTAATCTGTGGGATGTCTATACCATGTATAATAAAGCAAATCAGAAAACAAAGCTTTTTAGACACACAATCTAGGTGTCTAGCAGTCTAGGCACTGCTGGGTCACACTGGTAGAGAACATCTAGAGAGCTTCCTCTAGGTTCGTAGAGCTGATACGACAGTGACTGAGGACAACTGTGGAAGATGCACCTTTAAGTTTATTCAAAAAATTTGACTTTTACAAGATGCTGCAACAACCTTAAATGGTGATCAGAATTACACCCCACAGAACAAGAGAAACCATTACACATAAAGCAAAACCATTTAAGTAGAGGCGGGTTAAGTTATTAGAACATTTACATTTATGAAGAGGACTGGACTTTTGATTTTGACAGTTGAACTGTACAGTAATTATCTTTCATCTCATTTTGCATTCAAAACGTAAAACCCAACTTGCCATACTTGATTACCGGAGTTATTGTTCATTTATAAGCTCTATGGACTGTCTCCTGCCAGTAGGCCACACTGCCCACAGAGCAGTAGTGTAGGGTTTCACTTCAATTAGTGGGTTGAACATTTTATTATATGAACCAAAACCATCCATCCTACTGAATGTCTCACTCTTCTAAAGTGGAGGCTGATATTTGCTTTCTGAAACTCAGGTGATAAATGAAACAAGGTTTTATCTGTCTGTACACATCACTGTCTTGCTTTTCTGAATTTACTGGGATGGCTCTGTCTTAATGACTGGCAACATGCTTCATCTTTAAAAAAACATTAAATGTAAGAGGCATCTACCTAGTGACCTCACTCCATTCCTTGATCACCAAAAAATCCTTGAGCAGTTTGAAAAATTATGCGCATGTGTCAATTGTGTACTTTCCTTCTTTGAAACTCCATGAGTGATTCATGTGCCTTTAGGGGTAAGAGCACGCATTAAGAACCACCCATTTAGTATGGACCTCATTACGTACAGTATAATGGAACAGCATTTATTTCACTCTTAGCACACTGACCCTTCCTGATAGTTTTTGTTTTTATTCAAGAATGACTTCAATAAGTGAACATTCAGCTTAGAAACAAATTATTTTTGTTCTTGGTAGAAGCGTAGAATGTTGCATATCTTAAATTTCTTAACATATTTTGGCATCATTGAGATTTGTGGTTTGTCTTCAACCATTATTTAGAAAGTTCCTTTTTTAATCCTTCATTTCTGCAGCAATGTGGTAAAAATAGTTGAGCACCATCAAATAAATGACAGATATTTGAGTGAAGCAGATAAAAGCTGTTGACATTTTCAAAATGGCATCAATCTATACAGAACAGCAGCAATGTTACAATTAATCACAGGGGCACCAGGGAAGTGCCTTCCTGACTCAAGATCATCTTGTTAGAAAAGTGAGGCTTAAAGCATACAAAATATTACTTTAGTGGTTGTGAAAGTGGCAAGTCCAAAACTCTGAAGCTACTAATCGCTATGATACAATAATGCATTGTAATCTTTTTTTGCCATCGAATGGTCTTCATGATGTTGCATGTTGTTAATAGTGCTGTTAAAAAAAGAGTGCTTAATTGATTCATGATGCTACATAGAATAGGTTTATTACAAGTTTTAGCAATTACTTTGTTTTTCTCTGCTCAGGTTTTATTTTTTACTTAATACCTTTAGTCTCAATGTGGTTTCATGTTTTAATTATTTTATTAACTGTTATTTTATTCTTTATAGCTTATAGTTTATATATTTTATAAAATATTGTATCATTCATTTTCAATTAGCAACATTCCCCCTGTTTCTACATAGCTTTTAATGAATTTAATCTGGTTTTCCTTTCACATCCCCAAAGACATGCAGATTACATTGAGTGTGATTCCAAAGTATGATGTTGGATATGCCTCCCTGGAACCAGAATTGAAATAAATGCATTTAAGTTAAGATTTCCTGAAAAATCTTAAAATACTGAGGCCAAAATATTCTATATCACAAAATAATCCACATGTGTATTATTCTCGGTGAGCATGACAGAATCATAGAATAATAAAACATACACACGCAGAAAGGAGCTGAAGCAAGCTATCCATTTAGAAATAGAATAAGTAGTGTTCACTGCAGATACGCACCTCCCATGGTCTACTTGGTCACCTATATGGACATAAAACCTATCTCTGAAAGTGAGGTGTCAGCACCATCTACTGCTGTATGGATCCCTTATCCTTGGTTCAGATTCTTTTGCAGGTGACTTCCTTTGTGAAACCTGCATGGTCTCCCAGTGCTCTCACTGTCTGTGTTGTTTCTTATCCCTGGTTTTCTGCCCATATCTTAAGAATGTACATGTTGAGTTACTTGCTGATTCTAAAGTAGTGAGTGTGTGTGTGTAAGTGGGCCCTGATGAACTTCTGCCAAGTTAAGAATTGGTTCCTGTGTTGTTTTTAATGTTGCTGGCATAAGCTACAACCTTAGGCCTAGGTTAGATTGTGTTAGCTAAATATATGCTCACTAAGCAAGTTATTATGAACACCTGTATATACACCTACTTATCCATGCATTATTTAATCAGCCAATCATGTGGCAGTAGCACAATACATAAAATAATGCAGGTACAGGTCAGGAGCTTCAGTTACTGTTCACATCAAACAGCAGTATAAGGAAAAATGTGATCTTGATTATTTAAACTGTGGCATAATTGTTCATTCCAGACAGGCTGGTTTGAGTATTTCTGTACCTGCTGATTTTAATGCAAAACGGCATCTAAAATTTACCAGAATGATGTGAAGAGCAAAAATAAAAAAACAGTGACCGGCAGCAAAATAACACACTAAATTACACGGTAAAAGTTGTCTTTAACTGGTTTCATTAATAAGGCAATGAGTTCAGAGTTCTTCAGTGGCCTTCCCAGTCACAGGATTTGAATCCAGTACAGCACCTTTCGGGATGTGGTAGAACTGCGAGATTCATGGCATAAATGTGTAACTGACATAACTGCAGAAATTATATGTTGCAGTCATGTCAATATGGACCAGAATCTCAAAGGAATGTTTTCAGTATCTTATGGAATCCACACTTCACAAGGAACTGAAGCTGTTTTTAGAGCAAAAGGAGGCCCTACCCAGTATTAATATAGTGTACATCAGTTGCTCACTGAATGTACACCTTGTATGAATAAGCCACTATACTAAAATCCTACCTGACTTATGAAGCCCTATATGAAACTGCTTGTATCTGCTTCACTATTAATGTGCAGTTTCATAACTTTTTTAACTTGTGCTGCAGTTGATACTGATTTTGTCCGTGATTAACTGTCCACTGCTTTTTGTGAACTGCGTGGTCCTCCACTGTTGTATATGACCTGTATGTAACCTCGCAGTATTTATTTGCATTCTTGTTTGACATTTGCACATAAATTTTAAGTCAAATTAATGGTAGATACAACAGTTACACCAAATCTTATTTCACTCTCTGAATAACAGTTTAAAGATCGGATTGTGTTTATATACAATAGCATGGCAAACATTTGAGTTTTGCATACAATAAATTACACATCCATAACTCTCAATAATACAGTACAGTGCCTCATATGACTATGTGATATGTACTTTTATCCCAAAATCTTACATTTGTAAAAGAGATGTATGCTCATTTTTCAAAAAAAAAAACATATCTCTGAACTTAATTTTAGTACTAATAAAAAGCGATATGTGAATTTTATGATGTGGCATTGTGACAGTGGTTAAACTAAAGGAATTAGTTGTAGGCTAGGAGTAATTCTTTACAGCTGATTGTTTTGTGTTGAATGTGGAAGGTCACTCCTTTCTCAAGCATGATGATATTAAATAATACTCAAGGAAATGATAGTCCAGTATAAGTGATGTGCATGTGCCTGTTGTGTAGTCCTAGTGGAAGTTTACAGAACTATTGTGAATGCGCATAAATTCGATAAGGAGCCCATTAAAAGTTTTTATGAGAATAAAGATGTGCACATCCCAATAGCAGGTCAGTTGTGGCTACTCCTGATCTGATCTCTTCCGTTCCGATTACAGCCTTTATACCTCATTGAAAGAAAGCTTCTGAGTGCATTTTCTCAACCTAAACAAAGGCAGTTTGACTGAAATCAGATATGTCTTCATACGTGATTTAACGGCCACATCTGTTTAGAAAAGAAGACAACCAGCCAACAGAAAGCATCCAGAGCGGTTTACTTAATATATCATAGTCAATGATACATTTATTGAGAAAAAAAAGTTTGTCATTCTGAAATGTACCATTCATTGAATGAATTAACTTTTACTTTTGTTTATGTTGTAGTATTTTTCTTAGCTTCAGTCTTTTTCAAAGGGGAGAGGCAAACAGACACCATTTTATCTGGTAACTTTGGCTTTGAGTATTTAGCAAGGTTATTATAGTTTTGCCTTTTTGTATTAGTTTTTATTTCTATATTTTTTCTGACCTTACTTGGAAATTCAGTTTAGTTTTAGTTTTCCTTCATCATGTATTTTTAGTTTTAGTTTAGTTTTTATTTCACAAAGGTATTTCTATTTTATTTTTATATATATTAGTTTCAGTTTTAGTTTTAGTAATTATGGCATGGAGGGCCTAAGGATTTGGTTTTGTGTCACAATCAGGCAGAACTGTACACTTAACAGATTTGGATATGTGTTTAATGTTAGTGGAAGCTTACTATACTGCCTGGTTTATTATCTGGTTTTATTTTTGTCTGATAAAAACAAGCATAATCAAAACTAGACACTGAATATGAACAATTTTACACAATTTTATAATTTTTAAAATCTTTTCTCATGAAAATCACAGGGGCTTAGGAAGAACAGGGCTCTTAGACTTGAGTCAGTGTGCAGACCCCACCTGGCTGTATTGAGGGAAACAAAGAACAACAAGCATGCAGTGTGAAGGTTAGGGGTGGTGAGTCTTGAATAGCCCACCATAAGAACAGTAAACCCATGATGAGCAGAGCAAGAGCAGGTAATAAGAGTATGGACAGGCACAAAACAACAGAGACTGCGTCTGAGATTAAGAACAACATATACATTATCTAAACCTGTTTATCCAGAGTAGGATTTCAGAAAACCTGGAGCCTACCGTGGCAGGTTTGGATGCAAGGCAAGAAAAATCCCTGGTATGCAATATATATGATAAGGCTGATGTTAAGAACAAAAAGAATATGATATTTCAGCTATCTATTTTGGGAAAGAGAGAAAAACATTGAAAAAGGGAGACAAATATTTTAAAATATTCTGCTAATGGATTACTTTCACAATATCAGGTTATGATTATATTTTTATATTATGTACATTAAGGAACCATCAACAACAAATCAAATTAATAATATATTGAACAATTGTCAAAAAAGTAAAGTTGAATAAATCGGACTCTGCAGCTGTATAAATAAAATAAAAATCGAGTATGTGTTCAGGTAAAGTACCACTTCCGGGCGATGGATTTGGCCCAAAAGTTAATACAGAGCTGCAATTATGGTGTAACAACTACATGCCGAATTTCATCCATCTATCTAGTTACGTTTTTGAGTTATCATGTTTACACACGCACAGAGACGCGCACACACTCAATTCCAAAAAACAGTATTGTTGGACACTGGTTATTCTATAACGTCATGATTCATCAAAATATTGAGGTCGAATTTTTTCATGATTGCTATACTTTCTGTATACTTCGTATATGAGAAAGTAAAAACGATTTCTCCTGTGCAAAGTGGCAGGTGAATTGCTGTCAACAAAAAGCAGACACCTGAGAAATAAACTAAAACGTTACTCACTCGTGATTTTTCTACGGTAAACATTTTGTTGACGAGCACATTCTGATTTCAGCCATTTGAATTACATCTTGATATACAAAAAGCACAAAGAAAGGCGGCACGCAAATCGCTTTCTATTTCTCATGCTTTACGCACCCGCACTCAGCCTTGCTCTGTCACCGGAGTGTGAACTGCCGCCCTCCTTCACCAGCTGCTGTTCACTGGATGAATATATGCGGGTGGCTCGCGATGGATGACTTTCTGTTTTAGAGTTAAAACTTACAAGGGTTAAAGACTAACGGCAAAAGTATTCATTCAAAAACGAAAACTAAAAATATTTTAGTAAATTATTATTTTATTTCAGTTAGTTTTTCCAGCTACTTTAATAGTTTCGTTTAGTTTTAGTTTTTCATTTCGGTTTTGTTAATTATTTTATTTCAGTTTACGAAAATGTTTTTTTAATAATAGTTTCAGTTTTGATTTTAGTTTTCGTTAACTATAATAACCTTGGTATTTAGCAGGGACACGTCTCCATTACTGCCTCCAGCTCTGTGCTACACCATAGTTTAGTCATGACAAAAAAAAAATGCCATAATACATTTCTCAAATAGATTGAACGTAAACCAGTTTATAAATAATCTTAAATACTAACGACTTTTTTCAGTTAATTTTGGTCTCGTGTAAATGTCACATGGAAACCATTGTTCAACAGAGGTTCAGGAAGAACCTAGCTTGCATTCTTTGCTGGTTTTGTTTAACAGCCTAGTATTTACTCTATGCTTCAATTTCATATTCAGTCTCATGTAACATGTGCTGCTTGGTGGTCCAATATGTGGCACTGCTGTCTCGGAAATTCAGCATCCTGGGTTGTAATTGTATATGTGGTTATTGTTTGTGTGTGTGTTTGGAGTTTTATCTATATATACTGTTTTTCATCCCACTTCTCAAAGGTAAACATTTTAAATTAGAACTTTAGAATGTTAGAATAATCTAGACAAGAACTGGCCATTCAGCCCAGTAAAACTCATCAATCCTATCTACTTAAGTCTTCTAAAATAACATCAGGTCTCCTTTTGAAAGACCCTAAAGTCCTACTGTCTACCACACTACTTGGTAACTTGGTCCCTGTGACTGTGGTTCTCTGTGTGAAGAAAAACTTCCTATTGTTTATGTGAAATTTACCCTGAACAAGTTTCCAACTGCGTCCCCGTGTTCTTGATGAGAACTCATTTTAAAATAACAGTCTCGATCCACTGTACTAATTCCCTTTATAATTTTAGACATTTTGATCATGTCTCCTCTTAATCGCCTTTTGCTTAAACTGAAAAGGCTCAGTTCTTTTAATCTTTCTTCATAAGTCATCCCCTTTAGCCCTGCAATCAGCCCCAGAACTTCTTTGTGTTTTTTGTAGCCTGTAGACCAAATATGCACACAGTACTCCAGATGAGGCCTCACCAGTCCATGGTAAAGCTAGAGAGTAACCTGCCTGGGCTTATATTCTACACATCAGGGCACTATTTAAACTAACATTCTTTTAAGCCTTCGAGTCCACTATGAATCCTAAATCCACTTCATGAAGTGTACTTTTGATTTTCAGATCTCCCATTATGTATTCAAACCTAAAAATTTTTTACCACATGTAATATTTTACATTTTCTGACATTAAATTTCATCTGCCCAAAATCTGTTCAAGCCTGTATGCTGTCTACGTCCCACTGTAATGATTCAATGGATTCTAGATTACTGTATCTGCCAACTCAACTATCTTGATATCATCTGCAAATGTAACCAGCTTGTTACTTATATTTATGTCCAAATCATTTACATATATGTTAAAAATAGTAGCAGCCCTAACCCTTACCCTGAGGGACACCACAGTTAATGTCAGCCAATTCTGATAAGGTCCCTTGCACAATCAGCCTCTGTTTCCTGTGTTTGAGCCAGTTTTGTAGCCATCTACACACAGCACCCTGAACTCCCACTTCATTTAGTTTGATGCCCAACCTCTCATGTGGCACCTTATTAATTTGGTAATTCCATACTGATCCTGTGTGACTCTGGGTATGCACAAGAGTGCACCCTGTGACAGACAAGTGCCCTGTCCACAGTTGTTTCCTACCTTACATTCAATGGTTCCATCCCACTGCACCCTTGAAATGGATTAAACAAGTCTGAGAATTAATTTATGAATGTACTTTCCAGTACCTTATGTACTGTACCAATTTTAAATAAAACTCGATGTTACTGTTCAGGCCATTTGGGAGATAATGTCACCAGAGCTGCAATCTGAAATTCTAAGCCACCAGTAGGACTGCAAGAAAAAAGAAGTCTGTTCATATTCAGGGGCAATGTAAATGCAAATTATACACTCCCTCAGAAATAAAACCTTGAGGGTTGCATTAAGAGCCTGCATTTTTTTAAGGTGCATAATATTTGTTTTTAATATTTTTTTGTAAGCTTGCTATGAGCCTGAAGCTGTCACAATTACAGAAGGTGATTTTCAAATTTGCATATACAGTCCTATTCTCATTAAATCGTAAAATAAAACAAAGCACATGTACCAAGGCACTAGAATTACTATCAACCAAAAAGCAATGGTTTTGATAAATTGAGCCAACGTTTGTCTCATTAGGACACATTTAGTTTTAACACTTAAGGACTTCATATTTGAATGCGCAGATGAAATGATGTATTTTTATATAAAAGAAATACTAATTTTTTTGATATGAACATCATAAAGTCTGGATGTAAATGCAGATTTCAGACAGATCTTTAGTTTATGTAGAAGACGTTTCCTGCTCAAAAGTAAAACGTTCACTTTCAAAGATGACCCTTAGGCATGATGGTAGACACTACTTTACTATACAGTATATCCGTTTGTAATTGTGGTGACCAAAAATTTTAAGCCTTACCCTAGTAAGCAAAGCACCAGTAAAACTATCAAGTTTTTTTCACTCCCCCACCAAATATAATCCATGTGAACATGAATACACTCTTCTATGTCACACAATCAAAACATTTTGTTTTGCTTGTGTGACCATTGTTCTTTTGCCCATTGTTCTTTAGTTCACCAGACATCTTCATCATTAGTACGTTGCATCCCACTGAGGTGGCCCTTCAGACTGAAGAAAAGAAAGTTTGTGATGCCAAGCCAGTTCTCTAGGACTGGATGAGTTGACATCTCTTCAAATGCAGTTTCACAGAGCAGCTAAACCTCCTACACAGGAAGACAGCAGGTTATTAATTAGAAGCGGAACTGAGAGACAAATTGAGGGCAATATAACAAGCAAGGATTGATACTGAAAGAACAGAGATAAAGTAAATAAACGTCAGAATGTGAAGCAAAATATGTGAGGGAGTCAATAACAAAAACAAATCATACAATCAGAGCCAAGCAAAAGATATACAGATATAGTCGAAATCAGAGGTTTAATAATAACATCCAGAAAAAACTCCAGATAAGGGGTGAGCAACATCAGTCCTGGAGGGCCGCAGTGGCTGCAGGTTTTTGTTCTGACCCATTTGCTTAATTAGAAACTACTCTTTGCCAATAACAGATCTTTTTTTTTTCATTGAATGGCTTGTTAGTGTTTTAATTCTGCAATATTAAGCCATTAAGCCTATATCATAATTTTTTCTTTTCTAAGAATATCATCCACATGATTTGAAGACTTAAACAGATGAGTAATTCTTAGTCCTTAAGGTTTTTCTCTTCAGTTTCCTTCCAATTAATGTATTAAACCAGGTAGTCTATGATGAATACACATCATTATGTAAATGGAAACAAGTGAGATGAAGAACTTGCTGGCTCCTTTGTCATTTGCATGTTATTGCTAATAAGGACAAATTAAAAGGCTGCATTTTCTATTTTTAACGCTAAAATAATTAATTAAGGATGGAGAATCTTAACAAGTGAGACAACTAATAATATATATATATACAGTACAGGCCAAAAGTTTGGACTCACCTCCTCATTCAATGTGTTTTCTTTATTTTCATGACCATTTACAGCACTCCATCACTCTCCTTCTTGGTCAAATAGCCCTTACACAGCCTGGAGGTGTGTTTGGGGTCATTGTCCTGTTGAAAAATAAATGATCGTCCAACTAACCTGACTTCTGCACAACACAACTGCTGGTCCCAACCCCATTGATAAAGCAAGAAATTCCACTAAATAACCCTGATAAGGCACACCTGTGAAGTGAAAACCATTTCAGGTGACTACCTGTTGAAGCTCATCGAGAGAATGCCAAGAGTGTGCAAAGCAGTAATCAGAGCAAAGGGTGGCTATTTTGAAGAAACTAGAATATAAAACATGTTTTCAGTTATTTCACCTTTTTTTGTTAAGTACATAACTCCACATGTGTTCATTCATAGTTTTGATGCCTTCAGTCATGAAAATAAAGAAAACACATTGAATGAGGAGGTGTGTCCAAACTTTTGGCCTGTACTGTGTGTATATATATATATATATATATATATATATACAAATACTTTTTAAAAAACACGCTTATATTAAGTTTAAAAGTGTAGTAAAAAGTATTTTTTTATATATATATTATTTTCAACTTTTTAGTCTTGGGTTTGTTTTAGTATAATTTTGTAATCAATATTTTAACACTTCCTTTAATATTTCTATCCGTTACTAGCACCATCTATTACTGAAATCTTTAACTATTTTTCATATGAAAATTTCATTTCTTAATTAACATGGATTAATTGATCAATTAATGAAACTGATTATTGATTCATTTATTGTCATCGGAAGTGAGTAAGTGTGCAAAATTTCATTTGGACAATAAGAAGTGGGTTAAATATCAAGTACAAGATTTGTGCCACACAACAAACAGGTGAAGTTAAAATAAACGTGGTCATAAAATGGAGCAACAGAATGTTGCTTAAGCAGTAAATGCTTCATCAGAAATAATTGACTTTTCAATAAGGAATTTGGGTTAGAATAAAAAAAAAACAACAGTAACTACTATGGACCTCCAGGACCAAGATTGCTCACTCCTGTTCTAGATTTTTTGATTATATCCATAGAGTTGGACAACCAGGAAGTACGTGAAATTATTACTTTGAAGTGGTGATGTTGTATGTTGCACACTTCTAGTTGACCTTACCTAGCAACAGTTTAGAAACCATCAACAGAAAAGTCCCAAAATGGCAGTGCCCCTAAGAAAAGCAAGGTGGCAGAATGGGAGAATGCAATTCATGTTTAACGTTGTTACAAACTTATTGAAACAAACAAAAAAAACAAGATAACCACTAAATTCTTTGGGTTTCAAAACCCCCAAAGTGATGTTTCTAATGTTTTTCAAGGCCAGGAAATAAGTGTAAATAATTACAAACAAAAGCTTTAAAGCAGAAGGAAATAGCTTTCCTTGTGGTGTTACCCTAACTGACTGCAGCAAAAGCCAAATCAGGTTAGTGTAAATATAGTTATGTGGTCCTTGTGAGAATTTTTATTAATCAATATGGTCCTTATAAAATTGTGCATGGTCTTGCCAGCTCTGGTTTGGAACTTGAATTACTTTGGCATTCAAGAATCCTTGTGCTTCAATTGTTGTTTAGACGCGGGGTCACAATGATATATCCAGATATCCAAGTATCCCCATGCTGTTCCTATTGGAATATGTTTCACTTTACATAATTTCCTGAGCTGTAATACTACAAGAATTGGCAGGGGTGGCAATCTTTGAAGCAGAACCTACCCATAATTGTCAGACTTTTTCAGTGCCAGCACATGTAATCATAATATTTTAAAGCAGTAACATTTACAATTCAGTATCTCAGTCATGAGATCGCACTGCCTTCCAAATGATGCATGCATGATATAAACAATTTCATAGATACTTTGTTTCACTTTCACAAATGTATACATTTAAACCATTAATAAATCAAGAGCAAATTGTACTAATAGTCCTAATTGTGAATTTTAAGACATTTCCACTCAAATTAGAATAATTATTTAATAGCAAATATGTTCCAGTTGTGAAGTGTGAAAGGTGCAAGTGTCATGCTTGCTGTATTGCTTTACTTGCTGAAGTAGTCTAAGATGTTTTTTCAGTATCAAAGAGCTAGTGGTAAAATGTTTGTTCTTATAGTATCGTATTTATTTACAGTATGCATAGTTGGCACGAAGGCAGAAAACCACCTGGATTATAGGGGGAAGCATATGATCCCAGGTCAAGATACATAGGACCATGTTGCTTTTATAATGGTGAGATCCGTCACTAAACCAGTTTGGAATTGCACTATTCCATAATTGAGGAAGCGTGAAATAAAATATATGTTTCAAAAAAGAGATACATTTGTTTCAGCTTCTTTTCTTCAGCAGATGCAACAAGATGTTATGAGAATAAATTTATGTTGATGCCCCTTGATTTCACTTTCAGAATTCTTCTGTAATTCCACTCAATGGGATCCCTCTTCTGTAAGCTTGTGGCTGCCTCAGTGATCTAACTCAGCTTTTAAGTCAGTTTCCAAAGTGAAACTTTAGAAAATTCACTTCTGGTGGGTCTGCTTATTCCAAATGGGTGGTAGGATATTCTAAATATTTCACCAGGGCTGCAGTAAGAATTACAGATGAGCAAATGCCGCACTTGTTGCATTACTCTTTTCAACCATTTAAGGGGCTGAGTTACTTGTGACCTATATCGAACTTTAGAAAAGTCACATGAAACTTTAGAAAATTCATTTCTGGTGGGTCTGCTTATACAGGATGAGTGGTAGGATATTCTAAATATTTCTTCAGAGCTGCAGCAAGAATTACAGATGAAAGAATGACCCACTTTTTACTCTTTTCAGCCATTTAAGTGGCTGAGTTACTTGTGGCCTACATGGTTGACCAGATTTAGTAAACAATATCAACGTGTTCTAATGGGCCATCATAATTACTTGTTGTTCTTGCAGTCCACAATGCTCCAAAGAGCCACATCCTTCTTTATGAAGAATATATACTGTACTTTATTCAAATGATTTGTGTTTTTGCATTTTTAGGCACAGTCACTGAGTACAAGTATACTGAATTTGGTGTGACTCTGCAGAACACCATACTTTATTGGTTGCCTTCAACACAAGTTTTGTATAATGCAGCTCTCTTAGATTTCAATCTCTAAGGATTTACTTATACATTGAGACAGCAAGAGATTGAGATCATAATTACTGCTTGCAAGTGGTGTCATGTTAAGGCTTAAGCAGAGAACTGTAAAGTGAAAGTTTGCAGGCTGAATTCGTACAGACCTGACCTGAATCCATACAGACTACAGATCCGTACAGACTGACCTATAGTACATGGGTTATGGAAATATCAAAAAAACAATTGTACTGTGCTGTATCAACCTCACAGTGATACTCACTGTTGAAATGTGTTGTACAAAAATGATTAGAACAGAGGTGTTCTTGAGCAAATTGCTCAACTTGGATTTATGCCGGTGAGGCCAAAGTTATAAAAAGGGTGTCTCTTATTAACAAAACTCAAGGACACAATTAAATGGATTACCAGGTCATCAAGTTCAAAATAAAAAGAAAAGAAAACCCAACTCTGTCTGAAGGCCTTAATCAACAGGTCTTGAATCCAGTCTGTCTAGTGATGTGTCATATATATTTGCCCGTCTTTAAATGTCACAAAGAAGTTTATGTATACATAGTACAGTGAGTACTTGCATGTCCTATCAGAACAGTTGACAACAATACAATAACAACAAAAAGACACACACACACTCCTTTCTTTCTCTCTCTTTTTTCATACATGTCTTTGCTCTCTGGCCTACTCATGCCTTGACTCCATTATTACCCATGGACCCACTTCCATTACTTAACTGACAAGATATTAGAACTCAATAAGTTTAAACATTTAAATAAGTTTAAACATTTATTTGTCTGTCTTGTTTTAAGCATTAATAGCAGTAAACCACACAATCAAACTTTTACCTATAACTAGGGCAACAGAAAAAGAATACTTTTTAATTAATCTTTTAATAAAATTGTTAAAATTAAAAATTTCAAATACAGAAATTGGCATCTATATTTAAACACCCAGATTATAAGGCAAAATAAGAATCGATATTATCTCTAGTAAAATTATGTGATGTCTCAAGCAAATTTTTCAATTTTGAACATCCTTGAGGTTAAACGTTATGACATACAATCATCTTTTATCTGAGGTTTTATCAACAAATATTTACTGTTTGTGGTAGTCTTTCAACTTTTGCAAATCAATGACCTCTTACTTCATATAGATGGTTTTACATCTTTTTTCACTAAAACCTACCTCAATTGTGTGAAAAATCAGTAAATAAAGCAATACAATAATAAGTTTAAGGGTCCATTACACAAATTAAAAATGAGTTAAATTCTAGTCAGACCCAAACAGTGGTGTTTACACTTGATGGAAGCAGAACTCTTGCGCCATGAAATGGAAGCAAATGTAACATCTGACAGCAGCTTCAGACCAAACTTTTAAACATTAGTTATACATGTTGCCAAAGAAAACATTTTTAAAACAATGCAGATTAAAGCTGAACACAGCAAATAAAGACAATTACAAAATTTTTTATGAAGTCAAGTGTGGCAATGAAAGAGTTAAGGCATACGATAGCTATAGGAAAGAGTGCATTGTGGCCTCCCACCCCTGCTACCCTAAGCATGTGCTTATTTTGCTTAACGGTTAATCCAGGGCTG
The DNA here is from genome assembly GCA_026402145.1 of Polypterus bichir lapradei. Taxonomy (NCBI): domain Eukaryota; kingdom Metazoa; phylum Chordata; class Cladistia; order Polypteriformes; family Polypteridae; genus Polypterus; species Polypterus bichir. Next base: position 6,563,947 of record JANRMT010062813.1, read on the forward strand.
TTTTGAGCCCCAGTACATACTGAAACGGCAGGCAAACTCCAAGTAGTTTGTCTGACAAATTAGATAATAGAATGCCATAAATAACAGCCCTCCTGCTACCACCTGGGGGTCTGGAGGGCTCTTAATAAATCACATCTTAACCCACACTACCCTTCTCTTAATTCTAAGTATTGTTCTTGCCAAAATTTGAATTTCACTTTATCAGCACTTGATGTGCTAATTTGTTTTTTTATCGTAAACAAAATATTTACTAAATGTAAAAGTTATGCATACATTATATAATTTTTAGAAAAGAAATAAATGTATTATTTCTCTTTAATTAATTTATTCATCTATTTGCTGAACCTGCTTCATACTGGAAAGTGCTGCACCAATCCAGAGTCAATCAGCCATGGACATGGATGGCAGTGCCTGTCAGGGTAACTGCATGCTCATCCCTTGTTAGGGCAACTTGGAGTGCCCAGGCAACATGCAAACTTCATGTAGGAATCAAGCCAAGAATGTGAAGTAGCACAAAAACTACCCATTTCATTTGTTAGATTCTTACAGATATTTCATTGTATAAAATGAGTGATAAATAATTTTTTACAGACTTATTAATCATGTTATTTCTGTATTTGATTTTAATGTAATTGTGCTATAAAGTAATTTAAAAACATTTTTAGCTAAAAGCAAAATATAAATTCAAAATATAATTGTTTTGTAGAATTAAAAGTTTATGCTAAAACTTTAAAGTTATTAAATTTTAAAGAATTTATTACTCTATATTTACTAAATAAATCATAGGTTTTTAACTTTTAATTAGAAAAGTGGTTTATTTTTCTATATGGCTGTACAGTATAGTATTGTACAGGATTATGAATTTAATAAATGTTATGTACTGGACATAAATATAAAGGAATTATAATACTTGTGTTTGTCTGAACTTGTATTACAGCTTTGTTTTTCACAGTATTAGTCCAATATATTTTCGTGATCACCTCCTGCACACATTTAGTTTAGTTTAAAATGGAACCTGTCTTGAATATGATTGTGCTTTCAGTATAATCCCTATTCTTCTTTAGGTTTTACTGACATGAGGTGGAATTCCCTTTGAAACAATAACTGTTGACAGACACGACTCAAAGCTGTCAGAAGACATCTTTGTGGTTTGCTTGGTAGAGTTATCAGATCATATTATGGAAAGGTTCATTTGTATCCTGTCACAAATATTTCACTTTATGGGATACTGTCTGAAGCTACAGGAAAGTGCAAATGTATTCACTTATGCATTAAGCATGTCGTTAAAAAACATTGAGGAAAAAAAGGTTACTTATGTTTGTACTTTGTATATTGCCTTTATTCAGGTTAGTCCAAAACACCATACGTTTGTATTTCTGAATGCTAATACTATTATTGCTCTAGTTTGAAACCACTAATTCTTTAAATCTTAAAATTATACTCAATTTCAAAAGTGCTTTCTGAAAACAAAACATTTAGCCCAGTTTTTGAATTTCTCTTCTTGTTCGTTTACGAGAATCTGTAAATGCTGAGATGTTTTAGCTGTTTCATAAATTGTTAGGTCATATTTGAAAACATATGGCAACAGTTTTAGGAACACTATTTTTAATTAGTCACCCTGAAATCAACACATAACACAGCACGATGGTTTCCTGACCATTTAAAATACAGCTCATAATTTTGTAACATTAGCTGCTCACTTAATTTAATGCAGATTGCTGATAAAATTGTGCTTTAGCATACAGTATCCTCGGGTTATAGAAATATAAACTTAATGAGATGGACAGATAGGGCCAGCTTCCATGTGTGTATTTATGTTAATTGTGTGTATAAAAATGAAAAAAGAAACATATAGGCATACACACAAACACACACACACACACACACACATACATATATATATATATATATATATATATATATATATATATATATATATATGTAGTGTGTATGTAAAAAAAGAATGTACATTTTTTCTCTAAATTTAATTAAAAATTAAAAGCTATGACATAACATTTATATGCTCTTTTGCTCAATGGATAAGCTTGTTGTTTTAAACAAGCAATGCCTTTACTCCTGATTTGAATGATTCTTTTTAAAAAAAATATATATATAGCTTAATCTCTGGAACTTGTTAGCTCTTGCTGTTACTTGTTTGTGTACAGATTTTAAACAAGGTGCCAAAATTCTTGCCTTGACAAATTGCATTTTATTACACTTAAACTTCAGAAAGGAATTTGTGAGTTGGAGCGCTGCTAACTTTTACCTTTCTTATTCTTTGCTATAATTTTAATTTTCAGATGGAAGAAATCCCACGTCTTCTCATACTGACAAGCTAAAACTTTACTTCTGCAGTTATTTTCCTGTCTAGTCCTTTGCTTTTACTTTTCAACATTTTTTTTAAAATGTTCTTTGTATGTGCATTTTTTTTTCATGAAAATTACTTTGAATCCTCGTGTGCCAGGCTGTATTTTTTTCCCCTAAATGCAGGGTTCTTTTTCACAACACTCAATCACCCATCCATGTTTCAACTCACTTTTAACAGGGATGCTGCAGTCGGTGCTTATCATGACAGCATTGGCCAAAAGGACTAATGTCAGTCCAACACAGAGCCCATCCGCAGACACATACACATCCGGACAAAGCCAACTAAAAGTTGCCAGCTAACCTAACATGATACAAATGGGAGCTGTGGGAGAAAACCCCATGGAGACCAATGGGGGGAAACATGATATGAAACTAGGGCCTAAATAGGCAGCAGCGTTGACCACAATATCAAAATGTCCCATCTTAAACAGTGGGTAATAAACCCAATTGAGATGTGGTAAATCAAGCAAACTTTTTCTATGTGAAAACAGTAAGATTTCACTCTGGTGTTTGCTGTTTTTTTTTTCCTTTTCTGTTTTTCCACCTAATGTCAATTTTGAGGCGTCTGTGTACATCAAGAAATGCAAGGCCATGTCTAGGGAATAAGAGCTGAGGTAGCATCTCCTTTCTTTATAGAAAAGGAGTCTGTTTAATAATTCATCAATGAACATCACTTACCAGTCCTAAGCAATGGCTGCTAAGTGTAATCACTTAGGACTGACTGGTGTCCACTCTTCCGCTCTGTTGGCAGTGTCATATATTTAAATTGTTTCCATGTAATCTCTTCTTAAGAACATGGCACAGTTTCACAATGCCAAGGCACCTGCTTGCAGAGCCGTAGTCAGCCTGACCTTTGTGCTGAGTTACTCATCCTCGCTTGATATGAATCAAGCAGATTTTTTTTCCCTCTCTTTTATGTTGAACACTTATGGCAGCAAACGTGAAAGGAGGAGCAGAGACTAGGAAGAGTGAAATGTGGAGGATTTTAACACTGCTGGCAAGACGAGAGCCTGAGAATTAAAAAAATTCTGATCCTTATCTTGGCTCCTGATGCGCTAGGCTCACTTCCCTTCTGACTCACCTGTTTGTCAGATATAAAAAATGATCTGTCCATCTTTGTTATTCTTCTTTTTTTTTTTTTGTTTCGTTAAAATGTTGCAGAGCAAATGTTCCTTTCATAGTATCAACTTACAGACCTCTTTACTTGTGTCTCAAAAGAATGAAATATTGAAATTAACACTTTCAAATACTGTAAAGTGCTTTCAGAGTTTGCCAATGTACTTTTTAAAAAAAAATATGAGGGTATAGAGGACAAAAGTAGGAGCCATTTTAATTTTGATTTTTTTTTTTTTTTTGTAATATCTGGTGCTGTCAGGCATTAAGTGTTTTCTGTGGTTAGCCAGTTCCTTCCTTCATGTGAATAAACCTTTGTTAAGAGACACTCATTATTTATAGGGTGTGTTTAACTGGAGGAATAGAAATACCCTGTAGGTAAATACAGGAGGGAAAAATAAAGTGTATGGCAAATGCCAGAAATGTGTTTTTCCTTCAGTTAACCATTATGTTGTTTTTTTTTTTAATTGCCATTTCGCATCATGTGTTTTGAGTTTACATTACACTATTTTTATATGCTGTTGGTTACTTGTTAATTTGAAATTGTATGTACTGCATTTAAAAATGCACAATTTTATTAACTGAAAGAGGAAACAAGTTAGTCGCAGTTGCCTTTGTGTCACCCAGTGCAGTAGTCCTTTTTACATTTAAAAGTTGAATGATTTCATTTAAAACTGTCTTCCTTTTTATTATTATTTTGACTTTTTATTATTATTTTGTTTTACTAAAAATGTACCCATGGTAATAACTTTTTATGGATTTTCAGACAAGTCTTTAATCAGCCAACTGCTTTTCATAGTATATGTGTTCTATGTCTGTAGTGACTATAATCTTCAGCCTGTGAAGTTTTAGTATTCAGCAGTAGAGAGACAGTCCTGTTTCATTAGTTATCAAAATATAGGCTTTTATGACAAGTTAATATATGATTATGTTAATTGTAATTATCATCTTCTTACCTAGGGTATGATTGCATGTTCCTGTGTTCTCAAAGACTGATCCTTAGAGTGCTAACTATTCAGTACTCTTACACATTATTTTTCATCCACTTCATTATTCTTTAACCAAAGCTTGTTTATTTTTACTGGCACAAAATGCTGGAGGATTTTTTTATGAAATTCAGCATATTTTCAGGCAATGTTTTGTAACTTCAGGCGACTTCTTTTTCTTCTTTTTTTCCATGCTGTTTTAATTTAGAAAGCCTGCCACAAATGCTGGAGTCTCAGTTTTCAGTCCCCTCCCCGAACCACTGCCCCCGCCTCCATAAAATGTGGCAGCAAAAAGCACCCACTTGTTTCAGCTTGCAGCTGTCTTCTTACGCTTATGTTATTCTTTTCAAAAAATGTCAATAAGGTATTATGATATCTATTATAACAAACGTTACCAGGTCTGATTTAGAATAATAATCTAATTCTTTACCTGCAGTGTCATGTTCAGCTGCATACATAGGGCTGTACATGTTTTTTGGTCTACTGTTTTGGCCCAGTTACATACAAATGTTTTTTTTTTTTTTTTTTTTTTCCTGTCTCCAGCCTTTGTCGTACTGAAAAGCAAAAATGACCCATCCATCAATTTTCTCAACCTGCTTTTCTATTGTTGGGTCATGAGATCATCAGGTGTAAGATTGCCACTCCAACTCATGTACTAACTCACCCAGTGTCACTCATACTAGGCCAGTTTAGGGATGCCAATCATCTGTCTTTCGAATATGGAGGAAACAGGGGCACCCAAAAAATAATAATAAAAAAAAATGTGCACACTGGAAGAGCATTAAGAATCAGGACTGATTGTACCTCAAATTTATGGAATTGTAAGGAAGTGGCACTAAACATCAGGCCACCAGGGTGGGATTGTTTAAATTTGTAGTCAGAAGAACTTTCTCAGTTTTCATTTGCTTAGTAGCATGCCTTTAAATAGATTTCCCCCTACTTCTGACATTTCCTTCTCCTACGTTATTCACTTGTAATTGTGTTTACTCTATAAATTGCCTATAGATATGCATGCTGGTAATGGTGCGATAACATATACTGATTCACTGAGTCATCAGCTTTATGTTCTGTGGCCCCTGAACTTCCTTATGACTGCACAGTATCTATACTTGTTTCCCAGGAATTGGGTACCTGAACATCTAAAATAATTTTATGGATTAACCAATGTAGGTTGGCAAGTTTCCACATTACAAGAAAAATATCTGCAGAGAAGATCATTAGGCAGCTTAGTCTGCTGGCAGACAATAAGGTTGAAAACGTGAGGCTGAAGTTTATCACTACAGGAATAACTCACTGTATTATCCTGAGCAAATCGCTTCATCGTTCGAGACATTACTTGTTTGCATTCCTGTAAAAGCTGAACCAGGTGGTGATCACCACAAAAGGTGATAATATGACATAAAAAGTGGGATTACTTGGCTTATTTGGAAAACGCAGCTTTTTACTTTTCAAGTGTCTTGTCAAACTGCCAGAAAATGATCTCAGTCTCTGGTCCTTGGCCTAGTGTACCATAGTGGCTAAAGCATTAGGCTTTAATTCACAAGAAGGCCTGTTCAGTCCTAATCTCTGATGTACTGTGCAACTCAAAACTAATCTGTGAATGGACCTAACTGTACAAAAAGTCAACATTTGTTTTATGCATCTGTACTTGTAAAATGCTTTATAAATGAATGTTATGTTATTATCCCATATGTCTACTTTTTGTAGCTGAGTAGTTAGTTGGTAACCTATCCACAAAGCACCTAGTCCATGACAGGAGCAACTCTGCATGGAATGCAAGTCCATCACAGGGCATTATTATTAGTAGCAGAAGTAATAGTAGTTGTTGTGTCTTATTTTGCCATTTGTTGCCAATGTGTATATCTTGAAAGAAAAAAAAAGTCAGTTGTTCAGTTCTGCTCTTGTCCTTTAAGTTAACCAGTTCCTTTTAAGCATTGGGCTATTTGGTTGCCCACCAAGGATGCTGCCATGCTTTGACCCTAAGCCCCACCTGCCCAATTACTATACTTGTCTTTGTAGGCCCGGAACTGTGCCCCATCCTCCTTCTTTGCCTCAGTGCCACTTCACAGTGACTGTCAAAATGTGCTTTACAAGTCTGATTATCTACATTACAAAGCAGTGCAATGAGTCTTTGGGCAATCAAACTGAAAGAAAACAATTAAGCAACCACATAATGGCTAGTTTATTGTCCTTCCCCCTGGGTTCAGCTCTTTGCAGAGTGTTATTTGTCCTGACTGTTGCCATGCCCCTCCCAGCAGGCAGTAGCATGTTTCATGGCTCCCTGGAGTACAGGGACGCCTCTTGCTACTTATTTTATTGCTATGAAACTATATTTGCACAGCAGTAAAGCTGGATCTGGCCATTGAGTAGGAGGCATAATTCTGTTAAGGAAAATATTATTTTGTTTATTTTACAGTTGAAAATCTTTATAAAATCACCATAATGGTATCATCTTTTATGTTGTCCAACTGGTCAGTCCTGATAGTGTGCAAGATGGCCATTTAAAGAGTGAAGATATGAAACATCTGAAAAATGGTGCCTGAAGCTCTAGAATCCGTGGTCTTATGTGCATGGCTCATCTTATGCCTTGCATGGAAATCTACAGTTAAAAAGGAGCCTATTAGTTAATTTGGCTGGAAGTCAAACAGGTAATTTTCCTTTCAGCATACTTCTTGGTCGACTAAGACAGGTTGGGCAAGCAGTGCAGTCACCCTGTCTGCACACTCTGGCATGGCTTGCATACCACTGGCATAATTTTCTTCCTGGAGACAGACGGAGAGATGATCTGATTGGAAGTGAGCCAGAGCATGCTCACAAAAGCTTCTTTGACAGTAGGTCAGTTGATTAGTTGTGCACCAATAGTTTACTTTTATACACCCCTCCCCGTCATCCCACAGTTAAAACCTCCTCAAACAAGACTCAACAGCTGTATACAGTATGATGACAGCAGTGCCATGTTAAAAATGTTTTCTGCAGTGGTGTAAAAATGAAAAGGCAAGGTAAATGGACCAAACTTGTTTTTGGTCATTTGGGAGAAAATTATAAACACATAGCAATTTGAGATCTTATAATTTTCAAAATAAAATAGAAAATAGTGTTTGAGGAAAGAGTGTGTTATAAAAGTTGATTTCCTAACTGATGGCTAAGGTGCTACATAAACCACAGTGTTGTACCTCACATTCAAGGGTGTATGTTGTACTTTAGTTTACACCAGTATTTTTAATATGTAATTACAATTTTTTTCATATTTTGCAAACCATAGTCTGTATGTTCTTAATTAGTTTATCTTTGAGGCTGAGAGTTGTCTTGAGCTTGTTGTTTTGTGTCTGATTATTCTATTAGAATCCATTTTCACCCATCATTGTCCCCAGATCATTTTTCTTCCTTCTTATGAACAGGTGTTGTTGATGATAGTTTATTATCTGTTTTGGTTTTTTCCCCCCATTCATTCCAGTATATTTTGGGAGTCTCATTTAAGTATTATGGAGAATTACACAACATTAGTAGAAAGCCTTTTCTCTCCTCACAGTCAATGTAATTATAACAATAATATGTCATACAAATTGGCTCTGTAAACATGTGGCCTTAAGGTTGAGTAAATTGAAATGTTCCACTTGTCCAAAAAGGTTTTGTTGTACAGTAGTTTTATATTACTATAGAGATGAGCATTTTTGAGCTCTTTTAATTATTCTAGGGATATTTTGTTAGATAATCATATTATTTTTTGTTAAAGGAATCAGAGGTTCTCATGTGAATGACATCACCACATTTTAAATAGTATCTCAGTACACAAGGTGATTAATTCCATTTGCAATTTTAAAAGGCAGTATGTTGCTTTGCGATGAAAATAGCTCTGTGGTACAGAACCGATTATCTAAATGTCCATGATCTTCTGATTATTATTCCACTTTCAAATGAACAGAAATTCTGGCTCAGGTTTTGTATTCCCCATATACTGTGGTATTTTGCATATCTGTGATGTTTAAATGTTGCATTGTTAGTGCTTCTGAGTTATCTGGGATTGGTTAGCCCTTTGGTGACCCATAAGGTATTTACTTGTTTGATCACTGAGCAGGACTTCTATTAAAATGAAATACCATTGATTTAAAAAGGGGAAAAAAGTGAAAAAGCAGCAGTGTGCCTGTCAAAGGGGATTACTTGAATATCAAATCAGCCTTACTGCCAGGGAAGCAATGCCCTCTTACTTACCTGGCAAATCATGCAGAGCAGTGCCCAAGTGCCTATATATGTATAAACTGTTCTGATTTAACTGTGTCAGGGCACAAAGGCTTTAATAGTCTGAGAATCCTGCTTACTCATTTGACATTAATTAGTTTTATGAAAGTTTTTGTTGCACTTAGTCAGTACAGTTTTAATCCTAAAAAAGTGGAAACATTACATATTTGAAAGTACATTTGTCCGATTATCTTATTTTAAGCAACACAGACCTAGCAGTATAATACACATAGCATTAGTCTATTAAATTCTTTCTAGGATTTCATGAGTTGTGTCCTGGACTATGACCAAAATAAACTTGCAAATGTGTGGTACTTACAATAAGCAGGCTTTCAACAGTGAAAACCGATCCATGTGTTTTGTTCTTCAGGGGTTTGCAAGGCTGATTAAATCACAGTAGAAATATATATGTAATACTTGTGCATGTGTGTGTGTGTCTGTTTAATGCATTACTACACTCTTTTATGTGATAGAGTACATCATATTAATGACATATACACTAAACTATCCTTACTGCATAGTAACTATACCTTACATGTATGTTTGTATATACACACACAAATACATGTATATACTGGCTGTTGCTTTGTTCATTCTTTAACTTTCTTATACTACTTTGTCCAGTTTAAGCTAACAAGGATGCTAACCCTGAAAGGGTTTCCTGTACACACTTGCACAATAGATGCTCAAGGAGAGCCAGCTTACATTCCAGCAGCAAAAGACACAAATCGGGAGATGCATCCGTGACAGCGTGTAAGTTGAATTAATCCTGTTTGTGTTTTGAATATTTGTAACTTTATATGTGGAGTAGATATGTTTACGTCGTCTTTTGAAATTTTCTTAAGCAAATGCGTCTATCAGTCTAGCCATTTCTATTATAATGTAAGGAGCCTGTCCTGACAGGTATCAACCCACCCAGGTTGTGACACTAGTCGGTCACAAGGTGTGCCCAATTGGTGACCCAATTTACAGTCACCATTTAGCTTCACATACATGTCTTCGGTAAGCTTTAGGAAGCTAGAAATCATAGGCAAACAAGGGAGAACATGCAGGCTCTGAGCAGACAGTGACTAGGAGTGGAGCTGAACCCAGGTCCTTGGAGCTATAAGACAGCAGCTCTAACCACTGCAGTTTCAGTTAGTTAGACAGACTTTATTATATAAACTGCTTTAAAGGTTTATATTGATTCATGGTCCTGAATTTTGTTTGACAAGATCTATATCATTATGCCAAGGTATCTTTATACGCTACGAATTCTTTCATTTATTTTTGGCTCAATCCCGTAACTGTCTTCAGCCCTTATTAAGGGATCTCCCACTAGTCTCGTAAGTCGAATGCTATCAGGATTTGAGCAGGATATGTACAAGAACTGCTCATAACTTGCCTAAGGTGCTTATAAACCAGAGGGAAATTGCAAACAATTGAAAACCAGAGGGAGGAGGAGAAGGAGTTCAGCAAAAACTAGAAGTACCAATTTCTGAAGCAGTAATCTTACATAAACATTTAATGAACGAAGAAGCTGAAAAAAAAAGTCAGTAGGCAACATACTTATGAAAGCATGAGAAGGGTACATGTTTAATTAGGCTATACATGCTGACACTTATAATGAATTGCTTTCAAACAGTCATCTTTTTTATTGAGGAAAACGAAATGCCTGTAGAGAGAAGAAGCAGCAGTCATAAACTTTGTTACATTCCTTTTTCTTTCCTTTTCAGTCAAACTGATGCACTGTTTTTCAAAGCCTTTCTAGCAAGTCCTCAAAAATCCTGCTGCTACCCTTTGTTTATTAATATTTTATACTCTCTCATGAATGTGTATTGCTGTAGTCTCTTAACTTTGTCTTTGTAACAGGTACAATTAAAATAAGATACTGTTCATACACATCATCAAATGAAGCATTGGTTCCTAAATAAATGCACACTTAATTATTCATTGCCATCTTTTATCCAGTTTGCCTCTAACTACTGTAGTTAATCATTAAAGTATGATTAGAACTCTTAAAACATTTGGAGATGGCTTACGATATAGCACTTATTATTAGCCCACCTACAGTGTTGCAGTATTGACCTGGTAGTTTGGGCCCATGTATGTCGTTTTTTTGTTTATACATAGTTGAATGCTACGTAATTGTTCCCCAAGATGCATTCTGCTCTTCATGGACCCGTATAAAGAACAATTAATTTTTAATAATATTTGCTAATTTGTCATATAAATGTGGTGGCACTGGGAATAATCAAATTAGCATACAGGCCAAGTTTAAGACAGTTCATCCCAAGCACTAAATAATTTGAAATGCAAATTCTGTGAACCCCAGGAGAAAATGTTGCAAACACAAAAAGTGTATCATTATACTGTAGGAGATTGCATATTCTTGTTAGGAACTAAAAAAAAAATGTTCCTGCTAGATGTAGTCAGATATTCTTTTGCCATCTACTGTACATGCTTTCTTTGTTGTGCATGTCTATGATATCAAAAAAAAGAAAATGTGCCATTCTGAAGGTGTTGCAATATGTTGTGCAGCTTCTTTGAGATGGAATTTATAGCTTTCGACAAAATGTCTGAAGCCATTGAGGAACATGTGTTTCCTTCCTCTATTTCCCTATTCCCTACATAGTCAAACTGAAAATAGAAGGCTGTATATTCTCTTACTCTGAGAGGCATTCTCAATGGTACAAAGCAGAAACAGAGACAGAAACCATAAACAAGGAATGGCAGATCTCGGCAGTCTTTATTTGTGGCAGCATAGGTGTTAAACACAGACATCTTTTCATTCTAGTCGCTTTTTAAAGCTTGCATCACATGATGCAATTTAAGGTTAGATACTGCGTATCCATCAGGAAAGGATATATCTAAATGTCTATATCTATATCTTAAGCATATCAAGTTTTTAATCCACTTTCTCAATTGACCATAACTGTACTGTAGTTTGAAAGATTATTATCTGGAAAGTGAATAACGCAAGCTAAGTTTGTTTTATTTTTTATGTATCAACTCAATTGATTTAAACAAAGCTGTTTGAAGAAAAAAAATGCAATTGTATTCAATAACCTTGACAATAATTTTGGTATGATGGAAGAGCTCTTTAAAATACTCTCTTCACATTTTCATTTATACATAACGTAGTCACACATTAGCCCCTGTTTTTAAAGATAAAAATGAGCATTTTTTTAAAGCAGGTATTATTTCACAATACTTTCTGATCACCACAATGCTCTTTAGATCCTCTTCTCATTGATGCTTCACTTGAGTCATATGGGGCACTTAAACCTCCAAGTCAGATTTCCCCAAGGCTTAATAGTCATTGGGAAAAGTTTTTTTTTTCTTCAACACCTCTGTATTGTAGTAGTCTTGAGGTAAAATTTGATGCATGATTTTTACATTTAGTGTAAATAATAAGTTAACTATAATCATGCTAAAACTTCCTCATGAATTGTTGGATGAAAACATAGCATCTGGTCAAGAATGTAGTACAGAATGTACCTCTTGTATGCTTAATTCTATAAGGGCTGTGACTAGTGCTGCTTCTGTAGCTAATATTTGTATAAAATACACATTAAATCTGTGATATACTGTAGTCTGTAATATACAACAGTAATTGTACTTGTTTGGATGTTAGTGCCCTTTCATATCTTCAGATTCAGGGCAGCTTCCTGTAATAAGGTTAAAGGCTCCTAAAAAAAGCAGAGTACAGCTTTTATATTCAGAACTAGCCAACAGTTGCTGGTGGTACTCCTTTAGCTAATATGTATATAAAGTATATCAGGTCAGGTCACGTCAGATTGAGGAACATGCACTGGTACAGCGCGTTGCCGCACCCTTCACTTGATGAAACACCTCAGGATCCTGGTTGGCAACTCCCCAGGCAGACACACGGTCCAGTCTCACCCTCTGGAAATGACCCTTCTATCTGCCTCAGCCAGGTGTTACGTGGGCGTCCCCTTGACCTGGTCCAGCCTTTCGGGTCCTCAATATTGAGGATCCTGCAGGCCGGATCACCCTCAGGGAACCTGTGCCACATGGCCGTAGTGCCGTAACTGACGCTCCCTCACAATGCAGGTAATGTGTCTCGTTCGGGACTCTGTAAGTAACTGCTCATTCGACTCAAAGTCAAACCAGTGGTACACAAGGATTCTCCGAAGTGACACAGTACCAAAGGAGTCCAGTCTTCATCTCAGGTCACAGAATAGAGTCCAGGAAGCACCAGGACTCTAAAGACTTGGACCTTCGTTGTTTTGCATCGATGACCCCCCTGCTCTCCATTACTGATTTTATAGTAAGAGTCACCAGAGACATGAATGTCACTGCCGAGGTAAGTAAACCTCTCTACAAGGTTGACATTCTCTCCGCAGACAGACACAATGCTGATGCCTGTGCCCAAGAGGTCATTAAATGGCTGGATTTTCATTTTTATCCAGCACACTCGCAAGCCCACACACTCGGACTCCTCGCTCAGTCTCTCGAGAGCCCCAAATCAACTGTGATAAAGTACATGGTTATTCAGAATTTATATTATTAAATACAGTAGCCAGCACAGTACTATGATAAAATTTGCATAATTAGTATATGCTGTGATCAGACTTTATTCTAGCATTAATTTTAAAAATCTGTTTTTTTGTTATGCTACCTGAAACTGTTTAAGTGTCATACAAATTAAAGCCCCATTATTTCTGTCTGTCATTAACACCACAGATTTGTTATTATATTATTACACAACTTAGTAAAACTGGTAACACTGATGGTTGCATTCTAAAGCCTACCTGCACAGTGTCTTCACAATACAATGGCTGCACTTTGTGGTGAGTCTGAGTTAGGCAGAATCAGCAATTGTGCTCATCAGCCAACAGCTGTTTTTATAAGCTTTAACTGAATTAGTGGCTTTGATTATTTATTACTGTATTTGTTATCTTTCTGTATTACCATACCCTTAGAGTATGTGTACAATCCAACAGTGTATCAAAATAACAATCTTAAATCACATTCAGAATGTACAGCTTTACTCACACCCCACCACTGACAAAGTACAGTTTATATAAGGCTCAAAATCATTTTGTTTTCTTTGCCGACAAAGTTCAAAAACTGGTGACTTAGTGATGCTGAAATTCAAATGCTTTGTTTTATTTGTAACATGTATTACCCATTAGAATTAATTGTGTAACTTTCTTTATAGATTGTACAATATTATAACACCAACAAACCAAATTTAAGGGAAAAAACAGCATATCTATCTATCTATCTATCTATCTATCTATCTATCTATCTATCTATCTATCTATCTATCTATCTATCTATTTGTCTGTCTGTCTTTACACACACACACTGGAATCACAAAGTCTTCAGACCCCTTCACTTTCTGCACACTTTATTGTGTTGGATACTTAATTTTAAATGAATACATTTTCCATTCTTGACCATTAGTCTATGCTAAATAACGCATAATGACAAGGTAAAACATTTTCCACAAAGATTTGCAAATATATTAAAAATCAAGCCCTGAAGACTCCTATTTTAATGAATATTCAGACCAATAAATCATTTTTTGAAGTATCCCTTTTGGGAAAATATCCAGTCTCAAGGGTTCTCAAGAAGCTTTGCACACCTGGATTTGGGCAGTTTATCCCATTTTTCCTGATCGATCCTCTCAAGTGCCTTTAGATTGGATGAGAAGTGTCGATAAACTGCTATCTTCAGGTCTAAACTCTCTACACAAAATCTATGTGATTTAAGTCTGTGCTTTGGCTGGGCCGCTTAGTGACAGTCAGATATTTGTCACAAAGGCAAACCAGGGTTGTCTTGGCTGTGTACTTCATTGTCATGTTGATAGATGAACCGTTGCCCAGGTCTGAGGTTGTGTGCACTGTGGAGCAGTTTTTCTTCAAGGAGCTCACTGTGTTTGTTTGCATTCATCTTTCCCTCAATTTGAAAAGTCTTCTTTTCCTTGCCACTGAGGAGCACGCCAAAAGCATGATGCTGCCACCACCATGCTTCACAGTAAGGATGGTATTAGGCAGGTGATGAGCAGTACCAGGTCTTCACCAGACATAGTGTTTGGAGTTCTGCCCAAAGAATTCAATTTTTGTCTCATCAGATCAAAGAATCTTTTTCATCATGATCTGAGAGTCCATCAAAATCAGTTTGGCAAACTCCAAGCAGGCTATTATGTGCCTTTTACTCAAGAGTGGCCTCTGTCTACCCACTCTACCATAAACATTAATTGATGTAGTGCTGCTCAGATGGTCAACCTTCCAACAGGTTGTCACATCTCAGGCTCTGTTAGAGTGGCCATTGGGTTCTTGGTCATCTCCCCCTTACCAAGGTCCTTCCTGCCTGGTTACTCAGTTTAGCTGTGTAGCCAACTCTAGCAAGAATCCTGCTGGTTTAGTTTCATAATTATTGAGGCCATTGTTTTCCCGGGAACACTCAAAGCTTTAGAAATGGTTTTATCTTCTTGCCCTGATCTTTGGTTTGCTGCAATTTTGTCACGAAGGACTACACAGAGTTTTTTGGACTTCATAGCTTGGCTTTTGTTCTGAAATGCAATGTGAAGTGTCACACTATATACACAGGTGTGTGACTTTCTACATGACACCCAAATAATCCAGTTTGTCACAGGTGGACTCCAGTCAAGTTCTAGACACATCTCAAGGAGAATTAAAGCAAACAGTATGCGCCTGACCACAATTTGGAGTACCACAGCAAATGAGAGATTTAGTTTTTGATTTTTATTAATTTGCAAACCTTTCTGAAAGCATGTTTTGACTTTGTCGTGGATTATTGAGTGTAGATCAATGAGGAAAACTGGCAAATATATCCATTTAAAATTAAATGTACAACACAATAAAATGTGCACAAAGCGAAGGGGTCTGAATACTGTGTAATGTATATACGGTAATGATGTAAACTGTATATACTGTGTGATATTTAAAATTGTTCTTCAAATAAAGGATAAAAGAGAATATATCAGCTTTAAAATGAAGAGGTTTAAGTCCATCTTTAGTATTAAACTTGGCAGAATTCATTTCTCTCCTTGAAAGCAGATGGTCAAATGGCTGTTGGTCACATACATTTTAATGTGATTTTCTAAGCCCTCATATGTTTTTCAGTATATTTGTGACTTTGGTTAGGGTTGTCACATACACATTTTTTTTTTTTTTTGTTTCAAGTGTATTTACTAAGGAAATGCTTATGCAGTTGCACATTGTGTGTCAGATTCTTATGGTTCACAACTTAATCTGCATTATGGTTTGAGCCCTAATTAATTTCATATTTCATTTCACATTTAATCACTTCATTTTTAAATGTTTACCTATCTTCCATATAAACCTGATTATTTGGGTGTGCTTTTTAATATAGCCTGACAACTACAGATGGTGGTAACACCACGTGGACATTACTTGTCTAAACTAAGCAGCAGCAGTGAAAAGCAACTTTATTTAATGAACAACTCTTGCCATGGTCTTGAATTGTACATACCTTCCAGCCATCGGTGGCTTAAGTGGTGTTTTATTTCATTAGCTCTTAAGTCATTCTTTTTTTTACTTCCACCTTTGAAAAAAATATATAGTTTAAAACTTTATTTGATTGCAATTGACTGCTATTGTTTATTGCAATATTTAAGAAATTTGGTATTTGTAAATTGTACAAAAAATATAATAACATGTGGGTTTTCCTCCTCAGTCTTATTCTTTCTCTCTTTCAATCAGCTACCATAGATTTTCTACCAGTTCTTTGGCCTGGCCCCAAGAAACCCTGGGATTTATTAGTCTGATGCAGTGCAAAGTCTATTGATTATGGACTCGGGGGTAATAACCAAACAGAGCCAGAGCAACAAGTCAATAATAGTGTTATTGCAGAAAACTCCGCTCACTTGTGGCGTTTTAGATTGTTTTACAGTATCGCCGAGAGTAATCATGAGCAAATCAGTGTGCGTGCACACGTGCTGCATCACACTCATGCCACAGAGAGGACTAGACACTGTAGAAGGATCGTTAAGGGATGAGGCCCTGCAAAATTAATGCACTCACATAGATTATTTAAAGAGACTAAAACCTCGCTTGTAGTGTCAAATGCAGTAATGTAGCATAACTTTCTTAAGCGGTCAGCACAAGTTGTGAGGAATAAGGTGATGTTCAGCAGACTGAAGAAGCTCAGGCAGCAGCTTAGTACTTTGTGGAACTTTGCACATATTGCAGAATGAATGGGCACGGAAAAATTAAACTAAGAAGCAAGGGCTCAATTATACTGGGTTTCTGTGAACACTACTAACTATCATTGTGGAGAGTGCTACATTTACAGAAGTAGCAAAAATAAAAGCTAAACAATGTAGAAATTGTTGATTTTTTAATGTTTGCCTTTCTGTAAAACCCTGCTCCAGATAAAGTATGTTTAGAAAATGGATGGATAAACATTGATAAATTTTCTACTATTCCCAATGGGCAAAATTAAAATGGCTAGTTTTAAGAATATCTGTGTCATTGGGATGTGGAACGAGAACTGGATGTCTAGAAAAAAATTCCAATCAGACACATGAAGAATGCACAAACTCCTCACAGACAGAGTTCAGAATTCATCTCTTCGAGAAGTGCTACTGCTCAACCACTGTGACAATCCATCAGTCATTAGTTTCTCTAACTCTCTTCACAGAAAATACAGTACCAGTTCTTAACTGAGCATGGTGAATCAAAGGAAAGCATTTTGAAAATGAGCAGAAGCACCTTTTTAAAAAAAGGTCCAAGGCTGCTGTCCCTTCAATGAATAAACGACTTTGTTTTGAAGCATCAGTGAGCAGTTCTGCTAATTGCTGTTTTTAAACAAAATAAAGCACATGTCACTGTTAAAGTAAAAGTCATTAAAGTGTCCCAGGCCCCTTCCCCCATTTCCAGGATT
Source organism: Polypterus bichir lapradei (assembly GCA_026402145.1). Taxonomy (NCBI): domain Eukaryota; kingdom Metazoa; phylum Chordata; class Cladistia; order Polypteriformes; family Polypteridae; genus Polypterus; species Polypterus bichir. The sequence goes on from JANRMT010062813.1 coordinate 6,581,532, forward strand.
GAATACCTTTGTGTAGTATTTCCAGTGACTACCATCTTATTTGTTGGAGTAGAAAACATACTCCTTGCATATAAATCAGTGACTTGAATATTAACTATAGTGCACATATGTTTACCTCCACTAAAAATAAAACACTGGCATTTCTTCTGTATTCAATAACGGGCACTGTTTGTGACTTTAAAATTTGTCTTCAAATGTGATTATAAGGAAAAGCAAGCAATTCAATTGTGCTATGAGGCTGATGTCTGCCCAGTGTCAAAATTTTTTTTACTTAGTTTTCTTCCTTCTTCTTCTCTTCAATTTTGCCTCTGGCATTTTTGAGTCACCTGATCCATGGCTCCTCAAGGCGTATAAATCCCACTGCTCCTAGTGAAAAAAGCCAGCTCAGAGGTGTGAGAAATTTATCACCACCAGTCGCTTGGTGGAGTAGCTTTTTTGTGCACTACAGTGGCTTGCAAAAGTATTTGGCCCCCTTGAACTTTTCCACATTTTGTCACATTACAGCCACAAACATGAATCAATTTCATTGGAATTCCACGTGAAAGACCAATACAAAGTGGTGTACACTTGACAAGTGGAACGAAAATCATACATGATTCCAAACATTTTTTACAAATAAATAACTGCAAAGTGGAGTGTGCGTAATTATTCAGCCCCCTTTGGTCTGAGTGCAGTCAGTTGCCCATAGACATTGCCAGATGAGTGCTAATGACTAAATAGAGTGCACCTGTGTTTAATCTAATGTCAGTACAAATACAGCTGCTCTGTGATGGCCTCAGAGGTTGTCTAAGAGAATATTGGGAGCAACAACACCATGAAGTCCAAAGAACACACCAGACAGGTCAGGGATAAAGTTATTGAGAAATTTAAAGCAGGCTTAGGCTACAAAAAGATTTCCAAAGCCGTGAACATCCCACGGAGCACTGTTCAAGCGATCATTCCAAAATGAAAGAAGTATGGCACAATTGTAAACCTACCAAGACAAGGCCGTCCACCTAAACTCACAGGCCAAACAAGGAGAGCGCTGACCAGAAATGCAGCCAAGAGACCCATGGTGACTCTGGACGAGCTGCAGAGATCTACAGCTCAGGTGGGGGAAACTGTCCATAGGACAACTATTAGTTGTGCACTGCACAAAGTTGGCCTTTATGGAAGAGTGGCAAGAAGAAAGCCATTGTTAACAGAAAACCATAAGAAGTCCCGTTTGCAGTTTGCCACAAGCCATGTGGGGGACACAGCAAACATGTGGAAGAAGGTGCTCAGGTCAGATGAGACCAAAATGGAACTTTTTGGCCAAAATGCAAAACGCTATGTGTGGCGGAAAACTAACACTGCACATCACTCTGAACACACCATCCCCATTGTCAAATATGGTGGTGGCAGCATCATGCTCTGGGGGTGCTTCTCTTCAGCAGGGACAGGGAAGCTGGTCAGAGTTGATGGGAAGATGGATGGAGCCAAATACAGGGCAATCTTGGAAGAAAACCTCTTGGAGTCTGCAAGAGACTTGAGACTGGGGCGGAGGTTCACCTTCCAGCAGGACAACGACCCTAAACATAAAGCCAGGGCAACAATGGAATGGTTTAAAACAAAACATATCCATGTGTTAGAATGGCCCAGTCAAAGTCCAGATCTAAATCCAATCGAGAATCTGTGGCAAGATCTGAAAACTGCTGTTCACAAACGCTGTCCATCTAATCTGACTGAGCTGCAGCTGTTTTGCAAAGAAGAATGGGCAAGGATTTCAGTCTCTAGATGTGCAAAGCTGGTAGAGACATACCCTAAAAGACTGGCAGCTGTAATTGCAGCAAAAGGTGGTTCTACAAAGTATTGACTCAGGGGCTGAATAATTACGCACACCCCACTTTTCAGTTATTTATTTGTAAAAAATGTTTGGAATCATGTATGATTTTCTCACATGTACACCACTTTGTATTGGTCTTTCACGTGGAATTCCAATAAAATTGATTCATGTTTGTGGCTGTAATGTGACAAAATGTGGAAAAGTTCAAGGGGGCCGAATACTTTTGCAAGCCACTGTAGATTCCAGTGGGGAAACAGGAATTGGATTGCTTAAGACCAAGTATGTTGGACAATTAATTGTGCTGGAAGTTGGTGTTCTTTTCTCACTTTTAGTCATTTTATTTTATAACAATTTCTATATATTTAGCTACCTAGTACAATACATAAAATACAAATGTTGTCTTAGGGATTCTGAAGGATAAACATACACAAAAATTCTTTCTCATTTGGAGACCATCAGGATGCATGACATAATGTGAAAATGTTAAAGGATCGTCTTTACATTGCTAGATACTCCCTGCAGCTAAGAAGTGACACTTCATATAAAGAGCACTACCTTTTAATATGTTTTAACAAACCATTATGCCTTTGTCCGCTTTCTGCAACTGTAATGTACTCTGATAATTTTGTAGCCTCAGATTTCCCCTCCCACTCCCATAGATTGTGTTTCATGAATTCAACAAAAGTTAGCTCAGAGGGTGACAGCTGTTGATGGTGTTATTGATTGTATATTGGCCCCAGGGTTACAGGAGTGGCCTCGGTGCAGACAGAAATCTTTTTGGAGTTACAGTTCTGTGTAGGATGTCTTAATATGTTGCATAATTTCTTTCTGATGATATAGACAATTGTCGTTTCACTAAGCATTAACCGAAAAGTGTCAACGGAAAATATGTAGAGTTGCATTACTTGTTCCTTTTGGAAATACACAGTGTAATAAACCTGCCAGAGAAGATGATTTTCTTTATTGCATTAATATGGTCTTCTCACAAGCAAGCCAACTGTATAGAGCGGCCACTGCAGTTATCAGTCATTTTACTATATACTGTAGTGCACATTTTTTATCCTGCTGTAGGCTGTATTGGTTTTTTTCTGTCCTCCTGCTTTGTGTAATTACAATCTCCCCTTTTCATTATTTCTTTTTGATTGTTTGTACCTTTGCTGAGAGAACAAATAAGAGTTGTAATGTACTGGCTTGCATTTCCAGTTGCCTGGTTTGTATGCCAACACAGACTCTCTCTGTGTTAAGTTTCTTGCTCCCCCAGTGTCAGTGATAGCCTTTATCGGGGTCCTTCTGGCATTCTCCTGTATTCTAGAGACGAATTAGAGTTTTATATATAGTCTGAATTTCGCCATGGGATTAATAAAGTTTATCTAATTTAATCCAATCTAATGTGAATTGTGACCGTGAGAACAGACCTAGGATGCCAGGAGAAGGGTTGGAAAGCCAACCGGGCAACCCCAATTAATGCATTGCAAAAAAGAAAGTGCAGTAGAGTCGCGCTTATCCGACATAAACGTGTCGGCAGAATGTCGGATAAGCGAAAATGTTGAATAATGGGAGGTGTTAAGAAAAAGCCTATTAAATGTCAAACTATGTTATAATTTTACACATTACGAACCTAATAATCAGGTTTTACAACAAAACAACAGAAAAAATTAACTGAAAAAATCAACTTACAGTTACAGAATTGTCTGAAGTTAAATACAGTATGTACTGTACTTAAAAAGTTCAGTCCTGTGATGATTTAAAGAAATTTTTGATCGTAGTCTGCTTTCCTGACGAGTGCCATTTCTTCACTGCCAAGTCTCGCCATCTTTGCATCATTATGTCGATTCCTGTAGCTTCTTCTTGTTGCTCAATGTATTTAATTGCGGGTTCTAGAGCCTTAACTCAGTCATTCATATAGTCAACATCCGTACGAGCGTATACTGTTTACTACAGCATTGTGACTGCATGTGTGTGTGTGTGTGTGTGTGTGTGTGTGTGTGTTTGTGCTGTGACGTGCAAGTCCCCATCTTGCACCTGAAAACGCGAAGCTGAGTCTCAGTACTTTAGCAACACCAGCTTTATTCACCTTGAAACAGCAACAGCGCGGTTATTTATTATAGCGGGATCTGCCACTCTCCTATACACAGACACAGCAGTCAGGCAGAGTCATGGACAAGTAATACTGTGCCCTGCACATTTATAATGTTCCTTGTTCCTTGTATCACCCATCGATGGCAGGCGCTTATAGCATGTCCGCGATCTTTTCGGATTCGCTTTTATGGCGAACTGCTACAGCGCTGGGAGACTGCGATTGCTTTGGGACGCTCTTCTGCATGTCCTCCCATTGGGTGGAATCTCACAAGAGTTTAGAAACTCGCTCACACCAGCCATGATTCTTTTCAAAAGTGAAGTGCAGGTTAATTTGTTTTCTGTATTTTTACTTTATATTTTGTATTAATTATTTTTATATGAATAGTTTTGGGTTGTGGAACGAATCATCTGAGTTTCCATTATTTCTTATGGGGAAATTCGCTTTGATATACTGTACGAGTGCTTTGGACTGTGAGCACGTTTCTGGAACGAATTATGCTTGCAAACAGAGGTTCTACTGTTATTAGCTGCGGTAGAGTCTGGAGCAACAAAAAATAGACTATGCTCACGCTCGCAACTTGCAGTTCTTGTTGTCGATTGATGCGTTTTTTTGGGGTTTTTTTGTGGTGGGACATCGGACAATATGGAATGTCGGATAAGCGAGGCTCTAGTGTAGTTCCTTCGGCACTCAAAGTACAGCAGTGTTTGCAGTCAGCTGGTACGGCACTACAGCAGGCGCTCTGTCATTGTTGCGGTCCAAGTGAAGAATGAACATCTCCATGGGACAGTCCATTTTTGTGGTGTCCCAGGTGGAAGGGGCAGAGCCTCCTCACGGCTCTGAACTAGGAGCTCTAAACCACACAAGTTCAATAATGCCCACTAGAGGGGTAAAACCATCAAACCCTGGCTAATAATATGGCAATTACAGGATGTTTATGAAATGAAACAGGTATTCTTCACCAAAACAGCATCCTAAAAGCAATGATGATCCATGGACCACAAAGACAAAATGGAATTTCAGAGACACAAGGCAGTCCAAAGCAAACAAGTCCCAATGCAGCATATCAAAGAATCAAAATAAAACAGAGCAAAATGTTAAAATTCCAGTAAATCACAAAAAGTACAATGCTTAGCAAAACACAGAAACTCACCAGAAAACTCCGTAGCACATTCAAAATGAACTGCCAGGAAGTGTGGGAGACCCTCTAAATTTTTAGGGCAGAAGACAGTTCCTGGCAGTGATTGGCATGAGACCCCACCCAAAAAACAAACAGAACATAACCCAGGCATCTTACGTACATAGACACACTCAAAAACAAAGCATAAAGCATAGAATCAACAAAAGTAATAGTAATCTAATTTTAAAAAAAAATCAAAAATGAACAAAGGTGCAGGTCACTCAGAAATTTGTGTTTAGCAGTTAAATCCTTCAGCTAGTTCATACCAATACAAATGCACTTTATTTAACTACAAATCAAAAGCTTAAAACTGAATGAAGACAAACACTAGCTTGGCTAGGAAATGTTTGTTATTTTGCCTTTAAAATGTGCCAAAACATCTAAAACACTCAAATGTATATTCATTGTTTAAGATTATTAAATGTACAGCATTCTTTGTTTGTTAGTTAAATAAATAAATAATAATAAATGCATTTATTATATTTATAAATACAATAAAATTGACAGTTGTGTTCAACACTGAATTTCAGTAGTCCTAAATAGTTATCAATAAATAGTTATGTATTTAGAGTGAGCTATGAATAACGTCTGGATAATACGTCACGGCAACACAGAATTTAAGAAGCATTTAATGATAAAAAACTGAGGTAGGCTTCGAAGTTATAGTCATTTTTTATAACTGTTTATACTGCTACTTTTTAGACCTTCTCCTTTTTTAATGCTGCTCTTTAAAATAAATTGACTATTATTGTAATGCATTTTATGTAGTAATGAATCAAAAATAGCTGTCTAAAATTTTGATGATTTCACTCTAAGCAGGACATTCACTTTAGCTAATCAAAGTCTTAAAACATTTCTGTTTACTACTAAAGAAGCTTGTATAGAAAAGTTTTCCTTTTCTTTTTACATATTTGTGTTTCAATAATCAGATCCATGGAGCCAACCTATCAACAAGCTGGCCTGTGCTAGCACAGCCTCCATGCTGCCTGGACTACTAAAGATCTCCTTTAACTCAGACAGATCACTTGCTAGTTTGTTCTGTGGCAGAGTCATAACATAACCAAGATGGTAACCTTTGGGCTCCACCCTGCACTAAGGAAAGCAGGCAGAGAGGTCTGAGAATTGAGGCAGAGTACAGTATGTTCAGAACCCTGAGAAGAGTGTTCTGCAGGCATGAGCCCATTACAATATTAAAAACATGTCTCTCCTAACTAGTTTTTCTTTTATATTCGTGTGATGAGATTAGGGCAATTTAAATCTGTGCTACTCTGCAAATGGCTTACTGTTTTCAAAATTTGAAATAATTTGAATCGATTTTGCATATAGGAAGGATTTTGCCTAATAGTTTGTATAAAAGGTGTTCCATATGAATTATTATTACAGAATTATTAACTATTGTCCCATGGTTTCTCACATCAGTTATGCTGATGATATGCCGCTGTACCTGTCATTCCCTCCTGAAGACCACATTATATTAACTAGAAAATCAGCATGTCCCACTAATATTATAACCTGGATAAAGGAGCACCATCTCCAGCTCAGCTTGTCAAAGACGGACCTTCTTGTTATCCCAGCTTGTCTGTCTGTTCAGCATCCCATCTTTGTTCAGCTTGGCTCATTATCACTAACACCTGCCAAGTCTATTCGCAGCCTTGGTGTGGTGATCAATGTTCAGCTGTCCTTCACTGACCAGGTTGCAACAGTCTCTCTGTGTTGCAGATTCAGTCTATGCAACATTCGTAAGATCAGACCGTGTCGGCCAGAGTATGCAGCACAACTTCTGGTCCTTTGGTATTGTCATATCTGGGACTTCTGCAACTTTTTGCTGGCAGGTACCAGCGTGTGTCACCAAGCCGCTGCAAATGTATTGGCACATCTGATGTTCATCCAGCCAAGATGTACCCAAGCCACTCCTCTTTTGAGATCACTGTATTGATTCCATGTCACAGCACATATTAAGTTTATATCTTTAATGAATGCTTACAGAGTAATTAACAGGTCTCCATCTACGTATATATATGGATACTCTTGTAAGGTCCTATGTTCCCTCTTGTCCACTCAGGTCTGCTGAAGAATGGCATCTACTTATGCTACCTCTTCATGGCATCAGCTCTCAATCAAGACTCTCATGTGTAGCTCCTAGCTGGTGGAATGAGCTGTCCACCTCCACAATGTGTTCAAGATAAATTCAAAGACTCTTATTTGATGAATTCCTGTCTAACTGATCTGTTAGGTTTTGTTACCTAGGAATTGTAACTAACTTGCATTTTATTCTGAGCTTTTCACTAGACGAGCAGTTTTGTAACCTTGTCCTGTAACACTTGTTCCTAAACCGGACCCCAGACTGATGTTTCCTTCATTATGCTGACCTCATTTGTAAGTTGCTTTGCGTAACATCATTTGCTAAGCAACTTGATGTGAATGTATTATACTGTAAATCAGACAGTGATTCATAAGTGTAAGTTAACAGCATAAAACCCATTTAACGTGTTGTAAAATTGCAAGTGATTTTTTTTGCATATGAATGAACTACTAGAAACAAGAATGAGGAGGCTGTTCCACCTCTTGGAAGGAGTAGATTTTCTTACCCTTAGCAATGACATTTTCTTATGTCTAGTAGAGGCCATCCGCTTTTTTATATTATCACTAATTTATGTTTTCTTCAGGGAAAGGCTGGAAAAAGTTCAAAGTTATCAAAATGTGTTTGTAAACATGATATGCATATTTTTTTCTTTTTTTAATCAATGGAAGTATATAGACAATATTAATAATTCTGAAGGTATCCTCTGCATAAGTGAAGAAACTGTCTTCAGGGGACTTTTCTGTAGTATGGGGCAAAAAACATTATGCAGCTTTAGAGAATAGCAGACAGAGGCACTTCGCTATTAAATTTAGCAGTCTGATTCTGTTACTATTGAGTTTCAGCTGTTTTTCACAGTGTATGTGGGCTTGAACACAAGTGCATTGTTTTAGAAGCTGAACAATAAAAGCTGTGAGTACTGCACTGCATAGTCACAGTACAGTATAATAATCACAAAGAAACGAAAAATAATATAAAAAAATCAAATCAAAGTCCTCTCCTTTGTCCCGACTTCCTAAGAAACCAACAGTAGGTGATAAGATTGAGATTTTAAAATAATAATAGTAATAATTGATTAAAAAGGACATATCATGTAACTAAAGTCAGGTATGGGTGAAGTTTTTTTTTTGTTATTATTATTGTTTTATTTTTAAAATATGTATTATAGGGAATGCAGATGAAGCAATTGTGATGTTTCTAGAAAAAGACAAGCCACACACACATTTCTTATGGATTTTTAAATGAAAGAATGCCGAAGATGCACATCATACAATAGACTTTTTAAATATTGAAAAGGCTTTGTCCATGCCCTCTAAAATAAGAGAAGGAAGGTATTTAAAATGAACTTGGTTTAACAATAGATTCTACTTCAGCAGTATGAAAATGCAATGAAAGAGGGCCTGTCTAGTGTTAGGTTACTATGACATGGCTAAGGCGCACAATCCTAATGAAATGTTTCTGCAAAAGGTTATTATTTTTGCTATACAGACCTTTATTGTTGTGTTATTTGCATTTAGTTTTTTTTTTTGCGCTATTCAGGTTGTACCCTTTGAAGAATGTTCTCTAAATTGGAAAATGATTATTTGCCAGCTTCTATGCAGGCTATTTCATCAGTTTAATCTATTACTGAGCGTTAGACAATCAAAACTGGACCGTCATTTTCTGCAGACCAGTTTTTGACAAATTGCTTGTGATCAGAATGTGCATAAATATGGCATATAGTTGTCTGGTCAAAGTATATTTTTAATTTTACGTTTCTGCTTAGCTTTATTGCAGTGACATTTGTAGCATAGTTCATTGTAATAAAAAAAAAATCAAAACATTTGGCTTTGCTTTACTAAATTGACGTAAATGCAGTCCACATGTATTTTACTGTAAGACAGCACAGTGCCTTGTAAGATACTTATAGGCAGCACATGACTTTGGGAAAATACAAAAAACACAATGGCCAGATTTGCTAATCACTCACATAGCAGCTCAACTTGTTTTGTGCTCAGCCCTCATGAATGGCCAGCACATACCAATGAATTATGAGCCCTAATGAGATTTCAATGCTGAACAAACAATAAAAATTTATGTACATCTTACTTTTAGTGGCCTATGGTTTCATGGCTAGTGTTACACCCTTTCAGCAGCACTGGTAATCTAATATGCAGCTGGTCCTGGAAAGAATGCAGGAGGTTTAGTGCAAAGTGACTCAAAAATGTGAGAAATAAAAATGCTAGACGTCAAAAGAAGAAAAAAAAAAAAACTGTGAGTGGCATTGTAAGTTGGCCACCACGAAGCAGACTTAATAATTCATTTTCTAAATTACATATGTTTGTCTGTTAAATTGTATAGTTATAATAAAACCTGTGCCAAGACTCATCTAAATCACTTGTAGAGGATTTTGTGCATTTTTCATTATCACTAAGGACCAGCTTAGTGAGTGTGTTTATTTTCTAGACAGGAATCAAATCCATTTTGATACAATACGTGTGCTTATTTTAACCAGCTGCGGAAATATTGTACCCATTTGATTGTGTTGTTTTGAAGGTATAGTTAGCTGTTAATGGACATGGTGGTAATCTGTGCAGTTCCTTTAGGAAACTGCATTCTTAGCAAAGCACACATTTCAATTTAGATGTTTTAACTTTTGATTTGTTTTTTTTTTGGGAGGCCTGCTGAATGAAGTATATCCTTGATTTAATGGGTATGGGGCATAACTAAAATATATCTTGTATATTTTAAATCACCTTCAGCTTTAGGCTTTCTCCATCTCGGAAATGGGATGGGATGGGCTTTTAGAGCTTTGGTACTTGTAATGAAAAGTCACTGATTGGTTTGTGGATTAGCAATTGTCCTTATCCTTCATACATATATCCATTCTCAAATCCAATGCAGGGTCACACTAGGGGTACAGCCTAATCTGGCAATATCAGGTGTAAACCTGGTGTAACTTGCCCTGTGATAGGATGCCAACCATTTGCAGAGGCCACTTGTGTTCTTATGATAGTTAGAGCACTAGACACTAAAAGCACTTTACATAGACAATGGAGAGCCTCTTCAACCATCACCAATGGGCATAATCCACCTGGATGATGTTATGAGAGCCAATTTTACACCATTTCACTCACCACACATTAGCTAGTAGGTGGTGAAGTTGTGCTAGAGATAGTTAGACAATTAGAGACAGGGGATGATTAGGGGCCACGAATGGACAAAGCAGTGATGGCCATCTTGGCCGAGTCATCAGGGTACTCCCTACTCTTTTCAAAGGATGTCCAGGGGTCTTTTATGACAACAGAAACTCATAACCTCAATTTTACATCCCATCCGAAAGATAGAACCACATTTTTATAGCACAGGGCATTTGGATCCACACACAGACCATAGCATAAGTGGCCAGGAAGTCCACAGAGAAATGATTCCACAAGGGAAATGGTTAGGGTGCAGGATTTGAATCCTTGATGTTGTATCTAGGGTACAATGCTGCTGCCCACTGTGCTGTTTCCTATTTTGATGCAATATTAAATACATATATTAAAATAAAAACTAATATGTGAGTATTTGAAAGCAGGCCCTATTTACACCAACCCCCTAGTTTAATAAACATGTTGTGTCAATTGTAATAAATCTGACACAGGCAACAAAAGTAGTAGTGATATAATCTGGCACATAGACAATGGAGCATCCAAGGAGACCACTTATTTGATTGTCTATAAATGCTTTACATCATATTGTATATAAGTAATATTACAAAAATCAGGAATTCAGCCAAACATCCATAGTATGGGGTTCTAATGATTTATTTAACTCATTAAATAACCTAGCCAATTAATTACTCTGTGCTCTCTCAGGGTTTAGCAGTCTGTTTTTGCAGGTAATGGAACCCCATTTTTTTGTGATGCCAATATCTGGTGATGCAGAGCTCCTTCTCATTCATTCTTAGACCATATGTGAACTGAATTCTTGGAATTTAGTCCCACCTTTCTTTCAGCCTTCAGTTCACCTGCCTGGATGTGACCTCAATGGCTGTTTGTACCTTACTGGCCAGAGTTTCTCCCACAATTCCTGAAGGTTCTCTTTGTGTACCGGTGTTATGTTCTGTGAGCAGATGGTGCAAATTATGACAATATATTTGTACAAATTTAATATGTCAGTTTGTATATCAGTAATGGACCTGATCTGTAAATGTACTAAGCTGGTTTAGAAAATGAATGCATAGGTGAATACTTTCAGTAATAGTACCAACAAAATGTGGTCCCTGAGTTTTTTATTACATATGCATTTTTCAAGGTAAGGTAGACCTGCTCACTAATCACGGTACCGGTACAGTGATGACAAGTTGATTAACTTGTGTAAGTAAGAATTTCACTGTATAGAATGTACATGGTAGTAGTGATCCTTTAAGCTTATTTTAGCCCAGGTTGTTCCACTTCAGAGTTGTAGGTAATAACTGATCTCATTTTCAGAGTTGCTTCAAGGGGATTTTCACCGCTGTCTTACAGGGCAGTGCAAGGAAGGGTGGTTCCCCAGTGGAAGTATTATCAACTTACTCTGTGGAGAAATCTCATACTTTCCATTAGGAAGATGTCAGTGCCTAGTCTTTGAGTGCAGACCAGTGCTCAGATGTGTTATGGTGCTGTGCCAGCAAGAGCCACAGCCATTTAAAGGTCTTCTGTAACCCCAGACGTGGTCCGTTGATTGACCATGAAGTGACTTTATTAAATTTGAAGCTAAATGCAAAAAAAACAAAAAGAAATCCTAGGTAGGTGGGAAGGCAGAAAATGTGTGAAAACTGACTAAGGAAAACTCTATTTTAAGGCACAGAGTGGGCAAGATGTCCCACTGGATTATTAGGAATCCTAGCACCTATTTAGACAGGTCTAAAAAGGGCCAGTTTTCCTAATGGTAAAATCATTCATGATCGCACAATTTATAAGGCAGGGCTTTTACTTGTAAATTGGTGCACATATGAATGCAGATTTGTTAAAAACACACAAAGAGCAGGGTAGAAACAAAAATGTAAACCATCAATATCTGTCCATTAATTAATTGATGAACAACGGAGGAGTTTAAAACTGTGAAAGAGAAAGTCAAACACAAAGCCACAGTCCTGGAGACCTCGGCCAACTGGCTGCCTACCCGCTCCTGGGTTTTCTATAGTTGAGTCTGTGCTGGCCGTCTAATCTGATGAGAGAATCTTTCCATCTGAAAGGTAAGGTTACTTGTGGGAGAAAATACACTAAACAACCCCCTACAGAAGCCTCTAACATATTGTAGGGCAGCTGATCTACTTTTCCTAAGCTTGTCATCCTCACAGCTATTGCCGTCTTCCCTTTGCTATGCAACACTTGCTCCTGCTTGCCAATCCAAGTCGACACGTCCACTGCTTTATATGGTTTCAATGTCTGCAGCTATTGAACAATAAAAAAATCTAAAAATATCTATAGATTGTTAACGTGTCTTTAAACTTCAGCATATTTTATTATTAGGAAGCTTGTATATACTGATTAGGACAGTTCAAAGTATAAATAATCATATTGGGAGGTGTTTTACACTTACAAATGGAGATACTGACATACTGTATATGCAGGTCTTGTGACAAGAAAGGCTTCTTCAATAAAACCCCAGTTTTAAACTGTTGAATTTTGAATGAGTTCTAAATTAAAGAAGTGAGTTCCTTGATAAAGTCCGAATGACAACTTTTTAAAGGGGACGGGGGCATGGCACAGTATGAACATCTCACCTGTAGTGATTCCATTTTCCTAAACAAACTGCCAGATCACAAAACCTGAAATACTGTACAATAAGGACAGGCAAAATCACGTATAACTCGGGAGGCTGCACTGAGCTGACACTGGTTTGTTTTGATCTAGCTTTAGTAGTCAGGAATTAAAGATTGCCCTTTTCTGTTCTGTTTTTTAAAGTTGAAAAACGCAAACAGTCAAACCCACACTGTGTGCTAAGCTGAAGTTATGTATTAATATGTTTGAGGCATTAGCAAGTTACATTCCTCCTTCATAAAGATAATAGTTGCAAGGTGTTTGCTGAAGAACAAAAGCTTAGTAAATCAGTCCCATAAGTTGCCTTGTCACTGACAGGCTTGGTGGTTTGATATCAGTCCTGGACATGAACCTTTGGCTTCAGATCCTTTTTTATGACATGTCTGTTTTAAAAGGAAGCTGTAATGGGTGGATTTTTTAAGCTTTCAAAACAGTTCAAAGCTCCTGTTTTGACAACACTTTATAGTTTGTTGGTACAAGTTAAAGAAACTTACAAATATATTCTGAGATCACCAAGCTCTGTTTGAAAGCACTGAATAACACTAGCATTTATTTATGTATTGCTTGAGAAATCTTGTGTGAAATGCTCCAATAATAGAGTTGCTTCTAAATGTGTCGCCAGTTTGTGCTGATATTTTTCCCTTTTTTTTTTTTTGTTTTGTTTTGTTAAACTTGGCATCTACTTCCTTTAGGATTCACCCTGACCTGATTATTTGACAATTTTTATTTCATTTGCAAAAATCTGCTGGGTTTGAATGATATTTCTAGGAGACTGTTGAGCCTAATATAAATATACAAATACAGTAGAATAGTACAGATAGCAGGTCTAGTTTCATCACAATTCAATTTTAGCTTTTTACCTTTAGTCAGTTGGTTTTCAGTGCCTTGGTTTATTTGAGCATCTCCTTATTTTAGGCAATAGGACTACAATACATAAATGAATAAATATGTAACTAGATATAAATAACTACCTAAATAAAAAAGTGGCTCAATAAATAAAAAATAAAGACCTCGAACAAAGACTTCAGGAACTCAAGGGTTTGTTTAATGCCTTGTGTCGACTGAGCAAGCTCTTCCTCTTACCTTTCTATCAAAAGAGAGACAAGAGCTACTGCTTTGGCAGCAAGCCAGAGAGGGCAGTGATCTGTATATATATAAAAATAAGAAAAATCTAAAAGCCACCCATCCATCAGGTGATGGGAGACTACAGCTGTGAAAATGTGCTGCAGGCAAAAGTTCTTGAAAATCCCAGAAAGTGCTGCTAACAACTCTAAACAAGGTGTTTTTTCTCTACCACCTTTCCCACCAAAGGTCCCAGTCCCAGTCCCAGCCTAGGCAGCTAGTCAGATTGTTAGCTGCCAAATAAAAAATTTATGAACTTGTACAGCAAAGGATTGTTCTAGTGCTCATTTTATACATTTCCGCAAGGCTCGTAAAGGCTCTTTTTGACATGTAGAGCTGATTCACTTTTCGTAGTATCTGACTTGTTCTAAGCGTTCAAAAAGTCTTCTTTTATATCTTTATTTTTAATTCAGTAAATATGCATTTTCTATAAGACAGTATTGAATTTTGGTTTAGCATTCAGCATGAATTAAAGAGGTCAAATAAGTGAACTGAATTAACTGAAGGAACAGTTTTATTTTTGATAAAAGCAATATTATTTTGTTTCTATTGTTTGAGGATGCTGTAAGAATAAACTGTTCCTTCAAGTACTTGCCGTCATGCTGTAAGGCATGACTGAAAATAAAATGACTGAGAAACAAAAATATAATCAATTGTCAGTTTATTAATGCTTATTGTTTTTTGACTTAAATCGCACTAGACTTTCCACACATAGTTTCAACTTTTATTTGCTGGTTTCACTCGCCACACTAAAATAATTACAGCCTTTTCTGTCCATGACAATCATCCATCTAGGCTTACAGTATTCCATTTGTTGTTGTGGCAAGTCACAGCCACTTCTAGGACAGATGGGACACAGTTAGGAACATATATCCACTCTCACTGACCCTGACTAACATACAGAGGAGTTAAGTAAAGCGCCAGCTCTCCACATATTGAAGATAGCAGGTGAGGAAAACATCGATTCACAAGGGTGCTAAAGTTTGCTCCTGGGGGGCTGCAGTGACTGCAAGTTTTTGTTCCTACCCAGTTGCTTAATCAGAAGCTAATCCTTACCAATAGCAGAACTTAATTTGATAGTTTATTAGTGTTTTTATTCTGCCAAATCAAGTCTATCTGATAATCTAGATTTTTCCTTGCCGAGGATCTCATCCAAGTGTTTTGTGGCCTGAAGCAGATCAGTGCCTCACTTTTCTCTTGCATAGTACATCGTGATGAACACTTGCAAGTGTAAATGGGACTAAAGTGGGTGGTGAGTTGCTGTCTCCTTTGTCATTTGCATCTCATTGTTAATTGGATGCTGGATGAAAATTCAAGTAGCAGTTAAAAACACCAAATGGAGCTGTTTATGACTAAACTAAAAAAAATTAAGGGTTGGGAATCCTAAGAAGCGAGCTAGCTAAAATGAAGCCCAAACATGTTGCTTTGAGCAGTAACTTCGTCAACTGTAGTAAATGGCTTCTAATCAAGAAAGTTGACATGAAAAAAAACAGGGCAGCCAGTGGCCCTCCATGATCTCACCTGGGCACCCCTGTGCCAGTACTTTGTTTTTAAAGAAAAAGGAAAATAGTTTAGTGCCTTTAATTTAGCCTGTGCTGCTGCCACACGGTTCCAGAAAATTGGGCTTGAATCCCATGTCTGGTGGCTGTCCGTGTAGGCTTTGCACATTCTTCTCATATTTGAATGGGTTTTACTTCTGGTACTCTGTTTTTACTTCCATATCTCAAAGATGTGTATATTAGGTGTACTCTGTGACAGACTGGTACCCCAGCCAGGGTTGGTTCCTAGTGCATGTTTGCTACTGCTTTAGAGCAGCTAACTCGCCCCTGTAACTCCATAAATGAATTAAGTGAGTTTGAAAGGGTTCCCTATTGAATTCAGCTGAATTTATTTTTTGCAAAGAGATCTTTCCTTTGTAAGATCTGTGCTCTGTATGATTTGCAAGTATAGTATGGTTAGATTAAAACCAATTTAAATACAACAAAAGCACAAGTCAATATGCATGAAAATCACATATATATACTGTATGTTTCACTTGCTTTAATAGTTAGGTCATTTAATGAGACAGCAGTCATGTACAGTGCATTGTCCTTTTTGGCTATGTTTTCCAGTGGCATGATGGGTTGGGTTTCATTGATCCAGTATCCTGAGTTCAAATCCCACACCTGGTTGTTGTTAGTGTGTTGTTTGCATATTTTTCCCAAAAACGAATGGCCTTTTCTCTGGGTAAATATGTCTCCTCTCCACATCACCAAAGCTGGGCATGTCAATTGATTGCCAGTTCTCAATTAGCCCGGCATGAGTATGCACGTGGGGTGTATGTGAGTGTGCCCTGTGATGGACTAGCACCCCATCCAGGGTTGGTTTCTTCTTCATACCAAATTCTGCCAAGACTGGCTCCAGTAGTCTACAACCTTGAGTTGGATTAAACTGTTGGGAACTTTTTATGTTATTTTATTTTAGTCAAATTAAAGCACATGAAATATTTAGTTAGATATATGTGCTCCTATGGCTTGAAATCTCTCTGACATTCTTTTTTCTTGTCTTTGCGTTGCAAACAATGTTAGTGAAAAATCTGAAGAGTAGGCTTCTTAAAGAGTTATGTTGGGTAATGTCTGTTTATTGTGAGTGGGGAGCATCTTGAGCTCTGCACAAAGTGACGTACTTGCTAAAAGTGCTACAAAGCAGGTTGTACCTTGGTAAACAAGTCTGAAGACGCCCCTAAAAATTGCTAATTTGACCTTGTCTGCTTTAGCATCTGCGTATTGACAGCTAGATCAGAGGACTGCAGCGAAAGCATTTTTATGCAGTCCTGTATTCCCAAGAATTCACATTTAGCAGGCTTCTCTTTGTTTCAGTACACAGCAGCAAAACAAAAAAAGAAAACTGAAATGCTGTTTCAAATGAAAATGATTTAACAGATTTAATTCATGTCTTTTCTATTTTTGTCTGTTCCTAGTTCTTTTCAGCAGATTTTGTATGCTTGTTGTGTATTTAATGATCAGTATCTGATGCTTTATTTCAGCTGGCCAGAATTAACTCAGTGTCCTTCATTAGAAGAAGACCAAAGCAATGTTTACTTTGCCCAAATTTGTGCCTGTCTGTTATTCTTGTACCCAGTTTAAGAGGTTTAACTCCATTTCTAATTTGCCAAAATTATTATTTTTCCAGAAATATTAAAAGTCATTTAAGAAGAAGATGTAAAGTCATTGCCCTAATAGTTGCAATCACTATCAAGTAATTGTGTTATTATCTGCTTTCTGTTTTTGTGCTCTAAGGATTTTTTTTCTTTTGAGATTTTAATTCACAAGATTTGTTTGCATTTGTTAATTATCATTTAAGAAACTAAAAGAACTGTTTGTAACTTTGTTACATGTTAAGCCCTCAAGGCTCCCAAGTCCCGTTTCAGATGTGCAGAGCAGTGTTCCACCATGGTTGTGCGTGTGTATGTATGTATGTATGTGTGTGAGTGAATGAATGAGCATGTGCATCAATCAAACTCTTTCTCTTGACTACCTCCAGACTGTTGGGAAGGAGAATCTGAGTTTATTGCACACAACAAGCTTTCAAATTGTGGAGGTGTACAGCTAGCTGCCCTCATTATAGCTGGTAATAAGGAGTGCTGAAAAACTGCTGAAAAAAATATTTTAAATTTTAATAGCGCTAGTACGATTTTGTAAATCTTTCTTGACAGAAAAGTCCTCATTATTTTTATCTGTCTCTGAGGAATTTCTTTCTACCACCTCCCCTGTTAAACGGCCTTACTTGGGATTTTTGTATTTCTTTTATCAATTTTCAGCTGAATTTATACTGTTGTTATTCTCTTTCTCTCTCTGTCTCCCTTTCTCCCTTTCTCCTTCTCTAACGCTCTTTCTCTCACTGTCACCACTTGACTGGTATACTACAGCTTGTATTCTTTTATACATACTGAATTGAGATAATCATTCTTTTAAAGCATTAAATATATTATCTAGCCATATTGAATTGGGGAAGTTGTTATTTAAAGTAATAAATGAAATGGCACCTTTCAGAAAATCAAGGATGACTATAGTCAGCCCTTCAGTTGTCTTCGCCACCAGTACCTGCTACTGTACATGCTGCTTGTGGCAGCACATTTAGTGGTGATCATTTCTAGGCTTGGAATTTCATAGTCAATATTTCTCAATCAATATGAAAATGGTACTTGCCTCATAAACGTACAGTTTAAAAATATTAGCTCAGATTATTAAAATCTGGCTTTTATTGTTTTTGCCAGCAAAGTGACCATTTTACTTGTGGGTGCGGAAATTAAGCACCCAGAATTTTTTAAAGCTAAGGCAGTCAAAAGATGTTACTCTAGCTGCTGGGCTATTTAAGTTATTTTAATTGAAGGCAATTTTATTTATTTAATGGAAATGTCTGTTTCCTCATCTCGAAAACTGATTCATCTTTCCGTTTGTGAAGCCTGGCAGATCATATGTAAGCATCTTGTAGATACTTGTATATGATTTATCACTGACATCAAATCTTCAACTACTCACATAGACAAATACATAGGCCCAATCAAAACATTTGAACCGACACCTAGATGTACAAAAATTAGAGCAAGTTTGTTTGAAATGTATATTGCTTCAATTTATAAAGGGTTATGGTTTTTTTTTTTCTGAAATTAGGAGTTACATTTTTTAATATTGGTTTTCTGGCAGACATTCTTCAGGTTGATCACATATTCTGACACTTTTTTTTTAATCTTTGCTAAATGTTAAATTGACCCTTTACAGTAAAGCTGGCCTACCAAAGAAACAAACAGTTGTCATGCTGTGTCATCAGTTTGGAACTGTGCTAGTGTATGTATCACTTGTTCACCATGGGTAAAGGATGTTAAAGTGTATATCCTCTCAAGGCAAGTAATGATTTTAAAATAACATTTTCTGGCCCACTTAATCTAACTCATTGTGGGTTCAGGAGGGGACTTGCACCTTTCCAAGCAGCACTGAGTGCAAAGCAGGAACCAACCTTGGATGGGGCGCCAGCCAGTCAATTGCAGGGTGCACTCACACACACTCTCATACTCACCAATTTAAATATACTTTTCAAAAATATTCCTTCTTCCTTCCTTAAAAAGAAGTTCAGCAGAATGCATAACTTAAGATTAATCATTAAACACTGCTTTCAAATGTCTTTTTTTATTCTATGAATGCCAGACATGTTACATTTTCCATCATTTTTATTGCCTCTGGGACCACCAACCTTTGAGTGTCACCCTTAAAATGTGTTCACATTTTCCTCCACGTATTTGGAGTTGTATACCCTGGGAGTCTGTGAAAGTTAACACCACTAAGGCATTTGGAACTGTTGCCTTCAGACTTGCTAATATAGTCACACTTTAGTTCAGGTATGCATTATAAATCACCTGTTTACAGTCTATAAACATTTCATTAACTGTGTTATTAACAATAACAAATTATTCCTAAAAATAAGACTCTTGAAATGATCATCAGCATATGGCAAACTTCCCAGACACATTGAAGAAGGTTCTCTGGTCAGATGAGATTAAAATTGAACCTTTCAGCCATCATGAGAAACACCATGCGTGATGCAAACCCAACACTTCCCATTACCCTGAGAACAGTCCCACAGTGAAGCATGGTGGTGGCGGCGGCAACATCCTGCTCTGGGGATATTGTTCATTGGCAGGGGCAGGAAAACTGGTCAGGATTGAAAGAAAGATGAGTGGCACTAAATATAGGGAAATTCTTCAAGACAACCTATTTCAGTCTACCAGAGATTTGAAACTGGGATGAAGATTGCTGCTGGACAATCATCCTAAACATACAGCAAAGTTACACTGGAGTTGTTTAAAGCGAAATTTCTTGGAAAGACCTAATCAAACTCCAGACCTCAGTCCAATTGAGAATCTGTGGCAGTACTTGAAGATTGCTGTACACCAACACAACTCGTCTAACTTGAGAGAATTGGTGGAGTTTTGCCCTGAGGGATGGGTGAAAATCCCAGTGGCTAGATGTGTTAAGCTAATAGAGAAATTCCCCAAGAGGCTGGAACCAGCTGGAATTGCAGCAAAAGCTGGCTCTATAAAGTATTGACTTTTGCGGGTAAGTACCTATGTACACTCATGATTTCTGTTTTTTTGTCTTAACTATTGTGTGTTTCACAATAAAAAAAAAATTTTGAACCAACAAAAAAATAAGTATGCTGTGTAAATCAAGTGGCGTTAATCTCCATAACAATCCATTTTAGTCCCAGGATGTAAAACAGGACAAACACTGAGGGGGATGAATACATTTGTAATGCGCTGTGTGTCATTTTAAAAAAGGCTTATGATATGTTTTATAATAGCTGCTTATGATGGATGCCTCAACTATAGCATTACCTGCTGGCTAGCTATTAACAGCAAACATACTGTATAATTTTGCTCAGTCTTCAGAATTGTTATCTCTTTTTCCAACTCATTTTAGTCTGCTGGATTTAAAGGGTTGTGCCCACTCAGTCAAATGGTTTACTTTGTCATTTTCACAAACGTGTGTATTGAATTGTTCTCCATAAATACAGTGGGTTAATGACTGCACTATCCATCCACTCACCTTCTGAAAGGCCTTTTACAATATGAAATTAAAAAAAATATATTATGCAGTATTTACTTGTTGCTGCTTTTAATGGAGAATGCTTGAATTGTTGTTTTTCCTGTGGAGGATCTTGCCTGCCCACTTAAGACATTTAGTCATTTGTACAAGTACACTGGTACACACATTATATGATATTTGAGTTAATAAGAGATGACCCCCACCCACAGAGGTTTCTTTTCTCCAGGGATGGGCATGCATTTTAGGCTCCATTTATGTTAATTACTTTGAAATTAAGTTGTTTCACTTTATGTTTATCCTGATATATATTTGTGTGTGTGTACATTATGCAATATGTAATTTGAATTTAACCTGTTAGTGTGTTACAGAGCTCTGAGCCTATAGTCAGTGAAGTGTATTTTACAAAAATAAATTGAACTGAATTTTGATGTCACTTTAAACGTTGCAGTGGCTTGGTGACTCCAGATTCAGGATGCTAAATCTGACTTCTGCTCATAGTCACCATCTATATAGAGTTTTCTGTTTCCTCTCTGGGTATTCCCATTTTCTTTACACACCGAAAAATGTGTATATTGAGTTATTTCTTTTTTTTGGCTACTCTGATAGAGAAGAAGGTAAAAAAAAAAACAGACTACCTAAGATTAAAGGACAAACCCAAGAGAATTATCAGACAGAAGCTAAGGTTAAACACTAATGTGACATCCCAGGTCATGCAAGGTACGGTCAGCATTCTTAACAATGTACACTGTCAAAGCAGCAAATGGAGATGATTATGAAAAATCAGACAATGAGTGATAAACAAGACAAAGTACATCAATCTGTTTTTGAAGAGCATTTTCTGAAACTAAACATAGTAAATTAAGGCTCTGACCATGTCTAGCAGATGCCCTGTATTGTCCCCAGAATCAGTAACCTTGGCAGTGAATCCAGTATTTCTTTCTGGTTTACATTCTGATTCTGAGACACTGAACTAACAAGAAAAGGCATTGGCTTTGCTGTTTTAATTTCCATGTTTGTGTAAGATCCTAAAATTAAACTAGCTAAAAATGAAGAACCAGTATACCTGCCTGCCCTTAAAGACTTTTAGTCATCTCCAAGTAGCTTAAAGTCTAACGATCTGTGAAAATCAAAAATACAAGCTATGCACCCTCCAGCCAGAGTCTCCATTCTTTCAAGTTGGCCAAACATTTAGCATTTCCAACATCACAATTGTGTTCTGCTGTGATGAGTTTTCAAGAAAATAATATACAGGGGTGTAACTTCCTGGTACCCTTAAAATGTAGTGAGTGTCATTCCAACCATAATGCATCATGGGTCTGCCTCGAATCTGAACTACAAAAGAGCATTCCAGGTGTTATAAAAAGGTTTCAGAAATAAACAACTCTCAGTGTATCAAAAACAGATTAAGCATCATGAGTTCACAATTTTTCACTGTCTTAATTAAGGAAGTGGCTAGTGTCACTATGAAATTCATTTTTTGATAAAACATTTTTAATAGTTCACAATTCTAATAATTCATTGAAAATGTTTCACTAAATTAGGAACTAGTCAGTTTATTACTACTTGACCTTTAGTGGTATCCATTCCTAACCGTTGCTTCAAGTTTGATTCAGACGTTTTACAAACAATTTATTGTCTCGAATGTTTTGACATATGCATGTTGTAATTGTCTAAAGTTGAGAAGTAAATGAATATGTCATAAACTCCAAAAATATATAAAAAGATATCATTAACAAAGAATTAAAAATTTGTATTGGTTCTTAAGCTATGAGTTACGTGTTGTTTGAATTTGGGTCACACAGAGTCATGATTGTACACAATGTGATATGGTCACATACAGTTTACAGAGTTTCTTTTGATAGGTCATGACAGGCACTTTAAGTAGACGTCTTTGCCCCGCTATGATCTGCATCTTCGATTCTCCAAGGTGGAAAAACATGCCCCCCAAACCCCACCAGAGGATGGCTGTTAGCAGAAATTTTAGGTCTTGAAAACACAAAATTTTTACAAGAACAAAAGTTAAATAACTACTGTGGTATTGTAATGTTACCATTTTGTGATCATATTTTGCTATAGATGCCAGCTTTTTCTGCAGCTAAAATTATTGCCCCTGTCATTTTCTGGCTGTGGATACAGTATAATGCCAGGAAAGGTCATGGACCTAAGCAACAAACAAACATAAAAAAGAAACACTACTGGTTTTTGAATAGTATACAAATTATTAGTATTTTGACTTTGAGTTTGGTTTGGTCCTAATAATATGGTGAAAGATAAAAGAGGCAATGTGGTGTAGTGGTCAAAGTTACAGTGCTGATGTGCCAGAAGTACTCCTTGATCCAGGTTAAAAAGGAGTTCTCCATCTTGCCCCAGGAAATCAGAGTTGGTATTGGAGTCAAGCAAAACCCACCTGGGAGGAGTGGAGGAGAAAGAAAAATAATTAATTAAGAAGGACAATTGTTGGATAGGAAAACCTGGACAAAGGTATTGTGATTAACAAAAAATACTTCATTTCAACCCGGCACTGTGCTTGGAGCAGTTGTGCCTATGGTTTAGGACTCAATGACACCCTCTACAGGCCACACTATCCATCGACTAAAGGTCCCACTTTTCTCCTTGACTTAAAACAAAAAAAAAAAAAGAAAAGCATTCTCTTGTAGAACTGTTAGATGGTTGAATAAACCCATTTGGCAAGTTTTCATCAGTATTATAATTATCTATAACCTTATTTTTAATTTGCCCTTTGGAAGAGGGTCACCTTGTGGAAGATGAGTTCCACAATCAAGGTGATGGTGAGAGGTAGCTCTATAGAACATTCCTTACCAAAAACATAAGCAGTATCTGACTAATGAAGAGGTAATGTATATACAGAGCAGCTGGAGTTCTCAGCTTTAATTCCAGATTAATAACTTGACCACTTTAAGTTCTCTACAAGAATTGCTTTTCTGTCAGGTAC
This sequence comes from Polypterus bichir lapradei, assembly GCA_026402145.1. Lineage (NCBI taxonomy): Eukaryota > Metazoa > Chordata > Cladistia > Polypteriformes > Polypteridae > Polypterus > Polypterus bichir. The sequence goes on from JANRMT010062813.1 coordinate 6,605,097, forward strand.
ATCAAAAACAGAACAAAACTTGCAGTAGCCCATTCCTTGTATTTTCCCCAAGTAGAGAGATAATAAGATCAACCAGTAAGACCTTAGTTATAATTTGTCACTTAGTCCATAATGGCATTTGCAGTTGTTTAACAACTGGTATGAATTAATGTTTCTCTAACAGCAGCTCCATAGTAACCAGCAGTGCCCCTACCACTGCTACTAATTGTCCAACTGCTGTTGTTGATTTGGAGACTTGTACTTATAGATTTTTTCATTTGACTATGTAAGATTGCCACATTTAAAATTACACTTTGTGTATCCAGTCCGCTTACTGTAAATAGTATGATCTTGTGTTGTAGCTACTAGATCTTTGAGAAATATCATTGAGACAAATGTACATAAAAAGAGAGACTGAGATTAAAATGAACAGAATGTTCAGATTGAAGATGATGTTAAATGGTAAAGAAAAAACATGGATCAGCAGGACAAACTCAAAGTTAAAACCAGAATGATTTTCTAGAATAAAGTAGTGTCATTTTAAGCAAAGTCTTTCCCTTATTTTTAAACATAGTTGAGACTCTAGCTTACACACGGTCTGATCTGAAATAGTCAACCACCATGAGGTCACACTTAAATGAACATGCAAATTATCAGCCTAACAATGTGCAGTTTCAAAAAAATTGTAAACAAGCAAAAGGCAACAAAAAATACAAAACATGTCCTAAACCACAACAAATTGGCAGATCTAGGTTGGGCCTGGAGTGAACCCAGCAATACATTGGCATCCCATCCTGGGCTGGTTTCTGAACAGAGATCAGTGCCCGAGGATAGGCTTCAGCCTCTACAACTGTGAATTGGATTAAACAGGTTTGAGAATGTGTTGTTATTAAAGGCTGGTAACTAAAATTTTAACTTTGGGCTTTCCATCTTTATTTCATTTAACTGTTGTCATTTTCATTAAAAGGTAGTTTTGCTGAGGCAAAGTAGAATGCAAAATGTTAACAGAACCCCAATCCCTCCATTTTTTAAACTTTTATTAATTGCATCATTTAGTGTTAGAACCTGTACTTGCAGAAATACATACAAATAAATAATAATTATTTGATCCCCTGCTGAATTTGTAAGTTTGCTCACTTTCAAAGAAATGAACTGTCTCTAATTTTTATGGTAGTTTCATTTTAATAGAGAGAGACAGAGTATCAACCAAAAATCCAGAAAAAACACATTACATAAAAGTTATAAATTGATTTGCATGTCATTAAGTGAAATAAGTATTTGATCCCCTACATCCCAGCCAGAATTCTGTCTCCCACAGACTGGTGATTACAATCAGTCAGTCAATCAATTACAGATACTCTTGATCTCAACTCATTATGTGTATAATGCACACCTGTCCACAGAATCAATTTCTTCCATTCTAATCTCTCCACCACTATGGGCAAGACCAAAGAGCTGCCAAAGGACGTCAGGGAGAAGACTGTAGGCCTGCACAAGGCTGGAATGGGTTACAAGACCATCAGCAAGAAGAAATATAAAATGACCATCAGTCACCCTCAGGTCTGGAGGTCCATGCAAGATGTTGCCTCATGGGGTAAGGATGATCATGACAAAGGTGAGGGACCAGCCCAAAATTACACGGGAGGAGCTTGTTAATGATCTGAAGGCAGTTGGGACCAAAGTCACCAAGAATACCATTGGTAACACCCTACACCGTAATGGATTGAAATCTTGCAGCACCTGCAAGGTCTCCCTGCTCAAGAAGGCATCTGTACAGACCCGGATGTTCACTGGCAAACTTAAGATGGGCCAGATTCTGTGGATCAAATACTTATTTCCCCCACTGTATGGATAAGGCAGGAACAAATCCTGGATGGGGTCTAGTCTAATGCAGTGTGTGCCCATTCACACATACACACTGTTCAATGAATTGACAATTAATCCACCTTGCACCTTTTGCAACAATCAAACAAAACCTGTAGAAATCATGCACAAACAGTGACCAAGCTGTACACTATATTCACTCCCCGGGAACTAAACTAACCACTGAACCATCTTGCAGTCCATTCGTTCGCAATAAACACCAATACTTGATTTAGGTTTACTAGCTACGCTCCAGAAGGCTAACCAATCTAAATGTGGCTTTAGCCACCCATAATTATAAGAACATTAGTAAGAAGGGAAGACCATTCACTCCACCAGGTTTGTTTAATTCACTAATTGAAGACTTCATTTTTTCTTTCTGATTTTGAACAACATAAATGAGTAAACTAATTAAACAACACTGTCCCAGAGATACATAAAGGCTATGATCATGGTGCTTCTTTTTATGTAATTGTGCACATTAGTTTGTAATGAATAACCTGTAAATGAATGTTGAACAACAAGTGATCTTCATCATAAGTTTTTCAGGAACCAGCATTGAATCAATCTGGCCTAGCATGTCTTCTTGGCTTTGTCACATACTTTCTTTCCATCAAACTAAACATGAATGTGAGGAATATACGAGACCACTTGTAATGTACTGTACAGGTCCTTTGTGTAGAACAATTTAGCTGCCTTTGTGACTGAAAAGTCCATTATGAAGGATCAACTGTTTGCATTCTTCCTGTGATAACTCATATTAGCAGGTAAAGCCCTTTAGTCTTGAATTTTGCCATTTAATATGCCAGAATAAATTAGCCTGGATTAGAAACCAAGGCAGGAGTTACTGAGTAACATGGAAGGAAGTGTTTTTTTTTTTTTTTTTGCGCTCTGAAACATTGCTTAAGCAAATGTTACTTGATTGTAATCCCTTTTAAATTAGCATTAGGTCTGCCTCCAGGCCGCCTCCTAACTATAAAATGGTTGTCAAGCCAGCATCACTGGAGGCATAATAATCTACATCAGAATAAGCAGTAGCCTGAGAGACTTCTCTGAACAGATAGAAGGTTAATCTTCTTGACTACTGAGTTGTAATTTTCCTGTAAGAGTTGCATGGTGTTAAATGCATATTTTAAATATTTCTGTATTAGGATAATTTAGTGCCAAAGAAAAATGATTGGATTACCATATTTAAAAAAAGGGTTTAGCAATTAGCATGCTGGCAACCTGGTGTCAAAAACAGTCCTCAAGGGCAGTGTTGTGCAACCACTTTCCTCTGGGACCATTTACAGGGTAAAGTGTTTTAAAATATGCATTGTTTTCACTTGACTATGCATATAAAGTAACTGTCTCAGCCTCTGAGAATAAGATCTTAATTAGCTTATTATGTGTGTGTGAATCATTAGACCACAAGACAAATTACAGTATTAAAAAATATCAAACAGAAAAGGAGGACTAGTGCTAATCTCTATGGGGCGATGCCTGGAAAACCTCACGAGACATCTCTACTGTAAATAAGAGCGAACACTCTAAATATATCACTCAAGGAATATGTTTTGGGGCCAACATGCAAGCTATTGGGAGTGCCCTTGTCAGCCCTCAAATAGTCTATAATTGCTGCTTTAACCCAGACTGGCAGGCAGCAGACCAGTCCTGTAAAGCACTCTGAAGCATAGCGCTGCAAGGAAAATGTGCAACTATTATAAAGTTTCATATGAATTAACATTTGCAGATGGTCATAGTGATGTAACAGAGGGAGACTGACAAAACTGTAATGCTTTCTTGTGCGTTGCAAGGGTTTGAGACTAATATCCAGTTTTGTTTGCTTTTCATTCCTCCTTAAGAGGCTGTGTCATGTAAAGAGTATTGGAGTGGTCCCAGAGACCCCATCACGGCTTAGCTGTTGAAGTCTACACAATTCAAAGGTCTGCATCTAAATTTTGGTATGACCTACTTTTAGTACTAAAAGTTCACTTTATGTTCTTCCTCACTGATTTGTTCACCTAGAAAATGTATTTAAAGGTAATGTACCTTTACCAATTTTATGATAAAAGCATGCACTTAATCCAGCTATAGGGTCATAGGGAACGAAAGCCTATTTGTGAGCAATTGGACGTAAGACAGAAAGCAGTCCTTGGTACGGCACCAATCTTTTGTTGGGTTACTGTCATGTACAAGGTAGACAGAGAGTCTCAGCCAGACATGTAGGACCAACCTAAACAGATCAGGATCAGTGCGGGCTTTACAGCTAGCATTTAGAGCTGTCTGGCAGCTGTCATTATCTTGTCTGTTTCATTCTTTCTCTCTTATGATTTTATTTTTTTTATGTATTTTTACTCTGTCTTTAAGTATATAAATTTTCATTAGCCTCCACAACACTGGAGATTCAGAGGACGATTTTTCTAATGATGTACATTATAAATGATACATTAAAGTGGTTTAGAAAAGATCTATTTCTGTCACCCCAAAAGATTTTCAAAAAAGTAAACAAATTAAAGATGAATGAAGCCCATGAAGAATCATAATGCAGTTACAAGGATAGCCAGAGAGGGACACTACCTCCTTACTTCAGAGAATTATAAGACACAGTAATATTGCTTAGGTTTACTTACTAGTTAATGTGGCTGTGTGATTCATTTCTAATATGACAGGACATCTTGTATTGAAAAAGCATCCATGAAAGCTACTGTGGGCTGGCCTACTGCTGTTCAGTCCTTTACATCCTAGACATTTGCTGCTCACTAATTCTACTGTTGGTTCAGTGCTTCCCTACTCAGGCTGTGGGCGGTGGTGTTGGTCATCAGGGTATGGATTCTGTATGAAATGTTACATACAATTGTTTTATTTACTGTATTGGAAATATTCAATAAATAATTGATCACAAAAAAAATAATAAGGCAGGAGAGGTGGAACCCACATTATATTTCTGAGGTGATACAGTCTATGTGCATATTTGATAGTGGGATGCCGCAGCCTGGAGAAGATACAACGCAGAGGAGACTGGCATACAGTGGCACACAACATGGGTGTGGAAACAGTGACAGCTTCACTGGGAGCTAGGCATTCCTTGTTGCAAAGTATACCCTGTCTAGCACCTTGAATTAAATAAAGTTCTTTGCACATTTCAACCAACTGATACAAATCATTTCCCTAGGCAATTCTGACAAAATAAAAATGACAAAATAAAATGTTTCCTCAGGTCACTAATTAAGGTAGCTGGTCTGTCCTTTTTGTTTTGTTCTATAAAGCACGCATGCCTGGGCAGTGTGTGCCCTTCCATTAATGCTTCTTGTATGCTAGTTCAGCATCACTTAAAAGCACTAATGTGCACTGAAATGTATTCCAAATGACTGTACCAACTGATATGACTTCTTTATACACTCATAATGAATTGTGTAAACGTGTGGTTTTTAAATCAATATACACATTATTAAGGCAGATGAAAAGGGACATGTGAACACTTTGGTTTCTTCACTATGACCCTTGTTTTTCAAGCAGAACAGGAAGATAAATTAGAGTCCAGTGTGCAAGTGATGAATGACAACAACTAAAGCCATTCATCTCCAACTGAAAAAGTGGACATAAGCATCAGAACAGTTTTACAGAAGGGCATGTCAACAAATGTGATGGTTTAGCAGTCTGTGAAGGGGGACAAAGAACTCTCTTTGGAGTGTCACAAGAGAGCAACTTTACAGAAGTGTTCTGTGTTTCTGCTCTGATTTGTGCATTTTCCTGTTTTCAATGTGATGAGGATATTTGATGGAAGGTGGGGACTGTTTTTAGACCCAGGGTCTGTCTTCATATTTTGGTATATATATTATATCAATGTATTTCATTTTCCTTTCCACTGTGTATTTATCTGATATTTTTATTAAAAGTTCTCAGTTCAGTCCAATTGCTTCCATTAACTTCTTAGAAATAAGTGCTTAAGTGAATTGTTCAGGATCACACAGTGAGTTAGAGATGAGAGCCAAACCAACAGCCTAATGTGTTGAAGTCCAGTTGCCTTGTTATTATCAACTAGCCCACCCAGTCCAAATCACCCTGCTGATTTTCCTTACCCTTCAGTGGATGTTCCTAATTTTCTGATTCTTTATTTATTGAAACAATCTCCTGGTAGGGCTATTGTTTGCCTAGTAGATGGCATCAGCGTCCTACTGCCTGTGGACCACTTCAAGGAATTTATGTGCACCTGTTATAGAAAAAAAAAAATACTTATATAA
>JANRMT010062813.1:6618442-6676960 GCA_026402145.1 Polypterus bichir lapradei
TATATATATATATATATATATATATATATATCCCATATATATTGAACAAAAGCGAGAAAGAGATTCCAGTACAACAAAACGTACAACTTTTGTTCATTTCAAGGATTTTGATAGCCCAGGTGAATAGAAACTGTCTATTGATTTTTCCCTTACAATGACTCTTGGATTACCTGTTTTCTCATTTATTTTTAAATACAACTCATGAGATTTTACACCAGCTCTGCCCAGCCCTCTAATATCAAAATCCCTCCTTGACCCTGAAAATTGTAATTCTGCTATAGATCACAGCTGCTGAATATTACCTTTTACTAAAGCGGTTAAATAAAATATGTCCAAATCACTAGATCCCACAGGCCACGACTGAAATTCTAATTAGAGCAGCATGCAGCCAATACTCTACAGAAGTATATTTCCAGTTTGTAGCAAAGCAAGAAAGTAGAAACGAAACTCATCACAGTTAACAGCCTTGAAGAAAAAGAAAAACAAAAAAGTCATGACTTATATGTACGGAATAAATAAAATTCAGCACCACTAGGCACGTTTTTACATGTAAAATTGATTTTCCTCTGAATGTAGAAGGATCTGAATTCACAGGCGTACTCTGTAAACATCAAACTCACTTTCTATACTATGCAGTTGTAATACAGTGCTTTCCTGATCTATGCAAAAATTTCTTTGCTCAATGTTGACGTGCAACAATAGTTGTCCTTGGGTAAAAAGGCATTCTTTCTCTAAAGAATAAGTTTTAAGTTTACTTTGCTGCTTCTGTAGGTTTTAGAATTTTGTATTTCACTCGGTTTTATTGGGCCTTTGCTGTGAAAAATTTGGGACAGATCTCTACTTGCACAGAAAGTGCTTACATCAAACGGTCAACAGGTGAGTACAAAGTAGTCAAGTGTTTCCCAATCCATCCAGGGAGGGCTTGGAGGTGTTTCTGCCGCAGTGGACTTCATTTTGATGTCAAAGTTTTACTTTTCTTGTTAATTGTGTTTCTATTGTAAACTGATAATTTTCCAAGGAAGTTACAGTGTGAAGTCCTAGTGATCCTCTGCATTCCAAAGACAAAGAGTTTAGTGTGAAATGCAACCATGCAAAAAGAAACAAGTTTGAAAATGTGTGCATGGCGTAAGACTAAGGTGCATTCGGGGACTTACGTTTAAGTGAATCCAAAGTTTAATGCATTTCATATTTTTTTTGGTTACTTCATTCAAGCATCACTTATAACATTTTTGTTTATTAAGTATTTAAAAATATTGTTGTGATTATAATAGAGGGCACTTGCATGTGTTAGTAGACTACTTTAAATACATGGTTTTAAAAGCACTTTACTAAGTCATGCAGTTAGGTGTAGCCTCAATAGGCGTGTGGTGGCTCAACAGCTTCCATACAGAGCAGGTCGATTGAAGTTTGTTAGTGGTGGAGGGTCTGTGACTAAAAATCACTATCAGGATCACCACGTCAAATGAGAAACGAAACTGAAATAAGTTTCCCAACTAGCTATTAATATTAGTTAAAACTCAGTAATTTGTTAAAATTGTATAAATAACTAAAAACTCGGAAAGGAACTTATTTATTGTATAACTAAATACCAAAATTGACAGTTATCTTAAAGATATTCATTTAACTCTGAAGATACACGGAAGCAAAAGTGGCTCTTCAGGTTTGAATAAATGGTGATCCCAAAATAGTTTGTGTATGTTGTACCGCTAAGTGACTCTTTCAGCACACCTTAACTGTAATCCTTCCCTGTCCTTTGTATGTGTGGCTCAATCAGCCTCTTCGAGCAGCATGGAAACCACCAGAGAAGAAACATTGCAATCCCAGCGCCATCATTCTTCAGCCTGCACATCAACTGCAGTTTTCTTTCTAAACCCATGCTGTGTTTATATCACTTAAGGGGGATGACCTTTTCTTGTGTAATTAAATAGTTCAAATAGGGTTTAGCTGCAGGTTTATAGTCTCAGTTCATCACAATAAAAATCTGCAGATGTCAGGTCAGTGAATTTCATTTTATATATGCTTAAATAATTGCTTTCCTCTTTCATTCATTTTTCAGAGAAGTTACTTTTTTTGTTTATTTTTGCTTAAATTCCCTAAAGCAGCAAGAAAAGAATAGGAGCTGTTCGCGCATGTACCCTCTCCGACGTTTCACTTGCTTATATTAGACATCTAAGTTCCTGTCGGGTGAGTAAAAGAGGAAAATATACCAGTTGATGTGACCACTGTCAGGTAAATTTGAAACGATAAACTAATTCTGAGTTGAAGTCGCACAATCTGAACAATCGGACCTTTTCTGACTAAGTATGCAGCTTAACTTCCGATCCAGGCATTGGTCTTGCCATGTCTGGATTGTTGCAACTCATCACTAGCAGGAGTTACCAGCATGTGCCATCGAGCCACTGTAGATGGTCCGAAATGCAGCGGCCTGTCTTGTATTCAGCTAGCCAAGACTTCCTTCTTTTTTTCTCAAATGTATGTGTGCTCTTAAATATTGGCACCCTTTCATTTAATACTTTGTGCAGCCCCTCTTTGCCTGTATACCAATTCCGAGTCATCTCCTATAATCCTTAATGGGGTTGGAAAACACATGAGAAGCCCTTTCCTCCAAACACACTCTGCAGATCCTCCATGTTTTGAGGTCCACAATTGTGGAGTCTCTTCTTCAGCTTATCCCACAGATTTTCAATGGGGTTTAGGTCAAGGGACTGAGATGGCCAATGCAAACCATTGATTTTGTGTTGATTTTGATGTGTGCTTCTAGATCGTTGTTCTACATGGACTCCATGTTACAATGTACCCTAAGAAGCTGTTCAAGGCCTTTGGCAGAAAAATAACCCCCAAGTATTAATTTCTGTATTCCTACTACTCCCTGACCCTAAACCCATGCTGTATTTTTGTCTCGCCATTGAAAATTCCCGTAAGATTTGGTAAACTGTAGGTTCTTAATATATATGGCATATGATACCAGACACCTTTTTCTGACCACCCTCCAAAATAACATCTGGTTATGTGGCTGGTGTCTGATCATAGTTTTGGAGACTTTATAACGAGCAGGTACAACTAACAAATGTGATTCTCCAATTGTGATCCTCGGAGATTCTGGCCACTCAAACCTTCTTCCTCACTGTGCTTGAGGTCTATCAAGATACAAATCCTCTTCCTGGCGGATTTTTAACATCTCCAGTTGCTTCAAACTTATTAATCATGGCCCTGATAGTGGAATTGAACGTTTTGAACCATTTAGCTTTTTTCTTACAACTATCTTCTCATTTTTGCAGCTCAACACACGTTTGTTGTACACAGTTACTGTGTTCTTTGGTCTTTCCTATTGTAATGGATAACAGAGGGATTTTGACCTGTGTGTCACCTCATATTTATGCCCCAGTAAAACAGAAAGTCAGGGCTGACAAGTTAAGTGTTCTCACTCACTCAGATGAACTTAAAACATGAATGGGAATGTACATCAGTTAGGTTTTCCTCTAAAGACTTTCTAGCGGTGCCAATGATTGTGGCACACATACTGTATATTTGAGAGAAATATTTGTTTTATGATGAGAATTTATTTTTTTCCTTTCAGTTATTTTAGTTCAAGTAAAGATTAGATTTTTGTTTATGTTTGAAATAAAACATCTTGGGGATAAACTATAAAGGCATGTTTTTCAATCTCATTCTTTCAAAGTTTAAAGAGAGATCCAGTTTAATAATCCTTACTGTTATAGTGTGAAGAGCCACAGTTGAGAAATAGGAGCAGAGGTCAGTTGCTGGTATGTGGTATAGTGGCAGATAAAGGCAGTAGCCATGACTGTGTATGAAACAGAATCAGAATTCTAATGCAAGGAACAGTCAAAGGTGCTATGAACACACAACTTAAACAGTTAAAGATGAAATATGCCTTACTCAGTGAATGGTCAACGGGGTTAAGAAGGAGTGAGCGGCCTAGTTAAGGGTGGGTTGTATGTGAAGTGGAGAAATTGACTTGAATAACGACACAGCGTCCATTGTACATCACTGCTTTATGCGAGTGATAGAATAAGCAGCAGCTCATTGGACATTTGATGGCAGTCATGAAAGGCTGCTGTATGGATTAGCTGTGACACCATCAGTATTACAAGGCATGAACATTTCGTCCATATCCATGGGGATTTATTATGGTTCACATTTTGATTTATTTCTAGCATCTGTCTAGATATCAAGTTTCTGGAGATTTCCACACGTTAAGATGGATTACAGGAATCCATTCTAACTAAGTGATTTCACATGGTGAAAACCAAAGTGATCCTTGTCCTGTTAAGGAAGTTAACGATACAAAAAGGCGGCAGTTTGCAGTCTTGAAGGAGAGATCAGAAGCGGTTGAAGGTGCTCTCTTTAATGCTTCTGTTGGTCCACTTTTAGATTTTAAGCTGATGCTTTGGATATCTCCAGCTGTTATTTTTATAACTCTTTAAAGTAAATGGTTCCTTCAGTCAGCTAATCTGCCCATAGCATCTTTTGCATTTAGTCTTCTTTTCTTTTAACAGCTACATTGGAATTCTTCCTGTTGCTTCCCTTCTCTTTATTTCGATGCGTTTCTCACTTCACGCCTTGTCAAACTGGCGGAGCTTTTAGCATTTGGTGTACACTTTCCATCCCAGGACAGCAGCCTCTTACTCCTGACCCCCTGTAACGCAGTAACTCATTCTTGACAATGGATACAGATGTGAAAAAAAAAAAAATCTGTTATCTGATTTTTTTCTCTAAGGTATTCTGAAATATTTTGACCGTTTCAAATAATAAATGAGGTGCTTAAGTGCCAGGCACATTATAAATGCTTATAAGTCTTACTCTTTCAGAAGTCACGACAGCAGGCAGATGTGCATTTTAAGTTGGCTGTGGAGAAGAATACTTAAGGTAAACAAGTTAGCTGACAGTGGAAATGTATTTTATGGCTGAAAATAATGTCATTTGCTTTTTGTAATTTCAAATTGGAAAGAAAAAAAAGAATTGTAAACACGCATTTCACACTGAAATAATTTCCTTTTCTTTTTATTGTGTGCCTCACTAGTGAAGTTATTTTTTATTAGAAATTACTGAATTACTCCATTGTTAAGGGGAGGAGGTGACAAAAATGTCATCATCTCTCATTGTTAGGACTGGCTGGTAGCTGAAAGGATAAGGTTGAGTAAGCCCCAAAACGTGATTAATTAAGAAGAATTTATTAGACAATTAGACAGTACATAATTTAATTAAAAACATCAGGAGAAAACATAATTGAGAAAATCACAACCAAAGCCAGAAACGAAACTGAAGTAAGAAAACAAACTAAGAACAAATGGAGCAACACAAGTCATAGAATTAAATGCTAATAAAAAGAATACTAACACACAACCAATAAATAAAAACCACGACTAAGTAAAATACTCAGAGTAGAAAAAGGCAAAGGAGAGGAAACCACAAAAATCTTACTGCATATTATTGTGTGTGTCATAAAACTTTTAGTTTTATAATAAAGGTGGTGTCATGCCACTCTACGTATGTCGCTCTTCACGACTGCTGTTGCTGGATCTTGTGCCTTGAGGATGACCCCTGGGTACCACAGGGGATAACGGATTACACAACTACATCACGCCTTTTCAGTACAGTTTCAAATTTCCTATTTGTGCTGTTAAAGTTTCGCAAGGTTCACATATTTTCCCAGCCAGTCAACTTCTTTTCTTATTCCATTATTTTGAATTACAAGGTGATGCATTTAGTAGACATTTTTGCTGTCTCCAATATTCCATAAACCTCTTCTCTCTTTGTGCAGTCCCGAATATCCATTTTCCTTTGTTTCTTTAGGCTACCATTGCACATCTTTGTTCTTTTTTTTCTTTCTTTTAGATTTTTTGGGCTTTTTTCTGTTTGTAGACAGTGTATACTTTATAGTTCTTTCTGAGCGCTCACTTAATGTCAACTTTTGTAGACATAGGAGCTCAACTTTATGACTTGCGACCTTGTAGCTCGCCGCAGTGTGTTATGTCTGAGTTGCTGGGGATGTCGTACAGTACTACACAAATTGAAATTCTGGATATGCACCGTGACTGTCCATGACTCTCCAAGATTAGGAAAATGGAGACTCCAACTGAAAATTGCTAGCCAATATACAAATAGATCAATTTATAATTACCCAGCTTAGGAGGGAGGGAGGAAAGAAGAGGGAGAATACAGTCATTTACGGTTAACGCTCTAGCAGACTGATTGGGGTCCACAAAGAAGTTAAAACGACAACACCTCTGCATGTTCTTTTTCTTGAAGGAATAGGCAAATATCTTTTATAATGAAAAACTGTGAAAAAGCCAGGCCAAATCTAAAACCAAAAAGTCGATAAATCTTGACGTCCAAAGCCGAAGTCGAATTACGTGGCTTTTGGTCATTGGGTATGACAGACTTGTCCACGGTTGTGGCATCGTCAGTTTAAATGACTGAAAATTACTGAGTATGTCACGTTTAGCAACTGAGTACTGACCTTCCAGCACAGTCGTGCTTACCCCTTTTTGTGACAGCCAATGGTGTGCTGCCTAATTGAGCTGGTGTAGTATGAAGGGTTAACAGCTGAGGTGAGCTGAGCCGCAATCTCTGTTGTTGTCATTGTTTTTTTTTTTTTGTTTTTTCTTATCTGTCATGGTGCGCATAACATGAGACAGACAAGCAAGCTTCTCTCCTGTTTGTGAGGTCCAAACACCCGTGTTCTTTGCTGCTCCCCTCTGCGTTATATGCATTTTACTTCCAAATGAGTATTTATTAGTTATCAGCTCTTACACAAACAGAGCCACCCCTACAAATAAAGACAAATTCAAACCTGTTTGATTTGATCTGCGCGAGTTGCAGACTGCCTCTGAAGTAGTAAGATTATGTAAATTACAATTACAACTTGTTTTTTGTATAGCATTTTTCACTGAGTGCCGACGCAGAGTGCTGTGAGCAATTCCCAGGCAAAATACAAGTATTGATTATATTAACATCCTGCACATATAAATATGGATTTGTTAAAATGCACAGAGACCAAGGTAGAAATTAATAAAAACACAAATGGAAACCAACAATATACTGTATGTCCATTAATTAATTAAATGAAGGCCATGATTGAAAATCTCTGGAAAAGTCATGTAATGTTACATGGACTTAACTCCACATGAAAACTCTAAACCAAAATTCTTAGTCAGGAAAACACAGAGAATTGTGAACCAGAGAAACAAGTTAAGACAATAAATCCCACTGACAAGTCTTTCTTTAATCATGCCTGCAATCTTGGATAACCAGCCAAGTGTATGACACTGACGTTTATACCAAATAATGGTATACCACCCGTCCACAAAACGTCCTGAAGATGGTCGCACATACGGGTAAACATTGTGACTTTGTATGAGAATGTGGAGTTTTTTTTTGTTAAACTAAAATATAGATTCTTTGGGCTTTGGACCATATTCAATGTGGGAAAGTACTGATAAAAACTCAAGGAAATCTCAGGAAAAGTTAAATAAAGCAGGTAATCATAACACCACATAATCAGTAATCCCCAGGTTGTGGGTTCCTTCTTAAGTAAAACACAAAGGAAACAAACGGCTAATAAAGAAAAATGAAACTGTGACAAGATGATTTACAAAAAAGATAGGAGAAAATGAATACAGTTTAAACCAAAAATGTGTGAGAAGTAAACAACATAAGATAAGAAACTAAACAAGACTTACAGAGGCCAAGCCCTCAAAAACCCAACTGCCACATCCTTCACTTTCCGTTGCAGGCCTGCCTGTTGATCATTTTATGCCACTACGAACTCAGTGTTTTGCAGTCATTAGCAGTGCCATTACAGCATTGAGGGCCGGTGGGACACAGCTCCAGCAGATGCTGTGCAAAATGAATAATAAGGCTCCCTTAGTAATTTAACTTCTTCTTATTATTATTATTAAGATGCTCATAACCCTGAACTTTGTCTTCTTAAGCAATTTCTATCCAATTTTCCGTCATATGCTCAGTGTAATTTCTTATCTAGAAAAATATTGCTTTTTTTGTAATATGTGAAATTGTCTTCTTGCCGGGTGCTGCCAGTCTGTTCTAATATGAAAATTACATTTTTTTGTCTTTAATAGTCTGTGAGGCTTGCTAACTGAGACAGTATGAAATTCCAACCTCCTGGATTCGAGTGCTGCACCTACAGTACCCTGTGTATCTTAATCAGAGGATGACTCCGTCCACAAGTGAGGCAGTCTCACTTGCAGCGGCGCTGCACCAGTCTGCCACCCTGTCTTCAGGTTTCTTTGCCTGTCAACAAGACACCAAGTTAAGCAAGTAGGGAAGCTTTTCCTCTGAGTGCTGCTAGAGAGGCCCGTCCACTGGTCACTTCATGTTTTATCATAGAACACTTTGCTTCTTTAGATCACAGTCAAATTAGGCCAGGGAGGCAATATAAAGCACAAAGAAACCAACGTGTTGTAAGTTTTCACCATTTTTAATTTAAACTTTCATGTTTTATTTGATTTATAATCCATTTTATGAGTACTAAGATAGTAAAGTTAAAGTTGCTGTTTTCAGTGTTTACTGAAACAACTGACATTTAAAGTGAAAAGCTAGAGGTAAAGCAAAATGTTAGAATGTCATGTTTATTTCTGCTCGTATGCACTTAAATGTTTTAGAATCATCGGAGTTTTTGTCTTCCATCCCCCATATGGATTGACAGCCAGGTGTTTCCTGTTCCATTGACTGCACGCACATAAAGGAGCTGTGAATGTGTCATGTTGGATTTAACTTTACCCTGCTTTTTGGAGTCAATAGGCCTAGAACAACATCGGACCCCGAGCATTGTCTTTGAAAGGGCAATAGAATGAAAGAAGATTCTAATCCAAATGGGCATTACAAAACTTAAAATGTGGAATCCTTGAAAAATACAGACCTTAGTGGTTATACCTAAAAATTTGTATTGGCCAGATCAACCAAGGAAAACAATTAAAATTGTTCAAAGAAATAAATGCTAAGTCTGTGAAGAAAAACACCAAAACAACTGACACAAGAGTTCGATCTTAGCCTGATTTAGCTAAGCAAGTCACATTTATTCTATACCTATTCTGAGATATTGCTTGTTGCATGATTAAACCTTAAACTTTCAAACATTCCATGACTGCAGGACAAATATAGGATATTTTGATAATTAATACATTTAGAAATACAGTATGTTTTATCTATAAAAAGCAGCTTTAAAAATTGTGTTGTTATTAATCTGTTAGCTGGAATGTTAAAGGTTTCATTCATAACTAAAGGCAAAAAAGTGCTGTCACATCTCGGTCAGATTTTGTATTCATTTAAATAATAAGGATCAGCGTCGGCTGGCAAGAGATTGGGCTGGCCTGGTTTTCCACACTAACGATGGTAAGAAGACCAGAGGAGTGGCAATTTGGAATTATTAAGTAGACCCTCCTGTGGCTTCTGAGATAGTATCAGACTCAGATGGGCACAATATTATGGTGTGAGGGAGAACAATTGAACAGTAAATCAGTTCTGGCCAATGCAGACATACCCACGACATACAATGAAGAATTTGTAGGGAATCATCTCTCTTGGCTATCCACCTCTGCAAATAGTCTGAAATGCAGGGGCTTGTAAGGGAAGGTCTTGAACAAAAAATGTCTCTTTAAGCTGGTGATATGTTGCTCTTCATTAGTGATCCATATTCATAACTGCCACATGTACAATGTTGCATTCTATAGGATTTCTGTGTTTAAGGTTAACTGAAATAAGAGCTTATTATTCTCACTGAATAAGACTGCAATCAGATTAAATTAAATCCGTTTTTATGTCATTGTCTAAGAGCAGTTTAACTACCTACAAGTTATAGCTGTAAAACATCTTAACAAATTCAAGTTTTGCATTTTAGCTGGGAAAATTATTGTGAAAATAAAAAATGCTTCTGAAAGTTGTGTTACCTTTGTCAGAGTATTCATACGAGACATATATTGAATATAAAAAATGAAATTTGAAAAATCAGGAGGGACGATTCATTCCATCAAGTTTGTTTATTTAGCTAATAGTTAAGCTGTCCCAAAATCTCATTCAGATTTTTCTTAAAGGTTGTCCCCTTGATTTCCAGTAGTGTCCGAGTACGGGATTCATCATTAAGCTGAAAGAACTAAACTGGATCTACTTTATCTATGACTTTAAGAATTTTGAAGACCTAAGATTAGGTCCGCATGCAATCTTCTCTGCTAGAGACTTCTTTTTTCGGCTGCTCCCGTTGGAAGTCACTACAGTAGATCATCTTGTTCCATATCTCCCTGTCCTCATCATCTTGTTCTGTTCACCTGCATGTCCTCTCTCACCACATCCATAAACCTTCTCTTAGGCCTTCCTCTTTTCCTCTTCCCTGGCAGCTCTATCCTTAGCATCCTTCTCCCAATATACCCAGCATCTCTCCTCTGCACATGTCCAAACCAATGCAGTCTCACCTCTCTGACTTTGTCTCCAAACCGTCCAACCTGAGCTGACCCTCTAATGTACTCGTTCCTAATCCTGTCCATCCTTGTCACATCCAATGCAAATCTTAACATCTTTAACTCTGTCACCATTAGCTCTGCTCGAGACTAAACAGTTTTAATTCTCTTAGGTCTATGAGAGTGTGACATGTCCTTAAGTCTTTGGATGCAACTGGTTGCTCTCATCTGTACAGCTTCAAATGCTGCTTTGTCTATTTTATGCTATGGTAACCAGGGTCCTCAACGGTGCGTATGCTTAAAAATGTTGTGTATGCCTGTTTCCATGCTCACATCGAGATGTATAAAAACTAAACTTGACCTAAAGCTATGTACATTTTTGCTGCAGCCTCAGACCATGTGTACGCATGTTTCTGCTTGATTTTGTAAACAGGCGGCACCCAGCGTCAAGCCAGTGCTACTGTTTCTGTGTGGTTTCCCTTTCTTTTTAAGATTCACATCCATGATGTGGGCTTTATCAAATACACTTAAATTAATTACATATCATTTACAAATTTAAGACACTTGATTGCAATCAATCTGTAACAATATAATGGTGCTCGGAATGGCCAAACTGTTCCAGCTACCATGACTGCCTTAGTGTTGTTAGAAGACATCGCAAATGAAAGAATTAAAAGAGAGCAAATGTTTAGAGATCACTCTCATTTCTTGCCCAATGATGATGACTGGCTTCTTAGTCGATTTACACAACTCCTGGAGCTGTGTGCTGAACTGAGGCTGACTTTGAAAAGGCAGACTTTGAGGAATTGTGCTGTACCTGTTCATCTGCAAGTTCTGTATACCCTCTGATTTTTAGCAAAAGGAGCTTTTCAACATGAACTGACTGACCAATCAGCTATTTTTCTGTAATTCCTGAGTCGCATCACGCCAGCCGTATAGGATGGTATTATATCCGCTTGCCACAGTATTTTTACACTGTGGTTGACCTGGTAAACATCACAGCGTAATTCGTAGTAATGTCCAGTTTTCCAAATGTAATTGGAGCGGTTGACTGCACTCATATTGCTATAAAGGTGCCTTCAAAGAATGAACTTGCTTATGTACATAGAAAGCATTTCCATTCTATTAACGTAAAAATTATATGGGATGTGAAAATGAGTCTCATTAATGTTATGGTAGGATGGCCTGGCTCAACTCATCATTCATTCAATCTGAGATATAGTGCTGGGAACAAACTTGAAAATGCTGTTGTGCATGATGCCTTTAAGATAAGACATTTAGTGTTACACCTTTGGTCAAAATTGTAAGTTATCTGTATGATGTAACCATATAACACAGTTACTTAGGTGACAGCAGGTACCTGCTGAAGATGTGGCTTCTCACCCCGCTTGCAAACCCACTGACTGAACAAGAGCGACGTTATAATGACCTCCACTCTCTGGCTCAGGCAGTGGTAGAACATACTATATGGCAGAGTAAGGGCTGTTGGCACTGCCTGGATAAGACTGGTGCTGCTCAATAGTCCACAGAAAGTGTGTCGCATTATGCAAGCCTGCAGCGTGCTTCATAATGTGGCACATGGTCGTGGCTTGCCCATACCAGAAGAGATGCAGTATGGTGAATCTGACCCTGACTCACCAAATGATCAGCCACATCGGACAGCATTAAAACTTAATTTGAATGTAATTAGTAGAATGTAAAAAGAGGTAATCAGACACTGCATTTATTTTTTTAACCAGTTTAATTTGTGGTGAGTATCACATAGTACAGCATTTATATTCCTTAATTACTATCTCCACATCTCTTACAGTAATCCACTATTGCATTTTGTGACCCCAGAACAGCATCCATCAGCACATGGCCAGATGGTCACCCGGCTGTTTCCGAGACAGAGGTGTGTGTGCATTTATTGCCTGAAGATGTGCTTGGCACACCAGCACCATCACCATCTGGAGTTGCGTCCCCTGTACGAGGGTCACCTTTTGTAATATTGTCTGAAACAGAATAAACAGTAATGCCGCATCTGCTGCCTGCTTGTTTGTCCTACATGAATATGGATAATGGTAAGGAAAAAAATAATTAACCCACCCCCATGCAATGGTGAAATGTCAGTTATAAGTGTCTCGCCAATAATTGCAGCAGCTCGCTCAAACGGTGTGAGGCCTGGAATTCTGCTTCCTCCTCCAGTGGTTTTGACACTCGGAAGGTTGGCTGCAACTCAGATTTTCACAGCAACTTTCTGAGGCCTTTTTTTAATTGTTTATATTTTGGACACTGTGTGACTTTTTGAACTTGAACTTTTAGATGCCTCTGCCGCACTGTGCCACTCCATCAATTTCCTTTTGTTGCTTATACCACTGCTTAAGCCACCCAATTTTTCCCTTCCTCCACTTCTCTGAGCAGGACCTCCATTTTGCATTCACTGAAATTCTTTTTTATATGTGCCTTTGCCTTTGATTTTAACAAAACTGAAGGGGCTATTTATATTGATGTGCGTTTTCAAATATGTGAAGTTCTCGGTGGAGTCAGGGTGGGACTGTAGGTGAGTGCATGTGCGTTAAAATTCACATTGATTGGGACTTATAAAAGAAAAGTGCATAGAACTTTGGTTACGCAGTTTTATGCATCTATATTTTTGTGCATACACACAGTTCTAGTTTTGTCTGTATGCCATGTTTTAGTGTAAAGTTTACACAAGGCATTACACATGAGTCCCCAGAACTGTACACAATACTCCAGAAGTGGTCTCACTAGTGTATTATGCAGTCAAAGCAACTCGTCTCTTGATTTATATTCAACAATTTTTATGACATAACCTATTATTTTATTTGTTTTTTAGTAGCTTTTGCATATTGTTTAGAGGGTTAAAATGATGTGTCACAGTAAATCCTTAAATTTTCCTTCAGGACAGCTTTTAAGAAAAAATTCTTCTAGGCACAAAAAAATCTTTCAAACAGATAAAACCGATTTCCCTATTCTTGACACTAAATGGTATTTAGTTATTTCAGTCCTCCAAAATTGGTTGAGCAAAAATTTATAGTCTACAACATAGATAATCCAACAATACGAGAAATAATAATAACAATACTCAAACTGATGTGACGTAGGAAACACAGTTGCAAATAAAATAAAAAGTAAACGATCAGCATGGCAACAGGACTGCAGTTCTTGGCTTCGACTTCATTGCTGATGGCTGATTTAATTCAATTTTAGCTCTCAGATGGGCTTATTTTAAAACTCTGCCAATAACTCCACAAAAACCAGACTCTCACTTCAAGCTCCAGGGCTAACTCTCATATGTTGCTCATCAAGGAAGGTGTTCACTGTCTGGTCATCCATGGTAGAAAGACAACCAACTCCTAAATACCCTGATCTTAAATGGCCGAGGGACTGCTTGTTGCTGATTATTTCCCTCCAACATCGTGACACTTGCCATACACCACCCTCCCTTTCCCAGAACATTCCTCATAACAAGTTTGCTCATTTGTGCGCACATACCCTCCCCAGATAGGCCTTCTTTCTCTCAGTTTTCCATTCTCTATGCCTTTCTCCTTAATCCATGACATACCACACCGCATAATGTGCTTTTTGATGCAGGTGCTGCTCACGTAATCTGCCTGCACTGTGTACGGGGGATATAATTCTCCACGACCCCGTGAAATTGCTGCACCTTACAGGAGCCCTTTCCTCCACACTTCCCGCCCTGCACAAAGGTAAGTGTTTCTCTGCTCAACTATTTACACATTAAGAACAACACCTTTAGTTAACTTTTCTACACATTGTATATCCTGTGACAGTATTAAATATGAAAATTCATTGAGAAATGATGTATTATATTTTGTGGCTGGTAAAAGACCATTCTGAAACTTTGCAGTTTCTCCTTGGCCTCTAAAATAACCAACATTTTGTTTCGGGGGACTACATTGGTCATCTCGTTGCTTTTTAATCTGACACAACAGTAAAGTGATGTCTTCATCATGACAGCTCATAAGCCGGCAGCATGGAGTTTTCCTTGTCCAGGTTTGTGCGTACAACATAATATTCAGAGGTCAGCTTTTAGCTTTTTTGCTTCTTGGTGGTACACTGCAGCTCCAAGTTGTTTCTCTGGTATGGAATCCTTTGGTGAAGTTAAATTAAAACAAAATTATGGAAATTACAGAAACTAAAAAATAACTTTCTCTCTGGAGCCAAACATCTTCAGGCAGTGTTGGCAAATGAGTTAACTTCAGTGCTAGTGTAAAGAAAGGCACGTAAAGCACCCCTCATCATGACTCTGCTGACGTCCCTGACTTTCTTCTTTGCCGTCTGGTGCTCGTAAAATGCATTTAATCCCTGGACTTCAAGCCAATCACTTGTTATGACTTTATTTCTCAACACTGTATTCACTTTCAATTGTGCATTGGAGTTTGACAATTCAGGTTTTTTTAGGTGTATTAAAAACACTTTGTAATATTCCATGTGTGTGTTTTATTTAAATAAGATGTAGCTTTTAAGTTAATAAGGCATGTGACCAAGACTGTAGTTATGCGATAGGACTAGCATTGTTTTTAATTGTGTGCCTTAAACCAAGAGTTTAGCAAAAAAGTTTGGAGAAAGTTAGATAGAGGTGGAAGTGCTGGCAAGCGGGTGACTTCACTCACAATGACATCATACCGTCCGGTGCAGAAACCAATGTGGGGCAGCAGATAAAGGAGAATAACGACAAGGGTCTAGTGAGACAGGCAGAGCCAAGTATGAGGGGACTTTAGAAAAGGGATCCACCATCCACTAAACAAATTGAAGGGAATAAAAATGTGTTTTACCACAACATTGAATTCTGGGATGCAAACAGACATGCTAATACTGAGAATTCTGGGTAAAATATGCAAATATGCAGCAAACAATAGGAAGAAGTGTTGCCTGTTATGTGTAACTCGAGAAAATCTAACCAGTGTGTACATGACTTTAAGGAAATGGAACATGGGGGCTTTTGTTGTTTAAGTTGTATTTCATAATTAGCTTAAACTAACTTATGGTTTGGGTAAACTTTCAGTCATGGTGTCAGTTACTAAAATGGCCATCAAGCCACCATATATAGCAAAGCACCTATTTGTGAGGCACAGATAAAAGATCAATCCCCCTGTGCATGCTTTTTGTTGATGACATTGTGTTGTGTAACATCAGAAAACAAGAAGTGGAGGGGAAGTTGGATTAATAGAAAAGAGCCTTGAAAGATAGAGGATTGAAGATAATTAGGAAGAAGAATGAATATATGAGGTTTAACGATGACTGGGATCCACAGGGATAGCTACTGGAAAGAGTGGATAAATTTAAAAATCTCGGATTTGTGGTAGCCCAAGTTGTAAAAGTCGATGCAGAGATAAGCCATAGAGTGCAGTGTGGATGGAACAATTGGAAGAAGGAATCAGGGGTATTGTGTGATCGAAGAATTAAGGCAAAGGATAAAGGTAAGGTTTTTAAGACAGTCGTAAGACCAGCCTTGACTGAGGAAGAGGTGCAGGACGAGCTGTGTGGAGAAGGTTGATCAGTCACATCAACCCCACATAGAAGTGAGGAAAGATGAAGAGGACGAAGACATATATGTATTTGTGGAAAGGAACTGATGAGAGACAGACAACATGCCTGCTTTCAAAATAGAGGAATGACGGAAAGTTTTAATATAAGAGTGCAGTATTTTCTGTGAAAAGGCAAGTTCTGGAGATGCAGTGAAAATGACTTTCTGTCTAAGGACAAAAGTGCAGTGCCAGCTATGACATGAACATGCCAGTAGACCATTTTTAACTAGTACTTCATTTTTAAGGAGCGCCTTAGTTGGATTAAGAAGGATGGACTCTTTAAATTACACAGACATCTCTGTCCTGGTTACTCTGAGGCAAAGCTTGCTATTTCGGACACAGATTTGAATCATTCAGATTGATTGTGATCAAAAGTGATAACGAAGCGGCTCGGAGATCTTAACATTGAAATTTTGGACCTTTGGCCAGGAAACTCCCCAGATTTTAATCCCATTGAGAACCTGTAGTCAGTTCTCAAAAATCAGGTGGACAAGCAGAAGCCCACAAATTGTGATCAAGTCTAAGAACTAAAAAGGCAAGAATGGATCGCCATCAGTCAGAATTTGGTCCAGAAACTGATACCCAGCATGCCAGAATAAATTGCAGAAGTTATGAAGAAGAAGAAGGGTGAACACTGTAAATATTGACTCTATACATAAATTTGAGAAAAACTTATAAAATGTTTATAATTGTTCTTCAGTATACCATAGAAACATGTAAAACAATAATCTGAAAATACTGAAGCAGCAATGTTTGCAAAACACAACATCTGTGTCACTGCCGAAACTTTTAGCCACTACTGTAGACGATTCCGATCACATGCAGATGTGCAAATAAAAGCTATGCCACCTTGTGTTACTGACTTGCTGTTGTGATCGGTTTCTTTATTTCGTGTTTCTAGCGTTTCCTTGAAATGTTTTGTCCGATTTCTACATCCTTTATGGGGTTGTTATATCCATGAAGTTCTTTGTCGACTCTTATTTTGCTGTATTTATAAATGTTATTTATTTCTACTGTCATGCTGTGACACCATGTTGGACATCACCTTATTCTGACAACGGGGTTGATGATTTCCATGCTGATGAGTCCCAGAATTCTCCGAGGTTGCACTACAGTGTCGTCATTGACGTGACCATTTAAATATCTTTTACACTGTAACTGAGATTGGATAAACCTCATTAAAATACTTTTCTTTACTGATTTTCTCCTGTATTCTTGTCTTATAACTGTCAACTACACTTCTTGTTCCTCCTTTGCTCTGATGTAAGTTTGGTTTGTTTCCTGATTTTCGATCTTTGTACATCTCTGGTGTATAGCTAATTCTCAGACCTTACAAAAACAAATCCCCTAACACTTTTAGACAGAACATCAGCACAATGCAGAAGGGCCATTTTTCATGAGACAAATGGAGTGTAGACTTGGAGTGTACGATGCTAAAATGGCTATTTCATCTTGTGGACGTACTAAGATACTTCAGTGCCACACTGCCACAGATCAACACTGCAGTGCTAGATGGGCAGAAGCTGGCATTTTAGGGCCTGATGCTGTCACTGAGATCAAGTCAGGCTCTAATGGCTGCATGAGCCTTATCTCTAATACTCTTTGCCCTCATCCTCCAATAAGCTAAAGGCTTGTCACAGTACAGGCTTCCCTCCTGTATTGGATAGGCTGCTGCCACTCAAATGTCTAGGCCTGCCCAGCCCTTGAAGTATTGCTCCTGACTGCTACACCAATACAATAATCCATTTTTAAAATTCATATTTAGGGAATCCATCACAGTTTTGATTTTTGGAGAGGTGCCTCATCTCCTGGATCTCCAAGTATTTTGTATCTTGTATTCCTTGATTTTAACCCACCTGTCATAAAATTGTTGAAGGATCTCAAATGATGAGGAGCGACTTTCAGTCTGAGATGTAACTGGGCTGATCTTTAATGCTGATTGGGTATTCTAAGGTACACCAGTACAACTCTGAATGTATGGGTCTATTAGGATTACTACTGAGGCTGCTCTCATCAGACGATTAAATTGTTTTCCTTGTGGCCTCCTAAGCCCCTGGAGATATCTCCATGTTTGACATATTTCTTTATTCTGCACTGGATTTTTTTTGCCCCCTTATCTGTGAAGTCTGTGATAGAGAAGCACCAGCATGTTTGTCATCATTTACACTTTGTGGTGTCCCTGCTAAAGAGGACTGTTATTTTTGTAGAGCTGCCATAGGCCGCGTGGTGGTCCTCGTGATTTGTGCTCCCCTGGAAGAGACTCCATTCCACTGAGATTCACAGTAATGTTATAGCAGACTTCATTGTGTTTTGGGTGATTTTAAATTCCTTAGAAATGTTCCTATTCCTTTAATCTGTCCGATGCCTTTCAGTAAGCTTATCCTGGTTTCAGACGTGCGAGCTTTGGGAGAGTTTTATGGGCTTGTGCTGGACGAATACGGGGAAGGCAAGGAGTGGGACACTGCCAGTAGCTTTTGCTCCTTCTGTTTGTCTAATTTGGAGGAAGGGAAACCACTGGAGGACTGGTGAGGTCACTTCCTGTACACTAACGTCCCACCCTTTCTGTTCTCGAATATATACAGTTAGGTCCATTTGGACAGTGACACAATTTTCTGAAATGAAGAAGTAATGACATGATTGAAGTGTAGGCTTTCTGCATTAATTCAAAGGGTTTGGCAGAAATATAATATGAGCCATTTAGGAATGACAACCATGTTTATACATCATTCCCCCCATTTTCAGGGGCTCAAAAGTATTTGGACAATTGACTGACAAGCTGTACCATAGCCAGGTGGGAGCTGTCCCCTCATTATTTCATTAACTATTAAGCAAGTAGAAGGTCGGGACTTGATTACAAGCATGGAATTTGCATTTGGACACCATCACTGTGGACTCTCAATATGAGGTTCAAAGAGCTGTCGAGAGAAAGCAGAAACACGAGGAGCGGTCAGATCAACCATTTGGGACATCCTTAAAGAGAAGGAACACAGTGGTGGGCTCAGCAACACCAGAAGGTCTGGAATACTACAGAAGACAACTGTGCTGGATGATTGCAGAATTCTATCCTTGGTTAAGAAGAACTTCATAACGACATTTAGCCAAACTAATAACACTTTCTGGGAGGTAGGCCTATCACTGCCAAAGTGTACAATCAAGTAAAGGCAGGGGGTTTACCACAAGCATAGGATGGACAGGTTAGACTTTGCCAGAAAATATTTTTAAAAAGTCAGTCCAGTTTTGGAACAGTTTTTCTTGGACAAATGAAGCTGAGTTTGATATACCAGAATGATGGAGAAGAGAAAAAAACGGTCATGAGCCAATGAATACCACATCATCTGTGAAACATGGTGGATACAGTGCTATGGCATGATCATTCAAGGCTGTGAATGAGAGTCAGTCACTGGTGTCTATTAATGATATGACAGCTGGCAGAACTAGCAGGAGGATTTCTGAAGTGTACAGGGCTATACTATCTGCTCAGATTCAGACAAATGCTGCAAAACTGATAGGACAACATTTTACAGTACAGATGGACAATGAGCCAAAACATAGTGTGACAGCAAACCAAGTGCTTGTCAACGCAAAGTACTGGAATATTCTTCAAAGTCATTTAACTGACCTCAACCCAATTGGACATGCAGTTCACTTGCTGAAGACAAACTGATGGCAGAAAATCCAACGAACAAGCAGCACCTGAAGACGTTGGCAGCAAAGGTCTGGCCAAGCATCAGTAGGGTGGAAACGCAGCACTTGTAGATGACCATGTGTTCCAGACTTAAGGCGGTCATTGACTATAAAGGATTTTCAAGCAAATATTGGAAATGATTATTGTATTTATGATTGTTAGTTTGTCCAGATACTTTTGTGCCACTGAAAATGGGGGCACCATTTATAGAAATGATGGTCTTTTTTAAATTAAAACTGCAAGTCTACACTTAAATCACATCTTGATTGCTTCATTTCAAATCCATTGTGGTGGACACAGAGCCAAAATTATGAAAATCGTATCACTGTCCAAATGCTTATGGACCTGACTGTATGACCAAAGTCTCCACTGAAAGTCTGTACTCGTGTTCGGACCGACTCTGGAGAAAGTGGGACTTCCTTGCCTCTGAGTGTTTTTTTTCCTTTAATTTATTGCAGTAAACTGCCAATCTATTTTAAGCACGTGTGCCTTATTTCTTTTCCAACCAATGATTCAATTAAACGGGACATCTGTCAGGACCCCACGACTCATTTCTCATCTTGTTTTATCTGTTGTGGCGGACCCCAGCCGTGACACCTGGAGAATGGAAGGACCGGTAGAGAGACAGTTCAACCCTGTTGGGGCCCGTGGCCACCGCCAGGGTGTCCCTGGAAGATTCCGGAGCCCTGGACTGCAGCACTTCCACCACACCAGGAAGTGCTGATAGAAGATCATCAGGGAGCACCTAGAATACATCTGGGTACAACATAAAAGAGGTCACCCCATTCCATTCGGGGAGCCGGAGTTGGGAGGGCAGAGGAGAGAGCTTGCAAAGGAAGGAGTCGAGTTGGCAGAAGAGAGAAAAGGAAGGAAGAAAAGAAAGAGAGAGAAGGGACTAGGCTTGTTTGTGGTGATTTGTGTGCAAATCAAATTAAGGGCAAGAACTACAAATAAGTGTGTGTTTTGCACTTATGTGTCTGTTGGTGTCTGGGCTGATTTACCACACTGCTTACACCAGGTATTATTAGACGAATGTTCCACTGAGCTTACTGTGAGGAAAAAGGAGCAGGAGATGAAACCACAAGCCAAAAAATGCAGTTGAGGACATCCAAGGAGTAGTTACAAGGATGGGAAAAGATTAGGGTCCAAAAACCAAAACACTAAACCTGAAATGAAAGTCAAAAAAATGAGTCAACTAACCCAGCGCTGGGACCGTCCAACTCATATATGAAGCTAACTGTCTCTAAGAAGTTGCAAAGAACTGCCTGAGTGTCCACTGAAAATCTTTGAATGCAGTAAACACTCCCACCTTAATGGTGGCCCTTCCTGTGACTTCAGACGCCACATGAGAGTTCCACGTAAACAATAAAGGCAAAAATGAAACTTATTGGAAGAAAACACAGAAAACAAAATTCAAAGCATAAAAGCATTAATTAAATATCACACTGAGTTTTCTTAAATATCCTTTTGGTTTCATAATGGAATGTTCCTAAAGTTTGAATCTCACGTCAAGTGACTCAGGGGCGTAGCTGCCATTCGTGCCTCTCGGGGTGGGACGGTGCTTCAATTTGCCACCCTCCAACATATCTGAATATGTTAAATTATTTAAATAGAAAATTAAAATGACGTATAGAGAAAAAATAAGATACATTTTGCATAAAAATAGTAAAAAGTATGCAAACCCCTAGGAATTCTCTATATTTATGTCTAATTCCCATATAAAACAAGGTCGTATCTTCATGTCAGTCACAATAATGAGCAAACACAATCTCCTATAACTAAAGATACACAGATTTTCAGAGAATGTGTGACCATATTGAATAAATCATTCAAACTGTGAAACTGAAGGTTGGAAAAAGTAAGTGAACCCTAAGCTAATGACTTTTTAAAAAGCTCATTGCAGTCAGAATTTAGCACACCTGGAGTCCATTTAATGAAACGAGTTCAGAGGTGTAGCCTAGAATTACTTTGATTGATAAAAAGCACTATAAAGTTTGTGTTTGAGCTTTTGACAAGACGCATATCCAGATGGGAATCATGCCTCACACAAAAGAGCTGTCTGAAGAGCTATGATCGAGAATTGTTAATCTACAGGGTGGGCCATTTATATGGATACACCTTAATAAAATGGGAATGGTTGGTGATATTAACTTCCTGTTTGTGGCACATTAGTATATGTGAGGGGGAAAACTTTTCAAGATGGGTGGTGACCATGGTGGCCATTTTGAAGTCGGCCATTTTGGATCCAACTTTTGTTTTTTCAATAGGAAGAGGGTCATGTGACACATCAAACTTATTGGGAATTTCACAAGAAAAACAATGGTGTGCTTGGTTTTAACGTAACTTTATTCTTTCATGAGTTATTTACATGTTTCTGACCACTTATAAAATGTGTTCAATGTGCTGCCCATTGTGTTGGATTGTCAATACAACCCTCTTCTCCCACTCTTCACACACTGATAGCAACACCGCAGGAGAAATGCTAGCACAGGCTTCCAGTATCCATAGTTTCAGGTGCTGCACATCTCGTATCTTCACAGCATAGACAATTTCCTTCAAATGACCCCAAAGATAAAAGTCTAAGGGGGTCAGATCGGGAGACCTTGGGGGCCATTCAACTGGCCCACGGCGACCAATCCACTTTCCAGGAAACTGTTCATCTAGGAATGCTCAGACCTGACACCCATAATGTGGTGGTGCACCATCTTGCTGGAAAAACTCAGGGAACGTGCCAGCTTCAGTGCATAAAGAGGGAAACACATCATCATGTAGCAATTTCGCATATCCAGTGGCCTTGAGGTTTCCATTGATGAACAATGGCCCCACTATCTTTGTACCCCATATACCACACCATACCATCAATTTTTTTGTTCCAACAGTCTTGGAGGGATCTATCCAATGTGGGTTAGTGTCAGACCAATAGCGGTGGTTTTGTTTGTTAACACAAACACAATGGGCAGCACATTGAACACATTTTATAAGTGGTCAGAAACTTGCAAATAACTCATGAAAGAATAAAGTTACGTTAAAACCAAGCACACCATTGTTTTTCTTGTGAAATTCCCAATAAGTTTGATGTGTCAAATGACCCTCTTCCTATTGAAAAAACAAAAGTTGGATCCAAAATGGCCGACTTCAAAATGGCCACCATGGTCACCACCCATCTTGAAAAGTTTCCCCCCTCACATATACTAATGTGCCACAAACAGGAAGTTAATATCACCAACCATTCCCATTTTATTAAGGTTTATCCATATAAATGGCCCACCCTGTACATAAGGCTGGAAAGGGTTACAAAGTCATCTCAAAGATTTTAGATATTCATCAGTCTACTGTTAGGCAAGTTGTCTATAAATGGAGACCATTTGGTATTGTGGTGACTCTGCCTAGAAGTGGGCTCCCTGCCAAGATGACCCCAAGAGCACAACGCAAAGTCAGCAATGAGGTAAAGAAGAACCCTAGAGTGACAGCAAAGGACTTGAAGAAGTCATTAGAACTGCCTATCATCTCTGTTCATGAGTCAACTATACGCAAAACATTGAACAAGAAAGGAGTCCATGGCAGGACACCAAGAAGGAAGCCACTGCTATCAAAAAAGAACATTGCTGAATGCCTGAAGTTTGCGAAAGAGCAGTTGGACACTCCACAACAGCACTGGGAAAATGTTGAGTGATGAAACCAAAATTGGACTATTTGAGAGGAACAAGCAGAACTTCATTTGGCGTCAACAGGACACTGCATATCAACATCAAAACATCATCTCTACAGTAAAGTATGGTGGAGAGAACATCATGATTTGGGCCTGCTTTGCTGCATCAGGGCCTGGACAGCTTTCCACCATTGAGGGGAAAATGAATTCACAAGTTTATCAACAAATTCTCCAGGGTAATGTGAGGGTGTCTGTCCGTCAACTTAAGCTCAGAAGAGGCTGGGTGATGCAACAGGACAATGACCCCAAACATCACTGCAAATCCACAGCACAATGGCTTCAGAAGAACAAACTCTGCCTTTTGGAGTGGCCGAGTCAGAGCCCAGATCTCAATCCTATTGTGATGCTGTGGAATGACTTGAAGAGAGCCATACACAGAAGATAGCCAAAGAATGTGGAAGAGTTAAGGCAGTTCTGCAGGGAACAATGGGCTAAAATTCCCCCCGCACGATGTGCAGGTCTGATCTGCAGTTACAGGAAGCACTGGGTTGAGGTCACTGCTGCCAAAAAAAGTCAACCAGTTATTAAATCCCAAGGTTCACTACTTGTTCCACTACCACTGTGAACGTTGAATGCGTTTGTAAAATAAAGATATGAAAGAGTAGAATTTTTTGTGTGTCATTGGCTTAAGCTCATTGTGTATATCAGTACCTGAGACTTAGATGAAGATCAGATCACGTTTTATGACCAATTCATGCAGTAAACCAGATAATTCCAAAGGGTCCACATGCTTTTTACTTTGTATATAGAGAAACAGCAGTAATTTTTCACATATAATTATTTATAAGCATCAACTAGATGAGAATTTAGTATAGACGCACTGATAAGCCGAGTTCTAATTATTAGTTTAATTTAACTACGCTGTGTAAACCAGAACCAGTGTAACGTACAAGTGGTAGGTGGGGATGTTTTCTGCGCAGAGATTGATAACGAAACGAAATTATAAATTGTAAATTAGTTGTTTATCTCCTAGAGATTATTATCGGTGTAATGTTTGTTTATTTTTGTTATTGTCTCATACATTTCAACTGCCATGCCTGATGTCGTCACAGAAGGACAGTCTGAAAATAATTTTTGAAGCATTTGTGGATAAAAATCCGAGAATTTAACTTTTTTCATTCATGACTGATATTATTCCGAACCCTGCTGCTTACACACGAACTGTACTGAGCCTTTTGGCCAATAATGCCGTCCCCTCCACCTGCCCCTAACTACGCCACTGAGGCTACTGTCTCTTTGTGTTATGCAAGAGGACAGATCAGGAGATAACTGGGAGTCAAAAACCAGGCAGAAGTCCTCAATGAAAGAAAGGAGATCCAAGCGCCTATTTATGATATTTTTTGTTGTTGCTGTTTCCTTGCATTTCACGCCTGATTTAAACTGAGTACATAAGTACATACACTTTCATACGGTTACGGGGCTGGAGAAAGTGCCATGGACAGGCCCTCAGAGCTAGTCACACACACACACCTAAAGCCACTTTGGGTCACCAGTGGCCATCACTTGGTTATGAGCACGTGAGACTTGGTCTTGGGTTTTGCATACCACAACAGAACGGTATGTAATGGTTCGCCATACCTGAAAAGCATTCCTTCATCACAGGTGTGGCTCAGGCAAATGTGAAAACTGCGCTGGAAAATCATCATGGAGTCACCTAATTCGTCGTCCCCAGTAAGTCCTAGCTGTGTAATTTAGCAGTTGTCAAGTTTGACATCCCCTTCATCTAGAAGTCATGTAACGTGGCGCCATCTTAAAAGGACTTCTGACCTTGATTGTTGCTTTTGGTAGCTTGGTTATTTTCCTCTGTTCTTGTCAATTGTTGTTTCATTTGACGCCTTGAATTGCCTCTCCTCTCCTGATTGGCGAAATGTCTGCCCTTCAAGACTTGCCAGTTTTTTTTTTTTTTTTTTTTTTATCATAAAGTGTTCCTCAGATGTTTTTCAAACCTGCTTAGGAAATGAAGAGGTGGATGAATGACTGACTGACTTAAGAGTCGTGATGTGTGATGCCCCCTGCTGGCTCACTGATAGTTTGGCCTAAAATTGTAGCTGCTACCAGTGTTACCCTGACTGAGTCTCTTCATGTGATTGTACTCCAAATGGAGAAATACGGCTGTAACTGTATGTTTATGACTTATAAAGTACTGTATTTAAGACAGATGCCCTTTCTCAACATAATGCACCAATCGAGATCTAATGTAAATATGTATACTTTCAAATTTTGCAACACAGCAGTTAAATGACTTGCGCTGGGTCATACTTTCAGTCACAAACAGGTCATCCTAACCATTAAGAACTAAACTTGGCGCTGATTACGCAGAGACACCTTTTAAACGATAGGCCATTTCCAACTTTGTCTGTCAATACCGTTAATAAATGGCATGATTGGTCAAGTGGTATTCTGCACACAAACGGGCAGCCTTCAGCTCTCAGAGCACCTCTAGCTCGGTGTTTCACTAAATAGTAGCAGCCCTTGACATTCTTTTCATCTACACACCTTTCAGTTCAAAGTGAACAAAACATCTCTGTAGCAGCCCTGCCCTGTTCTGCCTTTACCAATGCCGCCATGTGTGCCTCATGTACCCGTCTTTATACACCTCACACACTTTAAGAGGAGATGATGGTGAAATATCTGACATCCAGAGGCTGGTCCGTTCTATCCCATGATGCATCATTAGTTTCTTGTCACAGATGAAGGATTCCGGTATGTCAGAGGCCTAATTCATATTTTAGCAGCTGCAGAACATTCGATTTATCACCCCTGACCTGCCCAGTCACCGCATCTGAACATCACTGCACCTCAAAAGACAATTCCCAACAAACAGGCTCCTCTGTTCATTTCCAGCCATTCTTTTTCCAAAGGATCTTGGAGGCGGTAAACTGTTAACATTTAGCCAGCTAGCACAGTTGTAAATCAAAGTCTGCCTGGTCCTGTTGAGAATAAGCAAATGTCGTATTCACAGTACTGTATTCATCGATCTAGCATCTTTCATAATGAGCAAAAAGCAAATCCCACCGCATGTTAGAACGGACTATAAACATCAAGCCTGCTAGAGATGATGTGTTAGAGCCCATAAATCCAAGTGAGAGCCTGGAAACAAGAACTGGAATTGCTAGAAATGAAGGCACACTGCGTATTTGGATGATATTTGACTAATTATGTGTTAATAAGCCTAGTGTTTCCTTTTCTATTGTTTTGTGGAGGAGCACCCTTTCATACCTAGAGAGGTGACAGCATGTGAACGTTTGACGCTCAACCCCCAAGAGCAGTTAACCTGATGGACTGAGCCATAGTCAGACGGTAAGGCCTTTTAACGAGAAGGATCAGGAGAGGAATCGCAAACAGGTAACGAGTCACAAACAAACGACAAGCTAAACTGTCATCAAGTTTCAACTGCTGGCCAAAATTTGAGAAACCCAATAACAAGTTCTAATGCTGCCTTCACGCGCTATCGGATATTCAGTAAAAACAAGTTGGACGTTCCTCTTGTACGCATTACGAACAAGTCAGGCAACTCCGAGAAAGCAAATCAATCCAAATTTTCCAAATTGTGATGTAACGCTGATCTTTCACCGTAGTCAGTTGTACAAAGTAAAAAATATAATCTGCTCAGCCAGAAATGCCACTTATTTGGTCGAGTTGCATTTGAAGCGAAGTGATACACAGTTGATACATTTATTTTGCTTTTTATTCCCACAAAAATGCTACTGATATTTAATTGCTTTTTTTTTTGCACACCAAGTAACAAATGAACAGCAGCCTTGTGTTTCTCATATAATTCTGACTTGAAACCTACGTGAACGCACTAAAGTGGGAGGGTGAAACTTTGTTAAACAGAACCTGCCCGATTTTACTCACCTCCCCCCTCCCTCTACGCCGGAAAAAATATTGCTCAGTTTGGAGGACTCAGACAGCATTTCTGCAATATATAAAAATATTTTACAGTCCCTCCCTTTCAAAGATCCAAGAGGACACTGGGAAAAAGATCTCTCACTCAACATATCAAGAAAAGGAGTGGAAGGTTGCAATGCAGAGAATTCACTCGAGCGCCATATGCGCAAAGCATACAATTATTCAACTCAAAATTATATATCGAGCACATCTGTCTCGCTTGAAATTGTCCAAAATGTTTCCAGGACAAGATCCAACCTGCGAACGCTGCAATCAAGTTCCAGCCTCACTGGGTCACATGTTTTGGGCCTGAACCAGATGAACATCATTCTGGACCAAAATCTTTAAGTGCCTTTCAGATAGCCTTGGTGTCACAATCCCTCCTAACCCACCAACAGCTGTGTTTGGTGGGCTTACAGATGGGCGTAAAGTGGAGAAGGACAAACAAACTGTGATCGCCTTCACTACACTACTGGCATGCAGACTTATCTTGCTAAACTGGAAGAATCCTAACTCTCCTATTCTAAGTCGGTAGGTAACTGATGTTTTATTTTATTTGAAACTGGAAAAAATCTAATTCTCACTTAAAGGATCGGTGCAGAACTTTTTGAAAACCTGGCAGGATCTAATTAATAACATTTTAGAATAAGTATTTAAATTGAAGAAGCAGGTTCTCTCCCCTCTTTTACTCCATTTATCTTTATTCATTTATTAATTTATCTATTTACTTATTTTTACTAGTTTAAAGTTTTACTCTGCTGGCCTAGCTGTCTTTCTTAGGAGTGGGGGTGGATTTGTTTTGAACCTTTTTGCTTTTTGTTGTAAAACTTGAGTTATGTGGAATGTGTTGTGTGGAATGTTACATATATATACAATTAAAAAAAAATAAAATAAAAAGATAAAGTGGGAGGGTGAAACGTCACAACTCGGAGCTCTACGTGAACACTCTCTAAAAGCCAGGAAGTGATTTAACAAAAGGTTTGCAAGCTAACACAGGGATTCATCCACAAATTCGAATGAGAAGTGGCCGCCAGTGCTGACCTTTTAACCGGCTGCATCGATGATGACGGCAGATCCAGCGTCCTTTCACAACCATCCCCAGGCAACCAGGAGTCCAGCAGCAATATTTAAAAGTGGCGTTGCGACATAATGTTACAAAAATGAATGTATATAATGTGAGACAGCATAAGGGCTTCAATAACTGTAATTATCCACCAAACCAGGGGCTGGCGCTGACCTCTTTCTTCCTCTTTAGACCATCTGAATGACCATCCCACTGATGACATCATTTCCGGCTTTGGTTTGCCTGGACACGCCTCTTCCTGTCAATTAGCTATTTAACCCCCATTTTGTACTTTTGCCATCAGTTTTTTTTTTTTTTTTGAGCTCAATCTGTAAAGACCACCAATTGCTTACTTGTTTTCAAGTATATGGGGTTACCTCAGTGGCACAGTGGCAACCCCTAATCTTTATCTTGTTCTGTGTATGCTTATTTTACAATAAGTAAATATATATATATATATATAATATACACAAAATGGTCTGAACACACACCAGAATGATTATAAGTTTCCATCTTTCCCCATTTATTGTGGGGTTTGGACATATGGAGACTTTGATCCTATTATCATTTTTTATTTTCATTTTGGGTTCATGTATCTATGCCTACTATTTGTACTATTTACGCCTACAAAGTTTTAGACAGAAATCACAAACTTCTGCTGTGTTTAGTTAGCGTCGAGCATTGACTTTGATTTTGTTTCCTTGACTTTCATTTTTATGTTGTATATTGGGCTTAGTTCTTCTTCAGGTTTTTTTTTGATTTTGCTAGTTTTCAAACCACATGTTTTTTAATTTCCCTTTCCTCGTCCATTTAATTTGATTTCTCTACCAGTTCCTCATCTAAGGTGAAAATGAAATAGTGAAGGTCTTAAAAATAAACTCCATCCCTTAGTATTACAAGTCAAGGTGGTCGTAATCATGGACTCATGACCAGAACTTCAAATCACACGTTAAACATGCATTTTTCCATTTAAGCAACATTGCAACAATAGACCTCTCATAACATTGCAAAATGCTGAGAAATTAATTCACACTTTAGTTTTTAGTCCACTAGATTACTGCAATGCACTCCTGACTGGTCTGCCTAAGATGGACTTCAATCAGTTTTCATTAATTCAGAATGCAGCAGAAAGAAAAAGAAAATCTGAGCACATCCCACCAGTCTTAGCGTTGACTGACTGACTCTAAAATGCTACTAATGGCAAATAAAGTCTTAAATAATTTTACTCCTTGCCTGTCCCCCTAAATTCTCAGTCATAACCTTAGATCTTCTAATGGTGGTCTTCATATTATTCCAAGAGAAGCTGTGAGGTGGCCTTTTACAGTTATGCACCAAACATCCGGAATACCAATAGAGATACACCAGGGGCTTCATGTATAAACAATGCGTACGCACAAATATGTTGCGTAACAATGTTTCCATGTTCAAATCGCAATGTATAAAACCTAAACTTGGCGTAAAGCCACACACTTTCCATGGTAGCTCATACCCTATCGTACGCAAATTTTGCGCTTAGTTTTGCAGACTGGCGGCACCCAGCGTCAAAGCAGTGCTACTGTTCCAGTGTGGTTTCCCTTTCTTTTTTATTTTCACATCCCTGATGCGGCTTTATAAATACACTGAAATTAGCCGCATATTGTTTATTAGTTTAATGCATCTGATTGTAATTAACCAGTAACAATATAATGGTCCACAGAATGGTCAAACTATTCTAAATACAATAGTTGCTTTAGCGTTGTTACTCTCACTGCACCTTCTTCTTCTTTTTTAGCTGCTTCCGTTAGGGGTTGCCACAGTGGATCATCTTTTTCCATATTACTCTCACTGCACCACTCGGAGTATTACTATCACTATATCTGAGTGTGAATCACAGCTGTACAGCATCTAATCGGAAAGACAATTATCGGTATACAGCATCAAGCACACGCTGCCTCAGCCATGCTGTCTATTGGACTGCTCTAATAATGGCAAGTGCTTCAGAGCCTTTCCTCGCGGTTCAGAAACAGTTTCATCTCAAGAACTATAAACGTACTCAATCAGTCCATCAAGTGCTCCTTGTAGAACTGTTTATACTTATAAGTACAATTACCTCACTGTAAACTTGCGATACAGTTATAATATTGCACAACCTGCGCCACTTTATAAAGCGCATATTTACATATGATGATGATATAATTTTTAAGATAAAATGCAGGAAAATATGTTTATTATATTATACAGATAAAACTTTAACTTTATTTAAATAATCTGTATTGTTAATAATTAAACATGTAAGGACATGGTGCCGCAGCATCCGTTTACAGATTGTTCCTGCCTCGTGCTGTATTCTTGCTGGGGCTGGCGCAACACTGGATGGATAGATGCATAGAATAATTAAACTTGTACTACGAAGATATTTCAATGTTCCTTAAAAGTTTTGAAGAATCAGCGTTCTAAGCTTACAGATGGCTTAACGTCTATTTAGGAGCTGATTGTGTGGCGATTGGGTATTTGGAGAAAGAAAAGTAAGGACAGGAATTGCTGGTTAGTACGTTTGAAAGAGACAGTACTGCTATAATAAAGTATTTCATCGAAGGTCGCACACAGCGCAGCAAGCATCTTGCGTGAGGCATGAACAATCACTACGCCACCATGTTCCCCTGTTTAATAACATGCTTTAACACCTATCATCATGAAAATGATATCACATATACATCTCAGTATTTTAATTATTCAGAGAGCTGTAATATCACGAATGTAATGGATTCTGTGTCCTGTCGGAGCAAGAGAAAGCCTGGAAGCACGTAGTGATTCACACACATAGAGCACATAGAAGATCAAATACAAAACAAAGCATTTAACGTGCTACTTTAGTTATGATAGGATTTGAGAAACTAGTAAATTAAATGATTTTAAGGTGAAGTTTATGATGTTCTACTTTAATGACAAAATAAACTACGCGATTAAAGTGGAAATTTCGAGATTAAAGTTGACATTTTGTGCTTTTTTCCCCACTGTGTGCCTATTTTTTTTTTTCTTTGTAACCTAATAAGCTTTCATATGACACTCAGACGGTGGGCTACGACTTGCCTTTTCACGGCGACTTTGATATCTGACAACTTCTTTTTCCTTTCAGGCACTGCGTGACTTTGTGTACTTGAGCGTTCGAGTTTCTCCGACACGCTATGTCACTTGATCAACTTCCTTTTGTCGATTATACCACTGTTTAAACCAACAAATAGTATGTTTTTCCTTGCCTCCACTTGGTATTCGCTGAAGTTCTATTTTCTCTTGTGCTTTTGCCATTGCCTTTTCACAGAAAACTGAGCTTAAGGGCTATTTATATTGATTTGCATATACAAAGAGGTGTAATTCTGGGAGGATTTGGGGTGGGGCAGCGGGCGCGTGCACGTGCGTTACTTTTCTCGCTGACCGGGATTTATGTAGTGGAAGAACTTGGAAGCTGGCATACGCACAGATTTATGCATCTGGATTTTTTTGTGCATAAGCACATTTCGGCTTTTGTGCCTACGTCATGTTATAGTGCGAATTCTACACACGGCATTAT
Source organism: Polypterus bichir lapradei (assembly GCA_026402145.1). NCBI lineage: Eukaryota > Metazoa > Chordata > Cladistia > Polypteriformes > Polypteridae > Polypterus > Polypterus bichir. Next base: position 6,650,326 of record JANRMT010062813.1, read on the forward strand.
GCATGACGCCCCAGGTTACCACCATGTTAAAAAACTCCTAAAACCCACTTTTTACTTTGAGTTTTTCTAACGTGGTATTTTCCACCAGCACCGCCTGATTCAGGGACTGTGCAGACGCCTGTGATTGTGGAATAAAAGCAGAAACCCCAGCCTTCCATGAGACCCACTGAATCGAATCCTCTGGTACGAAGTCTTTAAAAAAAACAAAAAAAAACAGTAAGACTTATAAACATTTCTGTTACATAGAATTCCCAGTAGGGTCTGGGTGGCCTGTTGGCCTTAGGACCCCTGCAGATGTTGTTTTATTTTTTTTTTTATTCAGCTTATTTGGAGTTTTTTTTTCTGTCCTCCCCTGGTATCTCGCTGTAGCATTGACATTATCTTTAGAGAAACTACAAGGGATGTTCAAAAAGTTTCCATACTTTTTTTTTAACTCTATTTATTAAGAATTTCAAAAGCAAATTGCATCACTTTTCTACGTGTCACCTTTGTTTGCAATGCAATTTTCCCAGTCACATGACACTCTCAGACACGACCAATTACTACTCCCGACTTCACCGTTTCCAACGAAAATATAAAAGTGCGGAAACTTTTTGAATGCCCCTCGTACATTTAAGAACTCCACCTTTTCTATTACTATTACTATCTATGTTATGTAAGAGTGTGTTGATTTATTCTTTTTGGTATTCACGAACGTCTTGGTACACGTACAACTCGGTTTACGACCAAAACGTTCGCCAAACTTTTGCCTCAGTTCACGACCACACACTCGGTATATGAACAAGCCAGTTTCCCTTTCGGTTTGTACATGTTCAGTCTCTTCCTGTGCATTTCCTGTGCAGTGAGCAAGAGAGAAAGAGAGAGAGCGAGAGAGCGCGACACACACGCAGGCAGCGTGAGAAAGAGCGCGCACACACACACAGAGGCAGCGCGACAAAGAGTGCGTGCACACACACACACACAGAGGCAGTGCCAGAGAGAGCACGACACACACACACACACACAGAGGCAGTCCCAGAGAGAGCACGACACACACACACACACACACACACACACACACAGAGGCAGCCCGAGATGCACACACACAGGGAGCGCGAGAGAGAGCTGGACGCATTAAGGTAGGAAGGCAGTTAAAGAATGCACCATGCCTAATTTTGTTTTCACTTCTGTTTCCAGTGATCAGTAGTGTGCATTGTTGCAATGTTATTTTTCTTGGTGGTTTTTTAAATTACGGATTTTTTCAAATGTTAATTTTTTTCCCTGTGCTTAAAACTCATTAAAAAAAGTGCTTTTAGCCAGCGGTTGGTAGCGCTATAGTGCAAACTATTGCAGTGTTAGTTTTCTGTTGTTCAAGGTTTTCTCAGTGTTATTCAATGTTTTTACATTTAGTTTACTATTACGCTGTTCATTCTATGGTTTAATTAACTATATTTGTGCTTAAAAACTTAAAAACTATATATATATTTACATACAGTTTGTATGGTCTGCAATGGATTAATTGTATTTACATACAATCCTATGGGGGAAATTGCTTTGGTTCACGACCAAATCGGTTTACGACCAGAGTTTTGGAATGAATTATGGTCGTGAACCGAGGTTCCACTATATTATCAATTTCTAGTTTGTTCTTCTTTCATGTAGCTTTTTTATTTTTTGACATCTTGCAAAGCTCTTTGAGCGACATCCTGTGTATGAAAATGTGCCATAGAAATAAATGTTGTCTAAGGCAGAAAATGGTTCCAGGAAGTGATTCTAAGCTTAACCAAACGTGACATCAGCAGAAGGTTTATAACCACCTCATGTTGTAATCTTCAGGAGATTTGGGGCAAACGCCCAATTGATTGAGAGAAGAGGCCAGGCTCAAGAGAATGAGAGTGATGAGAGGTGAAGAAGTCATTTTGAATTTGTCAAGTGGGCCAGCTTCTCAACTAGTCGACAACGTGAAAGACCCTGTCTAGTTCGGCCCAGGCCGCCTGTCCTGTTGTGGTGCTCTAAATCTGACATACCGTCCTGTCTTGTGTGCTGTAAGCACTTTATTATTAGATTGCAAGCCTTTGGGACCGATTAGCCACATGGGTAGAGCTGCTTCTTTACCTGCACTAACCATGAAAGCTGTTTTCTATTTGTTCCTGTATAAGAATTCAGCTCTCTTCAATGTACCTTATGAAATAATCTTAGAGTATGCACAGTCTTGGAGGCATTCAGGATTCAGTCTTAATTAGAGATTTTTTTTTTTGTGTTAGTGCCACTTGGAACATGTGAAACAAACTGTCAAAAACTGAATCCTGTGAAATGCTGGCCTACTTGAAGAGTCTCGACAACTCTGAACATACTTCATGAAATATTGAGCACTCCGAGGAATTTCAGGTTTGTTAGACTTGTTTATGCACATTCCTAATGCTGCTAGCCTCCCCATGTATGTTCTTCATATTTATAGAAACTGTGACGTGTGTGGTCCTTATCTGAAATAAAAGTACCAAAAAGAAGAACTTTGCAAAAGTAAGGCTTTATTTGGCAAAATCAACACACGGGAGGTGTACAAGATGGGAAAACACAACATTTCAAAGAAACCGACAGAAAGTAAGCCCCCGCGCAAATTTAATGAAAATACTTGGGAAGCTGACTACCCTTGCATGGCTGATTCATAGACATGCCAACCAAAATACAGGACATGAGCATCCACAGGAAAACAAGTCTCCCTCCTTTTGAACCTACTCTGGCTGCACGGTCTGCCTACCACAAAGAGTTTTTGCTCAACTCAACTCCTAAGTGGAAGCTCAGAAGCTTTATTAACAAGAAATGGTCTTCCACACGTTTTGGAGACCCCAACAAGACAATTCTCAGAACTACATCTGACATCAAAAGTCCTATGGCTCAGAGCTACCAGACCCTCGACTCATCATGAGACACAACATGCGGTACAATATTACATAAATTCAATTACGATTTCATGAAATTTCAATGTGATTGATGTTAAGGTTGAATGTGGCATAGGCAGGTCACTCGATCAGCTTGGGGGGAGGCAGCCAGTGGGTTCAGGCGCTCAGCCATAGTTGTCTGGGGCCCAGGGCAGTGGGGGTGCTGGTAAGATTAGAATTATGTTGTCACCATCACTGTAAGCTACTTGTTAGGCTAACCTTTAAAAAACGTGTTTAAACTGCTCATGTGACAAAGATTTGAACATTTTAGAGGAATATAAAACTTCAAAATGAGTGATAGAACGCCAGAACAGCACAGCTGCTACTTGTTTTTTGAAATGCGTATACTTTTATGAGACAGCCTTGCCAAGCGGCTCCCCTCTCGTGTCCACAGGTGTCAATGTGCAGATCTGACTGTGTGACGAAAGCATCTTTGAAAGTTGAAAACTTGCCATTGTGAGCCGACCCGTTCATAGATGTGCTGCACTATAAGCAATCTGAAGTCAACATGTGGCTGGTAATCCTGGAGGTCTATTAGGTTGCATCAATCCGAAAAGTTAATTTTCATTAGTTTTGTTCATTCAGGATGGACATCAGTACACAATCATAATGCAAAATTCATTTGAACAGTCAAACAAAAAAAATGCAACCTGAGCCAAAGGTCAGAATTCGGCCACCTTTAAGTACAATCAGAATGTTGCTTTAGTAACTTGGAGCAAAATGGTGGCCAGTATGGACTTTTGAACTCATCCCAACTTTTGTCTAGCATTGCTCTATGATCCCCCCTCATCATAGAGCACACATGCCCCCTCATTGCCACTTCCATTTAAGGATTCGGAGGCAGCTACCCCTCTTCCTCTCCAAGATGGAATGTATGCATACCTGTAATGAGTGTTCACCATCATTCCCAGAAACAAGGGTCTGTGACAGGCTGCTTAGTGGTCCACATATGATATTTGCCCAGTTGTTGGGAGTCGAACGGACAAAGCCAAATCTTAAAGGAATACTAAACCCAAGAATGATATAATTGCTTACTCCATGTTGTTTGTAGTGATGGCTGAGAAAAATGTCTAATCTCATGTTTTCATGAAGAACGGACATGAAGTTTCTGGCAGAGCAGGACATGATGGTGACCAGCAAACACTTTAAAACATTCATGAAAAAACCTAATGTTGTCCGAGTCATATAATCCACGTGTTAGGTCCTCCAGTCATATGTGCAGAACACAGTTTTTGCTAAGATATTGTTAAATAAGTAACTCTACAATATGAAAGTAGTCTACTCAGCAAGAAGCCAGCTGTGCTTTTGAACTGAAGACCCATCTCATTCATTTGTCAAGAATCCTGTCTTCCAAAGCTTCACTGTGAACTACATGTGGTAAGTAAAAATGTTTAAAAAATGACATTTTTGGGTGGGGTATTCCTTTAAGCCATGCATTGGGGTTTGCATAGGTGGGCACTTATTGATATGAATTTCCATTATAAAGTCAAACCAGTCCCTGTCTTGGCTCTGAGAGCTATGTTCCTAAAGCACTGAAGTCAAAAGAAACTAAAAATGAAGTGAACAGAAGCCATGATGATGCACTAACCTGCAGACGTATGGTTTCTGCCACTTTTAGCAGACATCTTACACACTTGTCGTCGAGGAAATAACATTAATAGTTTGGGCCTTTTGCTCGGAAACTAAATTAAAGCCCCACATGTAAGAGCATTAAAGTGAAGGCGCCAAAACAAAACACAACCAACCAATAATCTCAGGAGAGGCTGTGAACACCACAGCGGACACTGTAGGCATCATACTGGATTAATCAGCCATCATAACATTATTATATTAATCAAATGCTATAAATTGTATTAATCATGTGTCGAACACAAGAACAGGCAAACAACACATGCTTGTACATTTCTGTGCAGTGTACATAGTGTAGATGCCACATGGGCTGGACGGGCATCCTGGCCAGAAGAGGGAATGGTTCTTTATCCGGATGGGAGGCTCCTAACAGGCAGATAGGGGAGGAGAAGGGGATCAGACCTGGAAGGAAGGACCAAAAGGGATGGACAGACAGCCCTCTGGAAAGGAAAGATGGCACTGGGGGCTTTTTACTCCTCCACCATGGATATCGGTGCCTAGTGGGAAGCCAGCAGGGCATGCTGGAAGATGTTGTCACTGGGTGCCACAAGCTCCCTGCTGTAATGGAGTTTCATATGAGCTGGACGTGCTTCCAGAAGTACTCCCGGGTCCATAATAAAAGGGACCGCACCCCCTTACCCAGGTGAGTCGGAGCTGGAAGGACGTGGAGCAACACTCAACAAGAGGAGGGCAGGGCGGTGGTGAGAGGAATTGGTTTGTGGCGAAAGAAACCTGTGCTTCTGTTAACTCATGGAGGTTTTGTATATCTTGGTGTAATAAACGCACCTTTATTTGAACCCGCGACTCTTAGTGTGTTTGTGTTAGTGTTTGGGGCTCACTGACTCCCTGCTTTGTATCACAACAGATACATAGCAAAGCGGGGAAAAAAAAGAGATGAAAATGATATCCCACCCAACACATGGAACTCCCTTAGGAAAGCTGAATGCAGTTTCGGCTTTCTTTATAGTTTGGCACCTTTTCATTAGAACATCCTTCCATAATTCCGCACCCTCTTCTGTTACCATTAATGTAGTGCTCTGACGGCACAATATCAGAGTCCTGCTCATTTCCATTCTCGTTTCTAGTTAAAGTAGCCGGGGTTCAAGCCCAATCATTCCCCCTTCTCCATGCTATAAATTTTCAAAGATGTTGCTCTCTGTTACTGTTTTTTACTCGACTCTCATGTAGTTGAGTCTTTCCAGCTAACCCACTACCTCCTGCACAAAGTGGGCAGCTGAAGTGACCAAAGGAGCAAAAAGATGTGAATAAATGCAGGAATCCCTGAAGCATTGTGAGGAAGGACACTCGTTGGCTCATCTTTAAGAGGTGTTGAGGTAACGGGTGGAGACTGGCAGCCAACCCTCCACCATGACCCTGAGCTGTGGAGTTAGGACCTCTGACTTTTATTAATGTACTGTACATTTTCTGGTTACACTTGTGACTAAACACTAACTTGATTATGTAGTTTTAAAAGACCGTTTTCATTTTAGCCTATTGTATTAGTTGCCGCTATAGGAACCACTCCCAGAATTCCCTGGAGCAACCTTATTTGTGACACCATCAGGGAAATGGGTTAAAGGTTGTCCCCAACTGGTCCAGGCACCTTTTTTATTTCCAGGTTAATGAACATTTAAAGAATGTTTTTGTGACTCTCAGTATTAGACCGTGGCCCATTTGACTTACTGGTCATTTTCATTTGTTTTTGTCTTTACTGTATCATTTCACTCATTACCCAGTAGAAGAAGGGGCTTAAAAGTGCAAGCAATCTGCTAAGGTCAAGCCAGCATTCCTCCCGTGGCTCATGTCTGTAGTGCTTTTTTTTACTTTTGTTCTTTTTTTGTTATTGTTTTTTGTTGTTCTGTTTATATCTTATTTGTCCAACTAAGTATTTTCTGTTCATGTCATTCTGTTTAGTTTCTATGTGTGTCTTGCAGTTCTCTCATGTTCCTTGCATTTCACGGGTGGATCCTCAAGAGGCGGGGTCACATGTCTATCACAATTAAGAGACCGCCCCCCAAGCCAGTAAGACCGGCTGGGAAGTGAAGTTCGGCACGGCTCATTCCCATCGTGGTTTTGTAAGTAGTCTTCTCTTGGATGTTTTTTGGCTTTCAGCCTTGTCTGCTCTCGACCTCAGATATTCCTGCAGATTGTGTTTTTGACTTTGTTTGATAGGGTTGCCTTTGGTAACTCCTTTTTTGTTATTTTGAACCTTTTGCTAAATTTTCTTCATGTTTTATAAAGATTACCAAAGGTTAAACTTACTTCAAACCTATGGAACTCATTATGCTATTATTTTGAATTTAAAAGCCTGATCCCCCTTCAGAGGCCTAGTCAGCCCTTAAGCCTCCTGTTTTCCTGGTGTCAGGCTTACCTTGATGTGTGATTTGTTTTGTGGGCTGTTTTGTGCTGTCAGAGCAATGATAACAGAATGATCTACGTTGGACTTTAATTCCTAGCTGGGGGTGGTCTTTTAACTAGCCACCTCTTGGGGGGTCCACTAACAAAATACAAGAAACATGAGAGAATTGGTTAATAAAAATATAAAATAAATACAATAAAATTAACAGAAAATACATAATTAGACAAGTAATAAAAGAAGAGAATAATATCAGAAATGCTAGAAAACAATGATTGATAATCAAAAAAACAGATAACGATAAGTCTCTATTATAAAAGAAAATCTTGAGATGAGACAAGATGAGACTATTTCCAAGAGATTTTTTCAAGTCCTGTGCTCCTCTCAACCATTTCCAACCACACCCACGGTCCTCTCACCTCTCATTGGTGAGATTGCTTTTGTCAGAAACTGTTCCTGCACTCTGAGCTCTTATAAATATTTACGTTTTCCTCACTTTAAGTTCCCAATAAAAGAAGACGTATTATGTCCAAATCTTAATGAAGAATTTCATCCCAAAGGGCTATCAACAGAAGAAATGAGTACACGGGCAATCCTAGCACCAAGAAACAATGACATCAAACGAATTAACAAGAAAATTGTTGATCGGTTACACAGCAAATTGGTTGAACGCGTATCTGTAGACTATGATGAAACAGTTGGTGGTGATGGTGTGGAAGATGAAAACATCAACTTACAGTATCCTGTAGAATATCTACAACCATTAACACCATCTGGTCTTCCATTGGCCGAATTACTGTTGAAAGAAGGATGCATCGTAATGTTATTGTGTAATTTAGGTAGGAGTAATGGGCTATGCATTTGGATAAGATTAGTTGTATTCAAAATTGGTCAAACAATTCTGACATGTAAAATTTTAACAGGCGACAAGAAAGGTAATGTAGTACGTCTTCCACGGATACCAGACACCAAAGGAGATCTTTATATGCCATTCGTATTAAAATGTTTACAGTTTCCCGTTAGAAGAGCTTTTGCTATGACAATTAACAAATCACAGGGACAAACATTTGAAAAAGTCAGTTTATTCATTAGAGAGAAGGAAACGATATTCACTCACGGGCAGTTATACATTGCACTGCCATGATGCAAGTCCAAACACGGAATCAAAATTCAAAGCGATATTGACGAAAAGTTAATTCCAAATATTGTTTTTATTAAATTTTTACAGTAAAAGTGTAAGTTTAAAAAGTATTTGCATGTTAATTTCAAAGCCAAAGAGAATGAAAATGTATAACGCAACATGAAACATAATTTTCTTTCAATTTATTACATTTTACTGTTTTTTAATATGGTTAATTACTTACTGTAATGTAAAGTAGTTAGTTCTATTATGCATATGTAACAATTCCCATGAAAATAACAATTGAACAATCACAATCATAGCACTCGCACATACATCTATTTTGAAGCCCCTTCTTCCAGTCTGTACTAATTTAAATGAGACAGTAAAGAGAAAAAAATGACAATGGATAAAAACAGAACCCTGGCTGGACCCTAAAAGTGTGAGACACTGGTGGGAGTTGAACGATATCGCTGCCACACTGACCGACAATCAGTAACTAAAAACGTTGTGCGTCATGGCCTTCACATTCCTTTCTGAGTCAGTCACAGTAGAGTTCAGTCTGGATCGTTACATCTGGGGGTTGGTTCTGTCAGCGTTATATTCCCAGCTTTAGCATTTTTGGATCCTTGTTTGTTCACTTTGCAGTTTTTGTTGTTTTATTTTGATAAATTTCTTAAATTAAGTGTTTGTTAGTTTCTTTCTTTTTGTAACTGTTTTTCATTAAGTAGTTTTCTACTTTTCAATTACATTGTAATTTTCTTTTTGTCCTGCATGTCTTGGCTGTAGCAGTGTGACTGACCTCGGCCTCTATAAGGTCTGGGAGTTCTCTTTACTAAAAATAATAATAATACATTTTATTTACAGTATATAGCGCCTTTCCCATGCTCAAGGCACTTACAGGATTTAAGAAAGAACGGCAGGGTATACAGTACTGTATATAGCATTGTACAAACCAGATAAATAAATAAAGAAGATTAAGACAGTAAATTCAGAGAAAGCCTAACAGACAACATAATTGATGGTCTAGCACACACACACACACAGGTTACATGAGCATCTTGACAAAGAGGTAAACTGAGAGAAGGGTAACAAAGTCAAGTAGAGCTAAAAGCCTTCCTGAACAGATGAGTTTTGAGTTGTTTTTTAAAAGAATTCATGGAGTCAGCTGACCTGATTAATATTGGTAGGTCATTCCAGAGTCTTGGCGCTATTCAGCTGAAGGCCCTGTCACCCATCAAGTGTAGATTAGTGTGGGGCACAACAAGATTGCCAGAATCAGAGGATCTTAGTGGGCGGACAGGCACATGGTGATGGAGAAGGTCACTGATGTAGTTTGGCGCAAGGTCGTTTAACACTAGAATTACCAGAGCCTACGAAAAAACTCGTAGATCCGTCCCACCTTAAATCGCTTCTCACCTCTCCATCAGCGTCTTTTGTCCTTTAAATGTGTCGATAAGCAGCAAGTAGCCTGCTATCACATCCCCCACCGACGCACAGTCTTCTCATCTCAAGTCTGTTTACCTCCGTGTCAGTTGCTTAGAGTTGTAGAGAGTGAGAAGTCAAGCAAAATGACACCTTTTATAAATACTATATCGTTATTTGGAACACATGCATTTCATGTGTGTTCCGTGTCTACAACGATCTATGTAAACACATCGATAAAACAGAAACGTTTTTCATGTTTTGCTAATAATTGACAAAATGTAGACATGAAGTGTATAATGTGTGAAGCCTGAATTCCAAATATCAAAGAAATACTTTTACAAAAGGTACAAATATAACAGAACAAGTGCGCTTTTATTCAAAAATATAGCTGCACAAAAAGAACCCGCGTTAGGGTGCGACATCGACACACATTTGCTACGACCACTTCGGTGTCGCAACGGTATCAACTGTTGACTGGTAATCAAAGCTTCACGGGTTCAATCTCAGACGAGTTCGTTTTGAAAAGTGAGCTACTCGTATTCTTACTATTTTAGCATAAAAACATACATTTGATTTCAGTCTGTAACAGCCGGTGTAATTTATGATACTTGTAAAGGTTAGCTTTGTTTTCTTTTTTATTCAGTTTTATTCTCTCAACCGTGTTCACCATCCCATCTCCTTCTCCCCCCCCACCCCCCCCCCCACCCCCCCCTCCAGCCTGCATTTGAAACTGTTGTTTTCACATAGACGCGCTATAAGAGAGTTGAAGTCAAATCATGAGTTAACATTCGATCTGGCTCTTACATACAAAGGATGGTGCATGTATCCAAAACATTAACATTTATATGTTACTTACATAAAAGCCAGATTGAATGTTATTTACCCATTTACCTTTATTTATTTACTTACTTCCTACAGTCACAAGTAGAATGTAGAGCTTCCCATGTACATATGCAAAGTACAGCAATGTCAAAAGTGCATTTTTGATCCGATGTAGAACCGTCGTCATGATTTGAGTTGGCCTCTGTTATAGCGCGTCTTTATGTGAAAACAGCAGTGTCAAATGCGGGTTTGAGTTGGGAACGTGAATGCAGCTGAGAGAATAAAATTGAATAAAAAAGAAAACAAAGCTAACCTTTACAAGTATCATAAATGACACCAGTTGTTACAGACTGGAATCAAATGTATGTTTTTATTCTAAAATAGTAAGAATACAAGCAGCTCACTTCTCAAAATGGACTCGTCGCGGATCGAACCCATTAAACTTTGATTACCAGTCAACAGTTGATACCGTTGCACCACCAAAGCTGTTGTAACAAATGCGTGTCAATGTCGCACCCTAACGCAGGTTCATTTTCTGCAGTTATATTTTTGAATGAAAGTGCATTTGTTCTGTTATATTTGTACCTTTTGTGAAAGTATATCTTTGATATTTGGAATTCAGGCTTCACACATTATACACTTCATGTCTACATTTTGTCAATTATTATTAAAACATGAAAAACGTTTCTGTTTTAACGATGTGTTACTGTACATAGATTGTTGTAGACATGGAACACACATGAAATGCATGTGTTCCAAATAACGATATAGTATTTATAAAAGGTGCCATTTTGCTTGACTTCTCACTCTATACAACTCTAAGCAACTGATACGCAGGGAAACAGATGGAACAGGATGGGTGTGATGTGCTCGCTGCCGCTGGTTTGAGTAAGGACCCTTGCAGCCGAGTTTTGAATAACCTGGAGCTGTGATATAAGATTAGAAGGGACACCTGCCAGTAGGGAATTACAATAATCAGTACGGGATGTGATAAAAGCAGGGACAAGTTTCTCAGCGTTAGAAAAGAAGGGGAAGGAGCAAACACGTGATATGTTACGGAGGTGAAAGTAAGAAAGTTTCTTGTGATTTATGTGAGCGGAATAAGAAAGGGAGGAATCAAAAATGACACCAAGATTCTTTGCAGTAGAGGCAGGTCTGATGAGATCACTGCCAAGATGGACTGGGAAGGAGCTCATTTTATTAAGTTGCACTTTAGTCCCAATTTGCAGGAGGTCAGTTTTGTTGCAATTTAATTTTAAAGAGTTCTGCTCCATCCAGGTATTAATTTCACTGAGGCAGGTTGTGAGCGCAGAGACTTCTGATGAAGTTTCACTTTAAACATTGAAATAAAGTTGAGTATCATCTGCATAAAAATGATAACCCAGTCCAAAGCTACGAATAATATGGCCAAGGGGAAGCATATAAATACAGAAGAGAAGAGGGCCGAGGACAGAGCCCTGTGGAACTCCTTGTGTGACTGGCGCCGAGCTGGATCTGCTGTTGCCAAGCCTAACAAACTCTTGCCTATCAGTCAGATAGGACTTGAACCACTGGAGGGCAGTGCCAGCGATACCCAGCATGTTCTCCATTCTGGACAGAAGAATGTCATGTCTGACCGGAGTGTCAAATGCTGCACTGAGGTCTAACAGAATTAATATGCTGGTTTGTCCAGAGTCTGCTGTCATAAGCAAATCATTGGTTACCCGTAGTAGAGCAGTTTCACAGCTGTGCTGAGCCCTGAAACCGGACTGGAGGGGTTCCATCAAATTATTAGAAGTTAAGTAGTTGGTGAGTTGGGAGGCTACAACACGCTCAAGAACTTTTGACAGAAAAGGTAAGTGGGAAATAGGCCGGAAATTGTTAAGATCTTCACCATCAAGACCAGACTTTTTTAACATTGGCGTTACAGAAGTGTTTTTAAAAGTGAGCGGCACAGAACCAGTGTCAAGGGATGAGTTTATTATTGTTGTAACAATAGAGAGTCCCAAATCAGTGCTGTAAATGTTGGCAACAGATAGTCCAGAAGGGTAGATCAGATCCAATATATGACCACCAGAGTGGGTGGGAAAATCAGCATGTTGTGTCAAGTCAAAACAGTCCAGTAAGGATAGGAATTCATTTCTCAGTTTAGATGTAGTAATGGCAATATGGATGTTAAAATCACCAAGAAGGATAATTCTCTGAGAGTGAGAGTTTAGGTAATTTAAAAGTTCAATCAGATCAGATAAGAAGGATGCATTGTATTTTGGGGGACGATAAAGAACAATGAGTGAGACGGGACCTGAATCCGTTATTAGTTTAAGAGCTATGCACTCAAAAGACAATGGACTGTCAAATGGGATTCTTTTGATGTTTAAATCTACTCTGACAATTACTACATGTCTACCACCTTGTCTTGAGCTGCGAAGCTCTGTGTGGAAAGTGAATCCAGGTGGTGTCGCCTTCGTGAGAGACGTAAATTCGTTTGTTTTTTGTCAAGTCTTCGTTAAACACAGTATATCAAGTTTGGTGTCAGTGATGAATTCTGACAGCACCAATGCTTTGCCATTAAGAGATCTCGAGTTAAACAGTGCAATATTAGTTAATGAGGCATCTTTTTGCACAGAGACGTGATCAGGGTTTATTTTTTGCACAGAGACGTGATCAGGGTTTATTTTTTGCACAGAGACGTGATCAGGGTTTATTTTCACATAATGTAAATTCAGCACACTGACACTTCCATTTCCAGGGCCATGAGAAGGATGGCGTATTCCTGAGCAAATGCTGTCACTGATGGTCTTTCCATTCGCAGCCTGGCGGTGGCACGACCTGACCCGCGATGTACATATTTAAAATACCGGCATCTTTTAGGATGTTCCGGTCAGACCATTTGCTCTGGACAAGCTGTTTAATAAGAAGGAGTTTGACACGAGAGTATTTTAGCATGATACTGGGCAATACTTATCTGATAGCAGTGGAGAAGCAGCACAGCACAGCGGAGCTGGCAGGACAGGCAGGTGTGGTAGCGTAGACGAGCGGCGATAGCATAGCAGGAGGAGGTAGCAGGATTTGGAGGTTCCAACACACAGCCATAAACAGTAATGCTGGGTATTACAGGCGTGATCACCCCGGAGCCACAAGCCAGGTGGGTAAGAACATCAGATCAGTACTTAGTTGTAGAGTACTGTAAAATGAATTGGGAGCAGACCAGCATAGCGAATATAATCAAGGAGACAGATCATCCAAAAGGTCCTAGATCGCCAGGTGCAAAGAAATGTTCATAGGTCTGGTCACGTGATCCACAGATTCAGTTATTCCCAGTCAAAGTAGAGTCCATAAAATCTGTAAAAATGAAACCAAATCCATGCAATTCAAGTCGGCTGCATCCACGAACTATACGTACAATGAAGGAAATAAAACAAGCGTAAGAAAGTGTAGAATTAAGGCAAATTTTGTGAAGTGTTGTTAACAGGGAGGAGCGGCAACAGCATGCGTGCGCCAGCATCCCCTCCTATTGTTACTAGTGGTGAGATATTCACTCTCTGCACTTTTGTTAAATAAACTCTTTGTTTCTTTCTATCAGTAATTTTTTTTTAAATTTTATTATTAGTTTTGAATTAACAATCTTGATTTTGCTTGCTGTAAGCATTACCTCTGAAGTTAAATCTTATCAGTTCACTCTTGTTATTGCTTTTTATTTTGAGTAAACTACTTTCATATTCAACTGCCTTGAGTTTTTCTCATTTAGGCCAGGGGTTTTTAATGGTTTCTCTCTCCCTTCTTAAGACTTAATTGCCATTTTCTTTTTTTGGGTGTGCAGGTAACAAAGACTCTTTCTCAAGTTTGAAAGGCAGACTTACGTTGTGCTTCTATATTGAGACTCAACTTTTACTTTGAAGCCTGGTTCTGAGTTTTGTGAGCCCAACAGCATAGCAGTTTGCCATTAACAAATGCTAATGTATCACACAGTTTAAATTTCTATAAAAAAGTCTGTGGAAATAATGGGGCCGTACCGCCCCCCGAACCCGAACCCGGACAGAGACACAAGTCCAAGCACACACTTTAATTTTCTTGTGGGCAGCTCTACTCCCCAGATCCCCGCATCAGGGCAAAGTACACAAGTAAACAGCACAGAATAGTGCTCAATCCCTTTTCTTTCTTTCTTTCTTTCTTTCTTTCTTTCTTTCTTTCTTTCTTTCTTTCTTTCTTTCTTTCCAAGCTCCAAGCCTGTGGCCACGATGCAGTCCAGGGGGGTTTGCCCTCTCGTGTTCCGGGGGAGGTATTGCCATGTACCTGTCCTCTCCCCTGGTCCTTCCATCACTGGGGCGTCCCAGCCGTCCACCACAAGTCACATCATAAATTACAGTTATTGATGGATCTTCCGTGTATGCTTACATCTACAACAGTTTTCCTCTCACATAACAAAACTGTGCGTGTTACCTTGACTGAAGATCCTAAACTGGCCTGTTAAGGGTGAGTGCTGTACACCAGTTTAATGTGTCTATTTAATTGGACCAAAAAGTTCAGTATAGTCACTAGAGTGCAGGAGAAGACTTCTAACGGAAAATTGAATAGAGTGGTATGGACAGAGCAGGGGTATATTCACAAAAAAAGAAAATGGTAATCAATATAAATGGTATTGACAAGCCCAAAGTAGAAAACAAAACAAACAAAACCAAAATCACGAGAGCCCCTTGAAAACAAAACGTTCTGGAGAAGTGAGCTTTCACAATCTAATGAAAATGATCTCACTTTTGAAGCAAACTTAAGACAATTCGTGGAGCTCATACTGTAGCTCAGTCTTCAATAAGGTGAACATTCTGATGTGACTCGTGTCCAAGTCCACAGGCAGGAAGATGGCAGAGAGAAACAGTTTGCAGTAAACCAGGAGACGGGGAAAGCAAATAATGTGATCAAAAGACTAAGCGAGGGTAAGAAAGGTAAGAAATGCCACAAGTATCAAATGAATGTACAGAAAGTCTTTGAGGCCCAAAAATCCTCAAGAAAACAATCCCTAGACACTGCCAAATTATCTTTAAGAATATCCAGAAACTTAATAATAATAATAATTCTTTACCTGAGGTGGGCTGGTGCCCTGCCCGGGGTTTGTTTCCTGCCTTGCGCCCTGTGTAGTCTGGGATTAGCTCCAGCAGACCCCCCGTGACCCTGTAGTTAGGATATAGCGGGTTGGATAATGGATGGATGGATAATTCTTTACATTTATATAGCGCTTTTCTCACTACTCAAAGCGCTCAGCAATTAATAATAATAATAATACATTTTATTTATACAAGGCGCCTTTCGGAGAACTCAAGGACACCGAACAAACAATAAATAAATAAATAAAAGACACAATTATAAACAACTTAAAACATCAGAAAATCTAAAAATTAAAACCAAACAAAACCACTATAATCAGGAGGAAGAAGAAAAAGCCATTTTAAACAAATGTGTTTTAAGTTTGCATTTGAAAGATGAATATGATTTGATATTTCGGAGATCCTCAGGTAATGAGTTCCAGTGCTTGGGAGCAGAACGGCTGAAAGCTCTGCTCCCCATGGTGGTTAGACGGGCGGGAGGAACGGTCAGATGGGTAGAGGAAGAGGATCTAAGGCTACGGGATGGAATGGCAACATGTAGAAGGTCAGACAGATATGGAGGTGTGAGGTTATGGATGGCCTTAAATGTTAGTAGCAGAATCTTAAAATCAATACGAAACTTGATCGGGAGCCAATGAAGCTGCTGCAAGACCGGAGTAATATGGTGAAAAGATGGGATTCCAGTGATGATACGTGCTGCAGAATTCTGGACTAACTGAAGCTTATGAAGAGATTTATTAGGGAGACCAAAGAGGAGTGAATTGCAGTAGTCCAGCCGAGAAGTGACAAGACTATGAACAAGAATGGCAGTGGTATGAGGAGTGAGGGAGGGGCGAATGCGATTAATATTACGTAAGTGGAAGTAAGCAGACCGGGTGATGTTATTAATGTGACATTGGAAGGATAGAGTACTGTCAAGGATGACACCCAGACTCTTGACCTGAGATGATGGGGAAACAACAGAGTTATCAATAATAAAAGAAAGATTATTGGTTTTGGATAATGATGATTTTGAACCAATGAGGAGAACCTCAGTTTTGTCACTGTTTAATTTAAGAAAATTTGAAGAGAACCAGGATTTAATTTCAGAAATGCAGTCAATAAGTGAGGGTGGTGGAAAAGAGGAGGTGGGTTTACCAGCCAGGTAGAGCTGGGTGTCATCAGCATAACAGTGAAAATTAATGTTATATTTGCGAAAAATATTGCCAAGGGGAAGAAGGTAAATAATAAAAAGAAGAGGCCCCAGGACAGAGCCTTCGGGCACACCAGAAGTAACAGCAGTGGGTTGGGATGTGAAGGTTTTAAGCTGTATGAACTGAGTGCGGCCTGAGAGGTAAGATCTAAACCAATCAAGTGGAGTGTGAGTAATGCCAATCAAAGATAATCTATTAAGGAGAGTGGTATGACAAATAGTATCAAAGGCCGCACTCAGATCAAGAAGAATGAGAATAGTGATTAGACCAGAATCAGCTGCCATAAGGAGGTCATTAGTAATTTTAACAAGTGCCGTTTCTGTACTACTGTATGAAGGGGGCGAAAACCAGACTGGAACTTCTCATATAGATTATTGTGAGACAAGTGGGTGTGAAGTTGGATAGCTACTATTTTTTCAAGATTTTTGGAGATAAAGGGCAAGTTAGAAATGGGGCGAAAATTATTGAAATTAGTAGGATCACAACCAGGTTTTTTTAGTATTGGGGTTATAGCAGCAGTTTTGAAAGATGAGGGAATGATACCAGTAGTAAGAGAAGAGTGAATGATGGCAGAAATAAGAGGGACTAGAGAGGGGAGGCAGGCTTTAACCAAAACTGTAGGCAGGGGGTCCAGCTGACAAGTAGATGACTTGGATTTGCAGATGAGATCTGAAATTTCAGAGGAAGTGGGAAGCTGGAAAGAAGAGAAAGAGTGAATAGGTGAGTGTAGTTCAGAAGAAATACAGGAAGGATCTGGACCAAGGTGCTGATGTATCTTTTGGATT
Organism: Polypterus bichir lapradei; assembly: GCA_026402145.1. Taxonomy (NCBI): domain Eukaryota; kingdom Metazoa; phylum Chordata; class Cladistia; order Polypteriformes; family Polypteridae; genus Polypterus; species Polypterus bichir. The sequence continues at coordinate 6,667,655 of JANRMT010062813.1, forward strand.
GTCTCATTGAAAAAAGACATAAGAGAATTACAGAAGGCAGTTGAGTAAAGGTGAGATGGTAAAGAGTCTGGAGGTTGTGTAACATTATTAAGTAAAGAAAACAAAGACTTGGTGTTACCTGTATTACAAGTAATTAACTGAGTGTAATAATTAGATTTGGTTTGAGCTATACAATCCTTGTAATAAAGTAGGTGATTTTTATACATCTCTTTGTGGACAGAGAGTCTGGTTTTTTTAAACAACCTTTCAAGTTGCCTGCCTTTAGCTTTCAGAAGCCGAAGTTCAGGCGTAAACCAGGGGGCAGAAAAGGAAAAAGAAACAGATCTGGTTTTTAGCGGAGCCAGAGAATTAAGAATACCATTAAGACAGGTGTCATAATATGAGACCAGTTCTATGGGAGTGGATAAATTATAAAAGTCCATTTGCGAATCAATTCTAGAAGACAGCAAATTCAAGTTAATATTCTTAATGTTACGAAAAGCTATGAGACGTGGAAGCTTAGGATCAGAAAAGGTAAGTTTAGCCTTGAATGAGAGGAGAAAGTGGTCGGTTATAGTGAGTTCATCTGCTGTAAGATCAAAAGGAACAACACCAGAGCAGCAAATCAGGTCCAAGATATGTCCTTTACAATGGGTAGGAACATCAGTGTGCTGCTGGTATCCAAAACTCTCCAGGCAAGATAAAAAGTCTCTAGTGAGAGGGATATTGATTTTGTCCAGATGTATATTAAAATCCCCCAGCAGAATTATATTTGGAGTAATTACAGATAGATTGGTAAGAAAGGTAGCAAGATCGTTCAAAAAATTGTTGTTAGACTTAGGAGGACGGTAGACAGTTGCAATGATGGTTGGAACTGGCCCAGACAGTTGACACACAGTCGATTCAAAAGAGCTAACAGCAGGAGCAGGCAACGGCAGGACTTTCCACTTCTCGCGGTAAATTATCGCGACAACTCCTCCACGGCCAGATGCACGGGGTTGACAAGTGTAAACAAACCCCGGGGGGGTGCATTCATTAAGTTGTGAAAAGTCTTGAGGTTGCTGCCAAGTCTCAGTTAAACAGAGAAAGTCAAACTTACGGTCAATGAGGAGATCCTGAATGAGATGTCCCTTGCTCGTAAGTGAGCGGATGTTCAATAGACCAAAGCTGACAATGTTGCTGTCGCATTTGACAGTGGTGTTAGTCGACCGAGCTAAGCTGGCCAACACGCTATGGTCAGCGTTCCTATCTGTGTTATGTGGAGGGTGCCGAAAATCAGACCAAAAGGACTTAATTCCTTTCGAGGCGTCCGTTCGGAATCTCCGGCGGGACCCACGATGGATGTATCTCCGACGAGGGAGAAGTATGACGTCCGGGTCGAAATATAGCACCGACAGCAGAGGCACAGACTGGAGAAGACGCAGACGAAGCAGCTCAGCAGCTGGGTACTGGAGGAGGCCAGTCGCAGGTTGGATAACGAGCGACAGAAGACTCCAAACAAACATTAACCAAGCAAATATCCTACCAGTCCACATTGTAGACGAGGAGGCCGCAGGCAGCTCAGACGTCCAGAAAGTAAAACGGTAAGTTTCAATCAAAACGGAGGTAAATCAATATTCTAGTTACCGGCGAGCAGCAGCGACCAGTCCCGCCAGCGTTCACTCAAACTGGAAGTTCACCAACTCACCAATTGCAGGTTTAGGGCCTTGCTCAAGGGCCCAACAGAGCAGAGTCCCTATTGGCATCTGCGGGATTCAAACCGGCAACCTTCCGATTGCCAGTGCAGATCCCTAGCCTCAGAGCCACCACTAGGAGTGTGTCACCACTTTAACTACCTTCTGAGTCATAATGTCATGATGGATCACCTCTTGGAGTCGCATGACAACAGTGGGAACATGTCTCCAGCTACTACTAAAAAACAAGTGCCTCAAAATGACGCAGGAAAACAAAATAGTGGTCTAAAAATAATAATGAACCCTGAAATGAATTCTAAATCACTAAGTAAATAATGACTAGTGACACCTGGACGACTGGTCCTTGGAGAGATGTATGGAATACGCCTCTCACGAAGCACAGCACTCCAAGTTATCTCGCTGAGGCTGCTGCAGTGTCCTTCACTGGCAATCGATGTTACTGACGCTCGTTTCCTGATGACAGGCCACATGCTCAGGCAGCCATGTTGCATCGCCATCCTGCCACTCGGTGTGTAAAGGGCCCAAAGCCCAATAGCATGGCAGGAGTAGCCGGCATCTGTAACTCTTTGCCTTTCTGTTGCACTCGGAGTGAATGATTGATGTTTGTGATGAAAATGATCATTGGCACTGGCGCAATGCGCTTCACTGTCAGCAGAGCTTGCTGTGCTTCTTTTCCTGTCAGCAATGCTGCATGTCCCCACTGCTGTGCTTCGCCTGTCATCCAAGGCGCACTGCCACACTATCATTTGCCATAAGAAGGACACAAACCGTTATTCCGTAGCTGAAATAGCCTGAAAGTTCAATTCACGTGTATCATGTCATAAGATCTCGATTGAGACTAAGAGCAAGGTTCAAGGGGTTTGTGAGTTTTTGTATGGCAGACAAACAACCCTTAGCATTTCATATTTATTGGAGAAGTGTCCAGCTGCAGTCAGGACAGTTTTAGGCCTTGGACAGATCCGAGCACTTCAGACACTATGAGGTCTATAAACTGACGCCCCCTTCTGGAGCCACTCCCCTCTTTCACTGGTGAACTGATGTCTTTATGACACGCTCCTCATGACGATTTCAGTTCCTTTTAGTTCCTGCACTCAAATGTGGATTCAGCATTTATGAAACTTCTAAACTATCGAGGTCTCTCAGCTCATCATCTGAAGCAGTTGTTTTGGTGTCATATATTAGAAACAAATTGAACAAAATAATCGTAACATTTTGTATTTTATAGTATACGTTTTATATCTGTGATATATATTATGGGATATCATCTACTGTTAAATTCTGCTCCATACTTGTACACTTTTTATTTTTATATCTGTATTGAGTATTTGTTCTGTTCTGTGTATTGTATTGTATTCCCCCCCCCCCTTCTTTTTGACACCCACTGCATACCCAGGGGTCTCTACCTTGACAGGGGTCTCTTTTTGAACTGCCTTTCCCGAGGTTTCTTCCATTTTATCCCTACAAGAGATTTTTTTGGGAGTATTTCCTTGTCTTCTTAGAGAGTCAAGGCTGGGGGTCTGTCAAAAGGCAGGGCCTGTTAAAGCCCATTGCAGCACTTGTTGTGTGATTTTGGGCTATACAAAAAATAAATTGTATTGCATTATATTGTTTACCGTGAGACTGCACTTTTTAATATGTTAGTTATGTGCTGCACTCAATGGAGTAGTGGCTCTGTGGCTAAGGATCTACACTGGTAATCAGAAGGCTGACCCCTTATAAAAATGGGAAATGCTAAGGAAGAAGACAAAGAAGAATAAATGATATGCTGCACTCAGTTACGATTGACGCTACATATTCTTATAGACTCTGAAACGAATAAATCATATAATTTGTGTAAACAGTCAAAATATGTAATACTACACGCCGAACGTTTAGGAGCTTTTTAGAGTACTGTCTTAGTGGTCCTCTCTGTGTTAATATCATTAGTACTGTATTATTCCTGGTGTACAAAATTTTTATTTTTATATTAATGATGCATTAATTGTGGCAGAGTTTATGCTCCAGAGGAATGACTTACTTGTCCTCAGTAGCACGAAGAGGTATAAAGTACTCGTTTGAGTCGCCCAGCTCAGACCTTTTCTGTTAGCTGAGCGGCTTTGCGTACCCATTGGGGTGATGACTCACGACCTCGCCGCGAGTACGAAGAGCCGTTTATTACATTAGCACAACAGTTTATCCTGGTGAAGCTTTTTTATTTATAATAAATATTTTCTGTACACACCTTCAGTTTGCCACCATTACTATACTGTAGTAGTACATTTAGCATAAAAGTGTACCACTAACACGGGGTTGGGGGCGTGGAAAGTGGGTGGAGTCAAAAGAGATGCAGCTAAACGGGCGTCATCTTACGGGCCTCAGAATGTCTCAGGTTGCTGAATCTGTCCGAGGCCTAAAACTGTCCTGACTGCAGGTGGACTCTGTTGATTTATTGACTAGTGTCGGTTGAACTGTAACTAATCTACATGGACATTACGATTGCAGTGCACCATGTAATTCATATGTCTCGGTTGCATGCCATTTGGTATGGGATTTGGGAAACAAGTGATAATGTTTGTGATGCGCCATCTGTTGGACTGACAAATGCAATGCATTGTATTACTAAAAATGTTTGTGATGCACCGTCTTCTGGAATGACAGAGACATAACTTGACAGATATGCAGACAGACACATAGACACGTATCCTTTTAGTACAGTGCGTAATGTATGAAAATGATCTCAAAGTTCATATTTGCGCATAACACAGGAGGAAATCTTTACAATTAGAAACCAAATAGTGGAACAATAACACCTTTATCTCAAGATGTTTAAACAGCAAAAACGTAACCAAAATAAATGAATAAAATACATCTGTGACAGTCAGTAAGCCCTTGGATGAACTTGCACCTGTACGGGAACTCGTAGAATGGCAACTTATTTAAAGAACTTGAATGTGGAGATAGAATAAGGTCAGAATAAACACACCAAGGTCATAACCAGGAGTCAAAGAAACTAATGAAGAAGTCTGGGACATGAAATGATCCATGTGGTCAGGGAACAGAGCGGGGGCTTTGGGAACCAAATGTTCATGTAACCAGAACCAAAAAATCAAACCTAAAACCAAAAGAAGAATTTGGTAAGCAGAAAACCTGTAATAAACAATAATTTCACTTGAACAACCAGGAAGTCCAAGACGTTGATCTTTATACATCTTGGACTGTGATGTCATGCCACTTGTGACCCGTGATGTCACCACTACCAACCAAATAGTAGCCATCAATACTAAAGTTCCAAAATGGTGGTGCCCACAGAAAAAAAACAAAATGGTGGCACAGGATAAAGCAATAAATAACTAATATAAGTAAAGATGGGTGAAGCCAAAATATAAGTGGGACCACTGGATTCCAGGGTCTCTGAAACCCTAAAAACAATATAAGTAAATATAAATGATTTTTGAGCCCCAGAAACTGTTGATAATGTAGATCCAGCAGAATTCTTTCACTGTAACGGTGCAGGACAGCAGTGGAAATTAAGAGGATGTGCATTTAAGACTATAGCCGGGAAGCACGTCTTTATACAAAGAATTGTGGGTCTCTGGAACAAACTACCAAGACATGCAGTTGAAGCAGAAATCTTGACAATCTTTAAGAAGAATCTGCATGTGTTACTGGGGACTGCAATGATCCTGATGGTCTGAATGGTCTCCTCTCGTTTGTCTAATGCCATACGTTTAGAAAAATTGAAAATCAAACTCCAATGATGACAGCAGCCATTCCCAGCATTCAGTGCTGCTAAGAGGAGGCTCCATTCTATGTCCCAGAGGGAGGAGTGAGCAGGTTAGAAAATGGATGGATGAACAGACACACATTCACCAGAGCTATTTTCAAGTTTGGCTAGAAAGATGCCATGAAAAACAATTCAGAGACCGCCTGTCTCGGTTTTGTGCAGAATTGCATTCTGTTGGAGTTTTGCCTGTTTTGTACAAGTTTTGATCTTGTTATTCATATTCCAGTGACTTTGCTGTGCTGCCATTTTGTTTTTGATTTCCTCAGACAGTTCTTTTGTGATTCTGGTAACACTGCACTGTTGTTACCACCTGAATGGTGGCGATGTGTCTCATCATGACATCATGTTACCACTATTTAAGATGGTGGTGTGCAGACATCATGTTCCTGGATTCAAACTGAACCATTTCTTGAAGTGTTTAGTACAGATGAGGCTTTGGATTATCGTTAGGAACTTTCCTTGTTTTCTGTACATTAAGTTTTGGAGTTCATTTTAAGTTTTGACGGTTGTGTTTTTTCTTTTGATTATCAGGTTGTTCCTTCAGAAGGGTTTTTCACTTCAGGCATAACACCAGCAGCACCTCGCTGTGCTTTAGCAGTCACATTTTGATGTGTTGCATTACAGCCATCCTGACTAAGTCATGTGATTGAAGACCAGTATGCATTTAGAATATTGAGGCGGATGAGCCTAATTTTTATTTTCATATTTAACAGTATTACTTTTGTTTTATTTCATAATTTATCCCACTTCCCTTGAAAGACGTCTGTTTTTGCCGCTGAAAACAAAATCCATGTTGTGTCTTCGTATTGCTCTGCTAACTGAGTTTGTGGCTCCACATTTAACAAATTTACACTCTTTAATTGAGACCTTATTGCTTTGGGATCATTACAAAATTTTTCTTCAACAATAGGAAAAATCATCTTCTTTTTTGCAGCAAACCAGTGGAATTCCACTAGTTGAGCCCGCGCTGCGTGTCTGTAATAAATTAACTTCCAGGGGCTCACCTTAAGGCTAGAGTTCAGCGAATAGCAGCTGACATTTTTATAATTAACTTGGAAGTCATAATCTTGGCTTCAAATAACTGGTAGATGAAGACCATTTAATATGCTTATGAGCAGCATGTATTATTCAAATATGCAAATGATACACAGTTAGAAAACAGACTTTATGACAAAGGTTTTCTGATTATGAGGACTTAATCATATTTAATGAATGAGAAAATGACAGAAGTCAGTACAAGTCCACCTCTGTTTCCAGAACTTGGGATTTATGCAAATCCTGTTGCAGTTGCTAATTATCTGATGTCTCCTCCATATTTTTGGGATGCCATGGATTAAGACAAGGTAGCTAGACTGCTGATCCTGCTGTAGATTTCCATTCAGCTCCCAAATACAGAGATCAGCAAACATTGCTTTCAAAAGGAGCTGTTGAACGTTCCTTTATCAGTTTGTTTTCATTCCATATAATGGAGCTTATCAGTGTTCTTCAGTCGCCTAGGGATGGGCTGGTGGGACCTCCTGAACCTGCTGGTAGGGTTAGGGAGCAGCCTGTCACTTCTCATTGTTCATTTGGAGATTTTCCACTTGTAGTTGTCAGACATGGACCAATGCCCCACCCGGGACCCTCCTTTCACTTGCTGTTTGCCGCTTAGTCCGCCTGTCTCACTTTAAGGGACAGGAGGTACACCACTTAGCGGCCTGCTGTCAAATTGTGAATAACAACGTTGTGAATAAACATCCTTTTCTTTGTTTCATATCTTTTAAGTTCTTGTTTAGCATTTGGGGCAGCACAATGGTGCAGTACAGTCTCAAAAATCAAGGGGCCAAAGTGGGTCTTCTGAGCAATTCCACTGGGGAACGATGGCTCCCAAAAGAACCATCCACATGGAGGATCCAAAAAGAACCTCTTATTTAAATCTGTCACAGGTCCCACAATTAGCCATGCATAGATGATAACAGGCTAGTGAAACAGCAGTGGGCTGCTGACCTCAATAGGACCCTCACTGTATACAATCACTCTGGACAAGTTCATCAATTAGTGTCCTACCAGGTCATCTACTACACATTACAGATTTCTGTTTTATCAACATATTATGACCTTTTTAAAGCCCAAAGAACCGCATTCATATGCAAAGAACCCTTCCCAGAACAAAATGGTGCTTTTTCAGGCATCGGTGCTATGTGCAATGCAACAACTCAGTTGAGGAGCCATTTTAGAGCCATTAGCTTGAAGTGTGTAGTTAGCACTGCTGCCTTACAGCTCCAAAAGTCTGATCCTTCAACTTGCACCCTCAGTCCCTGCTGCCTGGAACTGGATGAATAATCTCTCTGGAGGCAACAAGAACTTCAGGAAAGCCAAAGGAAATATGGGGAGGTGTTAGGAACTGGTCAATCTACTAGATGGAACATAGCAACGTTGACTCATAACAGGAGACCATTCGGTCCATCAGGCTCGATAGTTGTGGGCAGCTGTCATTAAGATTTCTGCTTCAACTACGTGTCTCGGTAGTTTGTTTCAGAGTCCCATAACTCCCTGTGTTAAGAAGTGTTTCCTGGCTTCAGGTCTAAACACAATTCCCCTTAATTTCCAGTGATGTCCTTCACCTTTAACTTGGAAGAATTTGGATGGATCAGCTTTGTCGATGCCTCTGAAGATTTTGAAGATTTGGATCAGGTCCCCATGCAGTCTCCTCTGTTTGTGACGGGTTTAATTCTGAGTCTGTCAGAGTACGACGTGTCATTGAGTCCAGGGATGCACACAATACTCCAGATGTGGTTTTGCTACTGCATTATATAGTCTAAGAAAATGCGTCTCAGTTTATATTCAGCAGTTTTTAATGATATAACCTAACACTTTATTGAACTTTTTAATCGCTTCTGCATGTTTCTTGGATGATGAAAATGTCGTGTCAATATAAACCCCTAAATCCTACTCAGATGTTACTTCCTGTAGGACAGTGTCTTCCATCTTGTATTTATGCAGTTTGTACTTTTCCACATTAAACTCCATTTTCCAAATTTTTGCCTGGTTCTGAAGCTTGTCCGTGTCGTTTTGAGTTGTTTTTCTGAGTTGCCTACTCAGTGCCTGCTGTTCTCCTATTTTAGTGTCATTTACAGATTTCACAAGTTTGATAAATATACATGTCATTAACATAAATCAGAAAAAAAGTAATGGACTGAGGACAGACCCCTGAGGGGCCTGACAGTTCACTTCACTCCACATGGACCATTCTCCTCTATGGAGTAATCAAGTGTTTGAGGCATCAATATTAACATGAACACTTTAAAAAGCAGACGAATTAAGTAATATGGATTTAATAACTTTACAGTTTTGCAAATAAGACTATCTATCTATCTATCTATCACATAGGACAGAAAATTTTAAAAGATCAAAGTGACAGTTGCAGAGCTGGAGTTTTACATTTGTGTAAGATTCAGAAAATGAAGTGTTCTCCTTTAATTTCCATGGCTAACTTCATGTCTCCTCCTCTCTCGGGAAGAGTCTGTATTTTATGGCTTCATGAGGAGACAACGTTGTATTTGTATACTAACAAAAGATTTTACAGCCTTAAAGAACTTGCCTGACACACACATGCAAGCAAAGGAGGATGGGGGGAGTAGGGTGACTGAAAGCCAAAGACTTGCTATGAGAGACTGCAACTAGCAGTCCAGAAATGGGACAGAGACTTTCATTGGAAGGCAGACATTGACTCAGACTCTTCATTTCTGTCATCTATTCATGGGCAGAAACAGAAACTCGCCACTGAATCCAGCCTGAAAGATTGGCTTGTCTAATGGACTGAAGTTTATGAGAAGCAGCTGTTTATCTATCTATCTATCTATCTATCTATCTATCTATCTATCTATCTAT
>JANRMT010062813.1:6681626-6774198 GCA_026402145.1 Polypterus bichir lapradei
AGCCATATAGCGCCCTGCACGGCTGTCTGTCGGCCTGTCGCGTTTCCTCCCAGGTGGGTCGCCTCCCCGTCGCTCTTCCTAATTCGTTTCCTCCCCAGTGCCCTCCAGTCTGTCCCAATGTCCTTATTATGTAATTATGGACGCACACACACCCACCACGCGTGCTGTACTTTGCGATCCGTCTGCCCAAGTGAGTATATTTTAAGCGTCCTGAATAATTTAACTTGGCATATGTCTTTATTTTTAGAGCATTCAACTACTGGTTCTTAGCAATTAATTCTAATTCGGCAGGCAGGAGCAAAACATCTTTTTTTCAATTGAGGAAGCGGAGTTCTTCTCATTTTTCTTTCTTTTCTTTTTTTCTTTCTTTTCCTTTGTTTATTTAATTCTTCCCTTAGCCTACACGCCAAGCTGGGATGACAGCATCGGAGTTCTTGAAATACAAATAGCACAAAGTGGAGGTTATATTCTAAATCTCCCACAGTTGTCTGCTCTGGCAGTATCGAATATAACGAACGACTTCTTTACCCTGTAAGGCTATCAACATTTTTGAATAACCAGCCTTAGATATGTGCCAATACCGGCACTGCCGGCCCTTTAGGGTTTATTGAATGCGTGGTTCAAGATCTTCTAAATAAATCCCCCTTCGCCCAGCGATGCCTCCAGCTAAGCCCCCAGCGAGCACTTCAAACTGAGGCAGCACTCGGCGAGCCGCGCGCGTTTCTCACTCCCTCCATCTCTCCCCATATCTCATCAGTTTATAAATACATTTCATTCGGTATTGGATATATTTAAGGAGAAGTAATACGAGACTAATTGCGTCTAATAATCCTGATTGCTGTTGACTCCTCGGCGAGTCGTTTAAATGGCTCACCTACTCCGACCCCTCGGTGCCCGTAAGCGGATTAGTCGGACGACCGCCTGCGAGCTCCGCACTCAGATGTTCATTTCACTTCTGCTCACTCTTCCATATTCTAACGCAGCAGATTTCTCAGCATTATTACTTCTGTATCGACTCATAATGAGGCGCTGTAATTGTATACGCTGCCCAGTACAAGTTGGTTTATGGTCAAAAACCAATTCGTAAAACGGTGGGTCATGTTTGTCACATTTCTGCAATGCGAATGTCTGTGGACGAGAGTGGGCTTCTGTTATTTGTTGGACCTGCACATTCCAATACAGGATCGTGGCAGGCTTGGGGTCAACACCATCAGGGTCCGACTCCAATCGGACAGGATCGGTCACAGATGTTACCCGCGACTCGGGTCCTCGTCACATAGTTACTTTTGAGAGTATCGCCGCCTGCATCCGTTTAATTTGGTAAGCAATTCACTTTACATTTCAAAAAGTAGTTTCTGTAAATGGGACCCTTACAGAGGGCTGGAGAGAGTTCAGGGGGAAACGCTTCCGAGAAGCTGCATCTTCTCTCCAAACTTGTCTTCCACGTAAGCAGCCCCGCAAACAAACATAAACGTGTAAATCCAACTATGATCTCATATCGTAAATGGTCCCGTTTACTTTACGGTCAGCATGGATGAGCTCGACATTCAGCACTGGGCCGTTTAAATTGGCACTGCGGACGATTTCGTATGATTTGGCTCAGAATGGACTGCCGATCATTTAAGAAAGTACAAAGAATCGATTATGGGGTCGGGGTGGGAAGGCGGAGTGCGTCTGAGGTGCGTGAGGTAGAAACCGACCCTGGACGGGCGGGCAGTTCAAGGCAGAGGAACCCATAAGGCGCATTTAAACCTTAGTATGAAACAACTAAAGCGTTTATTCCACAGAAAATAACAGATCACTCAATTTTCAGCTGCTCTACTGAATATTTGAATGATATTACACCATGATAATAATTCAGGGTCGAGGGGCTGCTTGAGACAAGGCAATAATTGCATTTATATTCTCACGTTATATTAACACTATAATCATCCGTCCATCCATCTTCCACATTTGCTTTATACCCCGAACAGGGCAGAGGGGCACACTCATAACAATACTGGTTTGTACTTGGCACTTTACTGGGTTGTGTGGCACCCTCGTTTAACCCTTGCTTGGTGTAGTGCCATAGCATCCTGTGAAAATGAAGTTGGATCTCTGGGCTCTGAAAAGATATCAAGGGCAGATACAAAGGAAAGGCACTACATACTATAGATAGATAGTGAAGGCACAATTTAGCAGAAAGATAGACGTAAAGGGCACTATACAGTATGATAGATAGACAGATGGATACGAAACACACTATACAGAAAGATAGATACAATACAATACAATTTATTTTTGTTTAGCCCAAAATCACACAAGAAGTGCCGCAATGGGCTTTAACAGGCCCTGCCTCTTGACAGCCCCCCAGCCTTGACTCTATAAGACGACAAGAAAAAAACTCCCAAAAAACCCCAGTATGGAAAAAATGGAAGAAACCTTGGGAAAGGCAGTACAAAGAGAGACCCCTTATCAGGTAGGTTGGGCATGCAGTGGGTGTCTAAAAGAAGGGGGTCAATACAATACAATACACAGAACAGAACAAATCCTCAATACAGTATAAAAATAAAAAATTTTACAGGTATGGAGCAGAATTTAACAGTAGATGATATCTCATAATATGATTTGGATTTGTTTAGAGTCCTGGAGACCTCAGCCATCAAGCTGCCTCACCCTATTGGCCATTCCACAGCTGAAACAGCGCTGTGCCAGCCAATCCGATGAAAGGACCTCTCTACCCGACGATTCCTGCAATCCTCCATCAGAGCTGACTTTACCTTAGGCAGGCAAAACAACTTGGCAGGTGGGCCGTGGCATCAAGTGCCACATTTGAGTACCGAGAACAGAAACAGAATAGGTGAGGGTTAGTATTCAATTATAGCTATCATGTTACTTATGTTTTAGTGCTAATGACTAACAACAGAGATGCAGTCTGTACAGTTAATCAGCAGCTCTAGTCAGGGTGTGCTAAACTGAAGTGGCGAGTCTTCAGCCGGGATTTGAAAGCTGATAGATAGGTAAGGCACAATATGATAGACAGATTGATAGGAAAAACACTATATGACAGAAAGATAGATGTAAAGGGCACTATACAATATGATAGATAGACAGATGGATATGAAGGACGTTATATAGATAGATAGGAGAGGAACGATAGATAGATTGATAGACAGATAGATAGGAAAGGCACAATAAATAGATAGATAGATAGATAGGAATGGCACTATCTAACACTATATGATAGATAGATAGATATGAAGGGAGCTGTACAGACAGACAGACAGACAGATACTATAGATAGTATTTATTTGTCCTCAAAGGGAAATTAAACATATTTGGACAAAACAGAAGTCTTTAATGTAGAGTAGGTTATCTAGCAAGATCCAGCAGATCAGTAGACCCTCATTTCAGCCTATGTGATCGTATGCAGTGAGAGTTCTTTTAAAATCCAGGAACCCACTGGCAGTTCACAAATTTGTTATCATCTATTCTTAGTTAATTATTGAACCTACAGGTCTAAATAAATAAACATTCTTTCTTGAACCTTCATGCCGATGGCTCTTTTAGGTGCCAACAATGGTTCTGCCATTGCATCGCTCAGAAAGACCACCCTGGCCCCTTTATTTTTAGGAGGGCAGCTGGGGCCTCTCTGGGCCAGCATCGGGTGCAAGGCAGGAACAAGACATGGCAGGCACTAGTCAGGGTGCTGATCTACCAGCGCTGTAGTAACCATCAGAGCAGTCGTTGGCAGGAGTACTGTGATGTGCTCAGAGTACGGAGAGGTTCATGCTTGAATGGCCGTAGCTCTGTGGTATTTTTTTTTTAGTGCATTTCTGTGATCCAACTGGCAGGAAGTTTTATTTTAATGCTATAATGAAGCCATCATAATTAAGTGCATTCTTCTGTTTTTTTAAAGGTTTCCATTAAAATGTAGTTTTTGTTTGAATGGAAAAATAGAGTTTATTAAAGTATAACAAATCTGAACTGGATTAACCCATGAGTTATACTGAGTTAAGTCAGCCATCGTTTGTCCAGTCCACAACCCAACACTGGGCTCAAGGCAGGAGCCAGCCCTGAAAGGGGCACGGCGACCCACCGAGACAGTCACCAGGCCAGGACTTGAACCCAGAACTATGGAAGTAATTATTCCTTATTTAAACCCCCTAAACCCGTGTCCATCCATGATCTGATTCAACTCAACAGAATGAGGGTGAAGAAGATTATTTTGATGTCACTGGGCTCAAAGCAAGGACCAACCTTAGAATATCCTAAGATGTATAAAATAATCGTCAGTTGTGAGTAATCATGTGGGCACCGGGGCAGCACTGCTACCTTGCAATAAGGAGCCCAGGACTCACATCACGGGTCCTCCCTTTGTGCAGTTGGCATGTTTTCCCCAGGTGGGTTTCCTCCCACAGTCCAAAGACATGCAGGTCAGGTGGACTGGCAGAGCTAAAGTGGCTCCTGGTGTGTGTTCACCCAGTGATGGAGGGGCGCCCTGTGCAGGGCTCGTTCGTGCCTTGTGCCCATTGCTTGCCTGGATGCGCTCCAGTCTCCCCACAATCCTGCCCTGAATGAGCGGGTTTACAAGACGACTGACGGTGTGTATTGTGCTGCTGCTTATTACTGAATCCCAGTAGACTGAGGAAGATGTTCTGTTGGATGGGCTCATTACTGTAAAGATGGCTGAACCAATGAATAGAAAAGAAATTGTGACTTCTTCAGTTACTCATGCACCACGACATAAATAAAAGCGTTTGAAAAGTGCAGCGCCCTTCTACTCCTGTAGTCCATTTTTATCGTGCCGCTCTTACCATTTTGAGGACAGCGTTCTCGAGCCGCCCTCCTCCTGTTTGTCTTTTTTGCAGTTATCGTTGGCCGATTCACGCACAGCTCTGAGGTGCCATAAAGGCAGTGAGAGGTGGGCATTGAAGTCATCCATCCATCCATCCATCTTTCTTTGTTTTGCGCGTTTGTTCATTTCTGCCCCGACGTTTGAAAATCAGGATGGTGAAATATATATTTTTTTCTTTTTTCATCTTTCCAAGCACGTGGATTGTCAGTGTTATTTACCAAATATAGTCTGACAAAGAAGAAATGGGAATTTTACTGATTGAAGATCAAAGTAAAAAAATCTCCTCCTCAAATCCCTCCTCCTCTATTAGACCCCCTTAAGAACAGAGGAAAACATCAATTTCTCACACATCAATGGCAGCTTCATAATCAATTGAAAAAGACACTTGCATAGGGATGCAAATCTTATCTTTGTCTTATTAAAGCTTTTAGAAGATACATGTAGGGATTTAATAATATTAAATAAAAGAGGTCGGTTTTTAATCTAAAGATGCAGAGGCGTTAGTAATGGGCTGAATCAAAGCAGAAGGACTCTCCTTAATTACCAGTAGAGTTTCCGTCGCCTTATTAATATTGATAAAATTTACTGTATGTGATCTGTAAACGTCTATTAACATAACACAACAGTAGTGCACTCCGGCCAAATGGGGTGACCTTCTGAAATAAAAGAAAGGCTAAAAAAGAAACCGGAAGTGACTCCAGTGGCCGAGACGACTGTGGCATTGAAGCAGTAAGTTCAAGCAGCTGGCATCGCAGGCGCCCAGGCAGATCTCAGCTGTAGGCCCCAGTCCTCCGCACATTAAAGGGCTCAGAAGACGGGAGTCAGCGGAAGCCTGTGGACCACACTGAACAACACCGATGAATATGGGGGTCTGAGCAGCGTGGAGAGCAACCATATGCTGTGAGCCTTGTAACAAAAGGCGCTATATTGGCACCTGACCCGACACAGACAGACGCGGGAGGCACACTGATAAAACAGATAAATGTTTTATTTCAGTTTCTTCGCTTATGGGCAACGCCTTCTCCGTCCCCACAGGCACAACACCAAACTCTTCCTCTTCTTCTTTCTCCACCACACCTCTCTGTCAATCTTCATCTTCCTCCTCCCGACTCTGGCTCCCCAAGTGGCGGCTGCTGGCTCCTTTTATAAGGCACCTAGAAGTGCCCATTTCCGGCTGCACTTCCGGGTGTGGTGAGAACACTGCCCATAAGGGCCCAGCAGCAGATCCCAACAGGGCTGCACCAAACTCCAACTCCCATGAAGCCCTGCGGGAGTCCGAGGCACCATTGCAACCCAGGGGGGGGTTGCCATCTAGCGACCTGGGGGAGGTATTGGGTAGCCCATTCTTGCTCCCCCAGAACATATGCTGAAGGACCATCCCGGCCAGGCAAGGGCCCCGGCCATCTGCCACAGCCTCTACAAGTGAGTGGTGCTACTAGTAACAAGTTGGGCAGCAGTTCTTCAGAGAATCACATCCTCCACAAGGCTGCTAGGCACGAAGCTAGGCATGCATAAGCTACTTCCATCAAAGAAGAATTTGAGCTTTGTCCATGGTGCTTTTCTCAGCCATCCTGCCACCACCAACCCAGTCATTTGAACATGAAGAGCGACTGAATGAACACAACATGAGCAATCCAGTGACGTGGTGGTTAGCACTGCAGCCTTCTAACTCCACAAAGCTCGACTTGCTTATCATAACTCTCTGCCTGATTGGTCTCCAGAAGTCTCCATGGGCTTTCTCAAGTTACTCCGGATTCGTCCCACATCTCAAAGGTGCACAGTTTAGGTTGATTTGTGACTCCCTGGTACCCTGGCTATGGGTGATGTTGGAATAAGCTCAGACGTAACATTAAGCACACTGACCGATGATTGTAAGTTAAACATTGTGCCACATTGCCATACACTTTCTAAACATCTGCTCCTACCGTGTATGGTGGCTCAGTAGTTGCTGTTTGTATGGAGCTTGTATGCTCTGTCCACGTCTCCAAGGACTTTACCCCGGCTACTGCTGCTTCCTGCTACATCCTAAAGATGTACATGATAGTGTCACACATGTGCATTACAGGGACATCTGAGGTAAGCCGTGCCACTCCAGGACATCAGGGGGCGTGATCACTGACTGTCATGTCTGATTTTCCACCCTCAGCAACAAGAAGGCGGCCAATGATGGCAACTGACTCTGCCCCTTCTGGTCCACGAGCTATAAGAGCAGGACGCTCCTGGAGATAAGCAGAGCTCCAATCCTGAAGCCCGACTGCTCTTCACAGATTGATTACCCACTGATTGTGCCTTATAGCGCCATCATGCGCCGTTTCGTTTTGTTTAACATCATCATATCAGCAAAACAGGGTGGCTCGGTTGGCACCCCACTATTTCATTAGGACTCGTGTATTCCACTCGGTCGACAACATGGGTTACGTGGCTACTCTAAATTGGCCACATTGTCGGCTGATCGTGGTGTGAATTTACACAAATTCACTACCAGGCTGACATTTCTATCTTTAGTGATAAATTCTTGCAGTTGCAGAATGTGATCAAGTTGCCTGATATATTTTGGTTTTGTAAATTTCTCTGATCCTTACACATTTGTTCCTCAGCTTTACTATTTAAAGAGTTGGTGTACTGACTCAAGTGAGACAGTAAGATTTTGTAAGAGGACTAGGAGTCAAAAATGCAGAATCTGCTTTATACTGCATCTTTGTGTGTTAGTCATTTGTATAAAATATAAGCAATACAATAATTATAAACCATCACTAACCCTCCTCTATCCTGTTCCTCATCTCGGGCTCTTATTACTTGGCAGCCTTGGATTCATCAGATAGAAAGATTCTGTTGTCAGATTGGACGGCCCAGCACAGAATGTCCATGAGGGAGCGGGCGGCCTGTCAGCCAAGGGCTCCAGGGCTCCAAATGTGGCTGTTATGACCGACCCTGGACCCCCAGAGGTTTATTTTCTCCAAGGATGCTGCTGGAGTTTTGGTTTTTCTCTTCTCCGTGGTAAACTGGCCATTGTTCAGTAATTAAGTAATGGACGCAAGTTGTTGGTGTCCATGTAGGCTAATCAGCTTCTATTGCGGTTTCTGTGTGTTTAACCAAAGTGACTTCTTTATATGTTCTAATTCTTTATTTGCCAAAAATGTAAACTTACATTTTACCGGAGGTCTTGTCACAGCGCTCTACAGTCGTGGCCAAAAGTTCTGAGAAGGACACAAGTATTGGTTTTCACAAAGTTTGCCGCTTCAGTGTTTTTAGATCTTTTTGTCAGATCTTTCTATGGTTTACTGAAGTAGAATTACAAGCATTTCATAAGTTTTAAAGGCTTTTAATGACAATTACATTAAGTTTATGCAAAAAGTCAATATTTGCAGTGTTGGCCCTTCTTTTTCAAGACCTCTGCAATTCACCTTGGCATGCTGCCAATCAACTTCTGGACCAAATCCTGACTGATGGCAGCCCATTCTTGGAGTTTGCCAGAATTTGTGGGTTTTTGTTTGTCCATCCGCCTCTTGAGGATTGACCCCAAGTTCTCAATGGGATTAAGGTCTGTGGAGTTTCCTGGCCATGGACCCCAAATTTCAATGTTTTGTTCCCCGAGCCACTTAGTTATCACTTTTGCCTTATGGCACGGTGCTCCATCGTGCTGGAAAAAGCATTGTTCATCATCAGACTGTTCTTGGATTGTTGGGAAAAGTTGCTCTCAGAGGATGTTTTGGTACCATTCTTTATTCATGGCTGTAAAATTGTGAGTAAGCCCACTCCCTTGGCTGAGAAGCAATCTCACATATGAATGGTCTCAGGATGCTTTACTGTTGGCATGACACAGGACTGATGGTAGCACCGGTCACCTTTTGTTCTCTTTTTTCTGGATGCCCCAAACAATCAGGAAGGGGATTCATCAGAGGAAATGGCTTTACCCCAGTAGTCCTCAGCAGTCCAATCCCTGTACCTTTTGCAGAATATCAGTCTGTCCCTGATGTTTTTCTTGGCTTCTTTGCTACCCTTCTTGACACCAGGCCATCCTCCAAAAGTCTTCACCTCCTTGTATGTGCAGGTGCACTCACACCTGCCTATGGTGGTGCCCACAGCTGAATCAACTTTAGGAGACGATCTTGGAACTTGCTAGATTTTCTTGAGGGCTCTGAAGCCTTCTTCACAATAATTGAACCTCTTTGTTCTAACTCAGTCAGCATGACAGAGTGATCTCCAGCCTTGTCCTCATCTACACTCTCACTTGTGTTAACGAGAGGATCACTGAAATGATGGTGGCAGGGCTGAAATGCAGTGGCAATGGGCTTTTTGGGATTAAGTTCATTTTCAATATACTGCAATTCATCTGATCACTCTTCATAACATTCTGGAGTATACACAAATTTTCATCATAAAAACTGAGGCAGCACACTTTGTGAAAATTAATATTTGTGTCATTCTCAAAACCTTTGGCCACCATTGTATGCCTGCACATAGTGAATTACCTAAATTCTACCCTAAAGCCAGAAATTAAACAGCAAAACATTAAAAACAGAAAATAACTAGAACTAAAACATTGAGCTGAAAACAAGATTTACTAATAATAAAGAACTGAAATCATATAGTAAAAAAATGACTAAATTAGTTAAGCCAAAAATTCAAATTGAAAACTTAATGTCCTCAAAAGCCAAACTAATAACTGAAAGGGCCAAAGATTCCAAAATTTACCTTGTGATAAATTGTGATTGAGTGCTAATGTGTTACTAATAGAAAGAGCACAAAAGGAGCAGAAAAATACGGCAGCATGCACTGGCTGGCTAATGCCACAATTTAGCAGGCTGAGTCTTAAATGGACCTCTCAGGTAGCTGCAGCTCTCCTTAACTACAACACCACACCACCTGAGAGCACTTGTACTATCTCAACAGAGAAAGTAAGAGGTTTTAATGAAATGACCAGGACAATAACAAGATCAAAGAAACCAAAGCGGAAGTCAAACCAGAAGAAAGGAATTAACTGACAAAACACTTAATGCAAAACCAAAAGTCAAAGTCTAAATTCAAGCAGGGATCTAATATCAAAATAACAAAGAGAACGAACGGCACATAACCACCAGTAAGGTTTTCAAATCTCAGATAGTTTGGGCATACGAGGAGTGAACTTATGTATTGTAGGTCTTCGTGGTGTCATCCACTCATATTCTCAGTGCAACTGTGGAGGCAATGGGCAATATGAGGCTCTCAAAATGATGGCAAAAAATGTTAATAAATTAACTACCATAAAATAAAGTCCCCAAACGAAAAAAAAATACACAAAAAAATTGATTTTCTGGCTGAAAAAATCCCAGAATAGATGCACAGATAATTGTTTAGGCTTAAGGAAAGCTCAGCAGAAAAATAAAAAGCATTAATCACAACTGGAAAGAGTGATTATAATGAGGATAAAGGATCGAGTATAAAACAGAAAACTCAAAATAAAATGACAAAAAACCAAAAACATGGGAACAGGGAAAATGAACAAATACAGTTCACTTCATATTTTTATTTTTGATTTATTATTTTTCATGTGTTTTTGTTTTTATGAACTTTTTTGTCAATATTGTTTTACATAAATATTGTTTAACTAGCTGCACTTACCAGTTGAACGCAGGTTATAAGATAGATTTAAAAATGTTTGATTTCATATGATTGATATATGTAAAAAAATATTTTATTAAATTGATAATTGGTGTTGTAAATAATTTTTAGATGATTAACACGTTTAAATAGTAAAAAATAAATAAACAAGTCTGGTTTTATTTATTTTCTTTATCAAACAGTATTATCAAATACAATATGTTTGACTACTTCTGTGTAAGATTAATCGACGTATTGTAGCGACTTGGCTATGCAGAGGAGATAAATGTAAATGTGAAGAAGGTAGGAGCGATGGGCAGCCAGCTTGAACCAGTCGAGCAGAGAGATTGATGAAGAGGACAGGAGGAATGTGGGAAAAGGAAAGAATAAAAGTAAATAAAAGAGGAGGAGTATGAATAGGAAAAATCAGAACGTTATGAGTGAGAGCTGAGAGAGATCGACGTTCTCTTGGGTTTGTCCGAGGTGTTGAACGGGTCTTTTCAGCAGGAGCAACAATAACCAATGCAGCTTGGGGAAGGTGTCCCCCTTGGCCAGAACAGTGGAGAAGACTGTATATAGTTGAATGCACTATTTCTTTAGAACCTTTTCTGTCCCGCACTATCCTTGTCTCCTTTGTTTTGAACCCCCCACAGGAATAAACCATCATTTTTTTTTCTTGTTAACTGAATCCTCTGACTTAAATGTCGTCTTTTTCTCTACCTCTAAAGAGGTCACTAGATTATGATTAACATAAATGACACCAAAACCTACTGCTACTGCATCCCCTACCCTACCTAACCCTTGTTCTACTTCTAGCTCTATAGCTCTTCTCTATACACTTTGTTTCTTAGATCACCATTACTTTTCTCACCAGCTGTCATCACCTTCACATCTACTCTTCTCTTCTCTTGACTTTTAATACAACCACATATACACTCAGGTCCATAAGTATTTAGACAATGACACAATTTTCATAATTTTGGCCCTGTGTGCCACCACAATGGATTTGAAATAAAGCAATCAATATGCGACTGAAGTGTAGACTTTCAGCTTTAGTTTAAGTGGTTTACCAAAAATATCATAAGAGCCATTTAAGAATGATAGTCATTTTTCTGTATGGCCTCCAATTTCCAGGGGCTCACAAGTATTAGGACATTTGACAGACAAGCTGTTCCATGGGTAGGCGGGAGCAGTCCCCTCATTATTTCATTAACTATTAAGCAGGTAGAAGGTCGGGTTTTGATTCCAAGTGTGCAATTTGCATGTGTAAGTTGTTACTTTGAACTTTCAATCTGAGGTCCAAAGAGCTGTCCCTTCAAGTAAAAATGGACCATCATTAGGCAGAGAAAACAAAACAAACCCTTCATAGAGATAGCAGAAACACCAGGAGTGGTTAAATCAACCATTTGGTACATTCGTAAGAAGGAGGAATAACAACAACATTTATTTCTAGAGCACATTTTCATACAAAAGGTGTAGCTCAAAGTGCTTTAGAATACGAAGAAAGAAAAGTTTACATGAAACAAAAATAAGATTTGGCAATACCAAGTAACAAAAAATAAAGTATGGTCAGATGGCCAGGATGACAAAAACAACAAAAAAGAGAAACTCCAGATGGGCTGGAGAAAACAAAAAACAAAATGTGCAGGGGTTTCAAGGCCAAGAGACCACCAAGCCCTGACTGAGCATTCTACCTAAGAACGCAGTGGTGAACTCAGCAACACCAGAAGGTTTGGAAAACCACAGAAGACAACTGTGCCGGATGATTGCAGAGAAGGAGAACTCCATCATGACATTTAGCCAAACCAAGAACACTCTCCTGGAGGCAGGCCTATCACTGTCAAAGTCTGCAATCAAGAGAAGACTTCATGAAATAAACACAGAGGGTTTACTACAAGGAGCAAACTACTGATAATTCTCAAGTATACGAAGAACACTTTAGACTTTGCCAGAAAAACATTTTTTAAAAACCTGTCCAATTCTGGAACAGTTTTCTTTGGACAAAGTAAGCTAAGATCAATATATACCAGAATGTTGTAAAGAGAAGAGTACGGAGAAGAAAAGAAATGGCTCATGATCTGATGAATACCACATCATCTGTGAAACATGGTGCTGGCAGTGGTATGACGTGATCATGCATGGCTCTGAATGGAAGTCGATCACTAGTGTTTATTAATGATACGACTGCTGGCAGAAGTAGCAGGAGGATTTCTGAAGTGTACAGGGCTGTACTGTCTGCTCAGATTCAGCCAAATGCTGCAAAACTTCACAGTACAAGATGAACAAGGAGCCAAAACATACTGCGAAAGCAAACCAAGTGCTTTTCAATGCAAATTAGTGGAATGTTCATCAATGGCCAAGTCAGTCGACTGACTTCAATCCAATAGAATATGCATTTCACTTACTGAAGACAAAACGAACAAGCAGCACCTGAAGACAGCGGCAGTAAAGGCCAGGCCAAGCATCACTAGGGTGGAAACCCAGCACTTGGAGATGGCCGTGAGTTCCAGACTTCAGACAGTCAATGACTGTAAAGGATTTTCAACCAAATTATTATTTATGATTATGTTAAGTTTGCCCAAATACTTTTGAGCCCCAGAAAATAGGGGGACCATGTATGCTTGTCATTCTTTTTTAGTAAACCCCTTAAATTAAAGCTGAAAGTCTACACTTCAGTCAAGTCATTTCAAATCCATTGTGTCACTGTCCAAATACTTATGGCCCCAACTCTAGTTAACCACCGGCGGATGAGATATATGCCCACCTTTTCTAATGTCTGTCCCTGAGCCTTGCCTCTGTGTCTTCACATGCGTCAGCCTCTCTTGCCTGCTTTTCAGATTCTGTTATTTTGAGGCGCCTTGTATGCCGCTGTGACACTGCGGGTTCCCGTCACGCTACCAATGTCCCTATGGGAGCCCTGAACCCAACACCGTCGATAATGTCACCGAGATGAGCTGACAAGTGAGGACAAATCTCGCATGAAGCCAGGGGATATTTCCAAAAGTGCTAAAGTGCTTTTATTAAAACCAATCAAACAGTGTCCAAACAAAAGTCTATAGTGTAGTGCATCAGTTTTCAATAAATCCATACAACAAGTGTCCAGTGGGGATAAAAACCATCAAATGAATAAATAAATCCTTTAAAACGAGGTTAAAAATGGAGAAGTTAAAATGCAGTCTCTCTCTCCCTTTACTCTCCGGCCCACCTCCGTCACTCTTTCTCCCCGGCTCAGCCATTGCTCTCGCAGCCGGCGGGGACCCAACAGCCACGAGCTCCTTAAGCCAACCTCCATCTTGGCCCCCTGTCTCTGCCAGACCGACGAGATCGGCTCTCCTCCCTTCATCCTTCACGCACCCGGAGTCGCTCCTCGGATCCCTCGGGAGGGCACCTGCTCTGCTCACCCCACTCACTTGAACTTTCAGTGGGGCGAACTAGCCCCTAGAGCGCCACAAACAAACACTCCTCCGCGGGGCTCCAGCTCGTGGTGTGTCCTGATTATCCTCCTAGGACTGCACTTTCCCGTCCTTTAACCTCCTTTCTCTTTTCCTCGATCCTTCCATTTTTTTCTATATCTCCACCTCTCCTGGTGTCGACCCGTATATATACACAGTACATATCTCCGCACGCCTCCGTGGGTGCAGCGCCTTAATCACACACCGCAGGAAGCCAATGAGGCAATCAAGAACGGCACAGCTATATGGATTTAAAACCCGGGCTTTTTACTGGAAGCCGCGCACCCGCTGTACCACAGCCTATCTGTCTGGTTTGTGACTACCGCCAGTGGTAGGTGGTGCCCCTTTGCCCACTGTGGAAACATAATTTGTGTTTTTATGAGTTCTTCCTGTCTTTAAAGAGGAGACAAGCTGTGTCTCATTGGTATTTAGCAATCTAATGTTTCACAGTATGTTGCACTGCTCCATTTTAACTCATTTTTTGTAAATATATAAAAAAAAATGGTCAGAGTCAGGAGTTGAACTTACCCCTAACGTATTGTGTCATCATCCCTACTAGTGAGGCACCAAAGTCAACCTGACCAACCAGAGGCACAGGACACAAACACACTCAGTAGTGTTTTATTGTATAATAGATTGTCTTGTATTGGTCATTGGTGCTTCATGGCCATTTTGTTTGTGTTTTATGGGTGGAATCCCAAGAGGCAGAGTCACCATGGCACCTCTCTCTGTGTGCCACCTTGAACCTTTGGATTGATTTTGAGGAGACGTTTCCAGCAGGGCTTCATTGACTGTGGTGGAGTGCATTTCTTGCGTATTACATTTTGTTTCTTTGTTTTTGTTTTTCTCCTTCAAGCCAGGGTTTATTTCTTCCTTGAAATGCATTTTAGTATTTTTGGGACGTCTGTTTTTGTCCTACACAGGCCTAAAAGCCTGCCCTTGAGTTTGAAGTGAGGCCTGTTTTCTGAGGATGACCAGTGATTTTCTGGTCATGTGTTTATTTGGAGGTCTGGTCTCTCCTGTTTGCCATTTTGTGTTTTCATGGTGTCATGTGACTAAGGCACTGAAAGTGTTGCACAGCAAGAGATAAAGGTGGGCGGGGCCGGGGGCGGAGCCCAGGCTTCATCCGAAAAACAAAGAAGCAGAGTTTACACAGAGTGCACCTTTTAATGACCTTTGAGGTGTAAAGCCTGGCACTATGAAAACAATTATTCTCAAAAGTTTACATTATGTATATTACAGTTTGTTGGTGTTAATTTACATTTGCTGCTAGCATTCTGTAAAAGGAAAGTCTTCTTGGGCTCATTTAAAGTCTAAACGCACAGACACCATATAGCAGTTGGAAGAATTTCAAGCCTGAACATCACTGTGACTATCTGAGTCCATCGAGTGAAAAGGCAGGGGGGATGAACATCAAAGAAGCAGACCCCGATTGTCCATCAGAACACTTTCACACACTCTGATAGGCCACATGAAAAAAGAAGCTTTACGTTTTTTTTTTTTTTTTTGAAAAGAGCACTCAATCTGCCTACCACACGGGTCACAATGGCATTTCTAGGAAAAAGAAAATTCCTCCTTTTATTGTGGCCTACTTGCATATATGCTGTTATAAATTATCAATATTTTACTGATACAAAATATAATGCTCACACACACAGTTCAGAATGATAAAATTGCAATATTGCAATGTTTGTCCTGCAGTCCTGTTCAATATTTGTTGTGATCTTTGAAGAAAAATATATAGGTTCAGATTAACCAAAAATTATATTTATATATATATATATAGATAGATAGATAGATAGATAGATAGATAGATATATGAGTTAAGAAAAAAATCTACCTTCTAGGCAAAAAGCCTTAGCATTTTCCATAAGTCTCTTAAGATTTTGGTACGTTTATACACATGTGTTCAATTTCATTAGCATCAAATACCTTGAGAAGAGAACTTGCTGCTTCAAGTTGGAATTCATATTTTAAATTAATTTCATAAACATGAGTAGTTTTTAGAAATTAAAGTTGCAAAGATGAATTTCACATTCATTTTTGCTGTCATGCCTGGTCACAGGAGACCCAGGCTGAAATCCTGGCAGCGCAGGCTGGGAGGCATCACAGATGCATTGAACACACAACACAACACAACTAAACACCACACACAGGTATTTGTGTCCTGCAAGCAGATGCTCCGTTCACTCCTGCTCCTATAGTAGCGTAACACTTTTTATCACATATAGCTTTATAACACCATTGTCAGTTATACACAGGACAGCACAGATGAAAAGTCAAACCGCTACACTACAGTGAACCACATCACCATGTCAAGTTTATTGAAAAGGGGGACACCTTTGTCGGTTTGAAGATTTGGATAGAGACAGGCATAACATCCATAAAGATCAATTGTTTCTCAGCAACTCCATTCTCCAAAGAATGGTAAAAAATGGCAGAAGGCAACTGTGACGAGGCTCGTTTTACAAAGTACTGAGAATGAATGAGGCAAACAACAAAGCTTAAAGGGCAGCATTTATTTAAAGCACATGCTGGTGTAATAAACATTAGAAACATGGGCGAGAGCAGGCCATTCACCCCAACAAAGCTCGCCAGTCCTATCCACTTAATTCTTCTAAAATAATGGCTAGTCAAGTTTTGAAAGTCCCTGAAGTCCTACTGTCTACCACACTACTTGGTAGCTTATTCCAAGTGTCTATCATTCTTTGTGTAAAGAAAAACTTCCAAATGTTTGTGTGAAATTTACCCTTAACAAGTTTCCAACTGTGTCCCTGTATTCTTCATTATTTTAAAATAACAGTCTCGATCCACTGTACTAATTCCCTACATAATTTTAAACACTTCAATCATGTCACCTCTTAATCTTCTTTTGTTTAATCTTTAAAGGCTCAACTCTTTTAACCTTTCTTTATAATTCATCCCCTGTAGCTCTGGACTCAGCCTCGTTGCTCTTCTATGGACCTTTTCTAGAGCTGCTATGTCTGTTTTGTAGCCTGGAGACCAAGTGTGTTATAAAGATTCAACATAAAATAGGAAGAAACAACACAATTTTGTTTTGCATACGGTTTTGTGAAATTGCCCCTAAAATTAATTTTGCTTGCAATTACAAAAGACAAAATGCAATAAAATATTTTCTTTTATTTATTACATTTTTATAGGATGAAAATCAAGAAAAAAGCCACTGTCTAACTACTCACCGACTCTCTAATGCCACCCTGATCATCCATTAGGCTCCATGCGCTTCATGCACTGCCTGCATATTCACGCTGAACTGATTTGGAAAGATACAGTGAACAGGATCAGGAGATATAACATAGTTTGAAAATCAATCCCAAGTCATAACTAGAAGTCCAACTAATCTGTTATCAAGAGTTGAAACAAATAAATCAAAGTCCTAAACACCATAATTAAATTAATTAACCAAGAAAAGTTTTATAACAAGAATCACACAGCAACGCCATTTTTATTGAATCTAGGATACCTGAAAGTGCATGGAGCTGAACTTTATACCCTTAACCACGGAATGACACGTGCAGTGTAACCTATAGCAACACCATAGCAACACTGTAAAAACAATAACGTTAAATTTACGGTAACATACTGGCAGCTGCGGTTGCCAGAATTTTACAGTAAAAAAGAAGGTGACAATATTTTTAGGTCTACGGTACACTTTAAAAAAAAATGTTACATTTACAGTAAAGTACTGGCAGCTGGATTTGCCAGAGTTTTACAGTAAAAAAAAAAGTCGACGGTATTTTTAGGTCTATAAAAATTTTATTTTTACAATAAAAAACTGGCAGCTGGGTTGCCAAAATTTTACTGTAATAAATAAGGTGACAATATTTTTAGACCTACGGTATAACTTTGTAGTAAAAACTGTTTTTTCTTTGCAACACATTCCAACAGAAGGGAATGTTTAACCATAACCATAAATTCATGTAGTGTAATAAATATGCCAATCAATAAACCATTAGAAAGTATTGTCAGGGTCCAACCCTAGTGCACAGCCAGCACCAACAAAATAACTACAGCCAATAGGAAACATGTACCATTTAATTATATACATTGAAAACAATTCAATGTTTAAGGAAGATATGGCACATTGTCTGGTGGGCTAGTTGAGTTT
Source organism: Polypterus bichir lapradei (assembly GCA_026402145.1). Taxonomy (NCBI): domain Eukaryota; kingdom Metazoa; phylum Chordata; class Cladistia; order Polypteriformes; family Polypteridae; genus Polypterus; species Polypterus bichir. Next base: position 6,699,625 of record JANRMT010062813.1, read on the forward strand.
ACTTTTGTGGTGTATGGTGTCCTACAGGTGTGCCAGCTTATCAAATACAACACATCATAAATCAGCTTCCATAACCTCAAAAAACCTTCAGCATGCAGGGAAAAATAAGTCTGCTAACTTGGTTTAAGTTTTTTCCCTATTACTCAAAGGTATGCGGTTCACCAGGAAGAATATTGTAAAAGGGGGCGTGTCCTTATGCAAATCTCGTAACTTCAGTTTTACTGAAACAGTGCTTTACCGTTTTACATTTATGGTTTGCTATTTAACAGTTTTACACGAAAAATTAACAGATTTTTTTCAGTGTAATTGTAATGCATCAGTAAACGGTATTTAGCATATTCTGAACTTGGCTGTAAAAAATAATGAAATGTATTGTTTAAGATATACAGGTAATTTTCAGTAGAACATGAGGTAGCTTTCCTTTTTTTAGAAAAGGTCTTTTACTTTCACCATTTACAGTATTTTTTCTGTTAAATGTATTGACATTTTTTTGCAGTGAACCAGTAAAACAAAAATGCACAAAACAGTCAAACAAAATATAATTGAAGTAAAATTTTTAATATTTTCTACTTTTTTAATCACCACAATATGAAAAACTGTTATTTTTGGATTCTTTGAAAACCTCCTAAATAGATTTACATTACTGTGAAAAAATGGACCACAAAATACCTTCAAAACTAAATTAAATACAACCACAACAATATTCATTTATATAGCACATTTTCATACAAAAGATGTAGCTCAAAATGCTTTACAGGATGAAGAAAAAGACAAAATGTAAAAATAAAATTAGGCAATACTAATTAAGATAAAATAAAATTAAGGTCCGATGGCCAGGGAGGACAGAAAAAACAAATAAAAAACACAAAATCTGCAGGGGTTGCAAGACTACAAGACCACCCGGCCCACACTGGGCATTCTACCTAACATAGATAATCTCAATCAGTCCTCATGGTTTTCAGGCTTCACGTGGAAGAACTTGATGATGATGGTCATGTGGACCTCTGGCCTTCAGTCCATCAATGTAGGGACACCATGGAGCTTTCATCGGGTAGTGGTGGTGCAGATCGCCACCACAGAAAACTGGAAAAAGAACAGCAGAGAAAGTAGGGGTTAGTATGGATTTTGGAGCCACCATGAATGATAATGATAATTAAATGCATATACAGAATATCAGGATTAAACTAAAATGAAGCTATGAGAAAGCCATGTTAAAATAATGAGTTTTAGCATTTTTTTAAAGTGTTCCACTGTATCAGCCTGGTGAATTTCTATCGGTAAGCTATTCCAGATTGTAGGTGCATAACAGCACCACTTCTTTTAAGTTTAGCTCTTGGAATTCTAAGCAGACACTCATTTGAAGATCTAAGGTTACGATTTGGAGTGTGAGGTTTAAGACATTCCGAGATATAAGATGGAGCGAGATTATTTAAGGCTTTGTAAACCATAAGCAGCATTTTAAAGTCAATTCTAAATGGCACAGGTAACCAATGTAGTGACAACAAAACTAGAGAGATGTGCTCAGATTTTCATTTCCTAATTAAGATTCTAGCAGCTGCATTCTGCATGAGTTGCAATCGATTGATGTGTTTTTTGGGTAGTCATGAGAGGAGTGCGTTATAAATAAAATACCAAATCAGGAATCACGCTGCTGGTTCCACCTTGCACTGCTGATTTGTGGTCAGAGGTAACTCCATCCGAGCTCACGTTCTCCATCTCCGTACACTGAGCCAAGCCAAGGTCCTTCAGGAGACTCGCTGGTGGCCACATACCCAAGCCAATGGATTTTAGCAACAGAGAGGTGCCTGTGAAGAGGCTTGCAGTTGCCATGAGTCCAGTTAACATTTTGTGAGCAGTTTATTTCCCATCCAAGAAGCTGTGTTAAAAAATTGTCGTTATTTTTAATTTAGCGCAATTTAGTTATTTTTGTTAATTGGTGGGCGTTGCCATATTCGGGCTTCATTGCTAACCTCAATGTAAGGTTGCTGGGGTTGTGGTCCCAGATATCTGGGTTGCTGTTGTCATTTCTGCAAGGTATAAAAAGTCGCCATTTTGATTAAGTAAATTTCCATGTGTTTCCTTCACTATTTTCTAGTCTTGATTCTTGCCTCCTCATAAGTACTACAGTTAGTCTTCGAACTCACATTTTGTTTGCTTTCGATTTTGTGTCAGCTCTGTGTGGTGTTCCTGCGGTACTAATTTCCTGGTCCTCTTCTCCTTATTTATGAGTGGTGTCATGACAGCAGGTAACGCTCTCAAGTCTCTGCTACCACTTCACTCTCTGTACCAGAATTCATTTTGCCATGCTTTGCATATGAAGATAAACGTTGCCAATGCTAACAATGTGAGTTTTTCTTGTGAAGACACCATTTGTTTCACAGATTTTTTTGTGAAGCAAAACTCCAAGCTCCATGCAAATCCTCACGATCGTCACTACATACAGCCATACAAACAGCTTGTGTGATTATTTTGATTAAGTTTCTTGCCTTGCCCACTTTTGCATTAAATCTACCCTTTCCCAATTACAACAAAAAAACAATAATATGCTTGACCTGTGACAAAAACTCAATTTATTATACTAAGTAATCCTGCAAGAATATTTGAATAGCAACATGGAGTAAAAAGCAAAGTCAAAACTGAAAAAAATGAGTTAAAAACTGAGAAGTCAATCACACTGCTACCAAAACATGAGAGAAAATGAAAGTCAAACATTTGAGCCACTTCAAAAATTAGAGAAGCAAAAGGAATACATTTTAAAGACACAAAAAGGGTTGCTTTGAATCCACAGACTCAGATAATGAAAGGCTTCTGAATACGACCTTTTAATCCAGGGGGTCCTTAACTGGAGGTCAAAACAATAACAGCACAAGAACTAACTACATGGAGTCAAAATAGCTGCAAAATCAGTCCAAAATAAGTAACAAAGACAAAAATAGATTGCAATTTAAAAAGCTAATGTCATGTTGAGAATCTCAGATTCAAGAAAACCCCAGAAAAAGTGTAAGATCTTGTGAAAGATGGTGAATGTTGTGCAAAAATTGCAATAATGAACGCATTTATAACAAACACCATCATGTAAGCTCCTGCACTAGGCTTCAGTTCAATGTCCTCTCTGCAGGTCAGTTATGTGTCCTGTCGGCTCGTTTCTTACTCTGCCCGTTACATGTTGCACATTCTTTTATTCCAATGCTTCTGTGTATTTAATTATGATATACTATAGAATTGCTTAACTATTCTGTACTATTTCTTATCCTGTTGTACTGAATGTTAATTGCTATTATTTATTGACAGCATTGTGTCAGTGACTTTTGCGCTTTAATGGTTGAGGTTTCTGCACCAGTAGAACTGGGTACAAATACTGCATGGCACTGTAAGGTATACTGATAATAGCTGGAGGAGCACTAATGTCAGGTTTGCTGTACTTTATCATTTTTTGTTGTTGTTTTTATATATCCCCGTTCCCTTGTCTACTCTTGGCGCACCACTTGTGTTGTTTGTTTCTTACCAATCCCTTACCACACCCTTTGTCATTTAGAACTCTCAGACACAGCCTTGACTGAACCAACAATTTCGGGACGGCTTTATTTAAGATGCCTGCTGCCATAACTAGTTTGCTGTGCCATTAGCTCATGTATCTAGTTTTGTACTCCCCAGCTTCCCTTTTGGATTTTCGTTTTTTCCAGGTTTATATACTCTTGTGATTTTTGACTCTGTCTTCACCTTTTAGAATAGAGATTTTTGATTTTTAGACTTGTCTTTTGTTTAGTTGCCTGTTTGTTATTTTTCATTTGAAGAATTTATTCCTTTTTTCTTCTGTTCTTTTTTTTAATTTTGGAAATCTTTTGAATATTTTTAATTTAGTATTAGAAATTATTTTGCAATTTTGTCCATTGTTTTATTATTTAAATGTTCACATTTATTTCATTATTAAAGCTGCTCTGTAGGTGAGGTGTTTTGTCAGTTTTCCATTTTGGGAACGCCTAACAATTGACTGTAACATTTGATGCATATTAGTATTTAGCTGTTAACATAACAAATGCACATTTTCCCCATGACTGTGCCAAACACAAGGAAAGGGAAATTAGAACAAAGCAAGGTGATCCGGAAAAACAAAACTACAAAATTCATAAGCAAAAATTGTGTCCAATCTTTCACCAAACCCAAAACCAGTAACCAAAAGACAGAACTGTTATGTCAGAAACCTGAAGTTTCAATGCTGAAGAAATAAACCAGGGACACGATTCGACACACACAGGAAGTTTTGTTTTGTCCGCCAACTCGGGGGGTAGGAAGTGAACTAACTGTACCAGCCTTTAATCTGTCGCCCTAGTGAGTCGTGGGTTACAACCCCTGAAACTATGCTCTTTAACAACTGGTCACCACATCATGGCAAAGAAGCCACAAAATGGCAGCATCATAGGAAATAACAAACTGGCATCAGGAAAAGCACAAAGCCTTTGTAACTTATTTCAAACAGCATCCTTATTAAAGAAAATAACGCAAGAAACAAATTCTGTAACTTATTCTTTAACAACAATTCAGAAAATGAATTTGGAAACCAGCCCAAATTACAACACCCATTATATATCATTATTATTGTACTGTATATTTGGCTGACATCTTTATCTAAGCTGACTTACATTTATATTATGTTACATCCGTTTACGGGTATTTTTACAATTGGAACGTAGGCAGGTTAAGTCACTCGCTAACAGTCACACAGGAAGTCAGGAGCAAGGACTGCACCAGAGACCTTGCGCTTTAAAGCCAATACACCATACTGGCTACTTTATAACATGCCTTTCCATTTCCATGTGTTTTCTTTTGAGCTCAATACCGCATTGATCTCTCACCAGTGTGCTTCACTTTCATGACAAACACATTAACTTCGGAAAAATGTGTCTGTATCATTTTGAAGGTGGAGAGATGATCTGCATTAATATATGTTCTAATATAGGTACTGAATGAATATTTTGGGTGGTGTTTTGTTTTTTACCTTTCCTGCTTTATATGTTCAGGGGAAACATTTACAGATGTGAAAGATGAACTAACTTCAAGAAATGTCAGAAACATTGCGTCAGAATGGACCCAGTTCAACATGTCACAAATTGGAAGTAACTGCAAGGAGAAAAGGCTGTTGCTGGCAGGGTTGCAAGGGAAGTGAAGGAAAGAAAGAAAGAAAGAAAGAAAGAAAGAAAGAAAGAAAGAAAGCATGTTTCGTTGGGGCAGTACTTAATGAGTGCTCAATAAATAAGAAAATAGTTACAAATCAGGAATCAATATTTTTGGAACAGCCAAAGATCATAAATACTGAGGAAATCAAGCACAAATAGTATTGTCCAAACATGGAATCAAAAGCAAAAATCAAATCCATAATAATCCTAGTACCAGCTAAAAATCTTTACCTTTACTAACTGGCAAAGTCATACTTTTTGATGAAGCTTGAATGCCAGGCATTGTGTGCTACTAACTGAAAAAGTTAGGATGTGATACAAAGGACTGGCAACAGGTGTAGTAACTGTAAACAGCATGGCCATGTAAAGCAAATAAAAAACAAAAGGCAAAATGGCATCACCTAAATATTGAGAAGAATAATAAACTTAAACAGAGATAATAATGGCATAAAGCACAAATAAAATACCAGTGGATCATATACCTCCAATCCATTACAGTGCTGGCCGAAGGGTCTGCTGAAATGGCTGAAACAAAGGCCTATCACTTGAAGAAGTTTGTTGTGTCCGTGCAGAACGACTTTTGGATGTTCCCGAAGAGGTCCTAGCAAACCTTTAGTCAACAATTCAAGAAGCACAAGTAGAATATTGCTCAGACTGTTTTCAGCAAGGGAATAGAAATGTTGATCTCAAACAGAGCAATCATCCTTGGGTAGAAGGATCACTTTGAGCAACTCCTAAACCTGGTGGATTTGCATACTTTGAGGACATAGTTAAAGAAATAATGGTTGGAGTTGGATTCATTTCTGTATTTGAGGTCTATGCAATGTTTAAAAAGATCTAGTGGCAACTAGGACAGTTGCAGTCTCACCAAAATGCTGAAATTACTGTGTATTGTTGTTTTGTTTAGGGTAGCACATCTCTTCACTGTTTGCATGTCTGGTGGTGACAGGGCTGCAGAACTGGCAGACTGCGTTGAGTGTATTCTGTGAACTTGAACCTGGACACAGGCAGACGGACAACATAGTTTCACCACACACCCGTTTATTAATATTATTTACGGTCATGTGCACGAACCCCAGTGCCTCTTGCACCGATCCCCCAATGTCCAGGCCTCACAGTTCCACTGCCTTCCTGGCCGCCTCCCGTCCTCTCTCTCTCAGCTCCGTCCTCTTCCACCCGACTTCCGCTTCTGACTGGAGGGAGGCGGCCCCTTAAATAAGGACCCAGATGGGCTCCAGCTGCTCCCCGGCACTCCCCTTTGGACACACCCCTGTGTGGAGGAAGTGCCGGCTGCGCACCCGGAAGCCGTCCGGGTGTCCCCTGTCTTCTTCCCCCCAGCACTTCCTGGTGTGGCGGAAGTGCTGGGCTCCAGGGTTCCTCAGGCACCAGGGCGCCGCCTGGCGGTGGCCACGGGCCCCTACAGGGTTGGGCTTCCAAGCCCTCTACCCATGGCCCCCAACATAACCAGGACGGACGCCCCCTCGCGGTCTGGAGGAGGCACAAGCCCTCCTCCGGTCCTCCTGGGCGTCCCGGCCGGGGACCACAGTGCCCCACCGCTAGCGAAGACACGTGGGTCCGAGCGACACTCCCCGAAAGGGCAGCACGTCCCCAGAGAGGGTCCTACTATGTCCCCAGGGTCCAACACGGCACCCTGGGACATCTCAGTTCGGCACCCCCTCCGACGCCAACGTGCCCCTCTGGTCTGCGCCGCTCTCGCCCCCGCCGTCCCCACCAGCTGGGTCACCATCGGCCTCCCGGCGGGGAGCCCTCCCGCGGAGCGGCCCATTCCAGGAGGGCAGGTCCCCAACGACGTCGGCTTCAGCACTCGTCGGGGCTTCGGACCTACAAAAAGAGAAAAGGGAGAGCCAGAAGCACTGCCAGGACACTCACCCCGAGTGTCCTGTCGGTCTTTGTACCGGCAGTACTCCTGCCCCCCTCCGACAGCCCCCGACTTGCCTGCTAGAGTCCTCCGCCGCAGGTTCCATGCCCGTCCTTTCGCTGTCCTTGGGACCGCCCTCGCAGGCAGCTCGCCCAGCCGCCCAGGGGATTCCCTCTGCCTTCGCAGAGGACAGCCTTTCCTTGGACGCTCGCACCCAGCGAGACGCCCCTTCCTATCGGAGGAACCGGCATTCCTCTCTCGGTTCCTCCTTCTTCTCTTGGACGCCCTGATGGTCTGGGTCTGAGCATGGTGAAAGCTCAAATCCAGCCCCGTCTGCGTCCCTGCAGAGCGACAGGAGATAGCTGCGGGCTTGGAGCGCAGGGCGCTAGGACCCAGGGCACTCATCAGCCCTGGTCCTGCCAGCCCCTGTGTATTCGCTCTCCTCGCCTCTCAGGCAGTCTGCACCGCCGCGTCCGCTGTGGGGGGATTGCTTACTTGAAGCCGGTCCTCCTTAAAAAAGTCGCGGCCGTGTTCGGCAGATCCTCCTTCCTGCTGTACAGGGACGGCGTCACCTACCTTCCCCGCAGTACCTTGCTGGCCACATGCTCCAGCGTCGCGCCGATCCTCCGTCCCATACGGCGTCTCTTCCGACGCGACCACCTTCCCCTGCAGCTTCTCCAACTGGACAGCGAGAGCACTTAGCATCTGCAATAAAGGCGACTCGGCGGGCCGAGGGGATCCCTCCGACTCGCGCCGAGCCGCTGGCGAAAACAGAGAGACAGACGCCGGTGAGCTTACCTGTCCATCAGCACCACTCGTCGCCTGCCTCCTGTGGGCCACTCCCTCTGGCCCAATCGGGTCTCTTCTAGGCACGAGACTGGCGTTCCTTGGTCCCGCCTCTGTACCGTCATTGGCGGGCACACAAGACACACCAGCCAATCCCGTGCCTGTCAGCGGGCGGGACATCCGGACCGCGGCCATCTTGTCTCCCCCTCTCTGGGTGCGGTGACGTGCCTCCTCGCAGCCTCGCAGCTGCGGCGATTCTTCGAGCCGCAGCGGCTCCGATTTCGCAGCCTCCTCTGCTGCCACTGTCGCGCTGCCGACAGCCCGTGGCTCGGCGCGCTCATGCCACGGACGCGGATCCGGATCGTCCCTCCCTGTAGAAAACAAGGTACGTGTGACCCCGAAGGGCAGATTACTGCAGGGCAGGGCACTCACCTCCCGGATCCCGTCATGCCGAGGCCCCTGCCTCGGTGTGGCCTTCCTTGTCACAATGCCGGCCTGGCTGTCCATCCCGACAGCGCGACCCTTGGAGCCCGCTGCGCTCCGGCGACGCCCGGTCTTCCTCCGCACCCGGGGATGGCCATTCTGCGGTCTGGCGGCGGTCTCTGGGCTTAACCGCTCCCGCGGGGTTGTGCACAGGCCGCTCCCGCGGCCAGTGTGTGGGGTCCGCTGCTGCGCCGGGTCATTCACAAAATATTTATCGATTTGGGGCCCCCGTCTTGCACCAGACGGTTGGCCCCACGTTGGGCGCCATTGTGAACTTGAACCCGGACACAGGCAGACGGACAACATAGTTTCACCACACACCCGTTTATTAATACTATTTACAGTCACGTGCACGAACCCCAGTGCCTCTTGCACCGATCCCCCAAAGTCCAGGCCTCACAGTTCCACTGACTTCCTGGCCGTCTCCCGTCCTCTCTCTCTCAGCTCCGTCCTCTTCCACCCGACTTCCGCTTCTGACTGGAGGGAGGCGGCCCCTTAAATAAGGACCTGGATGGGCTCCAGCTGCTCCCTGGCACTCCCCTTTGGACACACCCCTACCTGTGGCCCCCAACATAACCAGGACGGACGCCCCCTCGCGGTCTGGAGGAGGCACAAGCCCTCCTCTGGTCCTCCTGGGCGTCCCGGCCAGGCTCCAGCCCCGACCGGGGACCACAGTTCCTGTTTCTGCGCTCTCCCTGGGAAAGCCTATGTCTTTCTACTGGAATGAACTCTATCTATGTCCTGCCAAGAAATGGACAGGTGATTTATTTAATGAGCTAAACTGGGAGAAGCGTGTAAAACAAATAAAAAACAATATTAGCTACCAAATCCTAACAAGAGACAACAATTGAAGTAATAAAAACAGGTACAGAGATCAAACTAAATGAAACTCGTGAAAAGCTCTCTAACAAATGGTTTCTATTAAGGATTTTTCAAATTAATTTCGAAGGTTTGTATCTACAGATTGGATAACAAAAGGAACCCCCAGCCAACATTTTATCCTGTCATGCTGATTTCCTGCAGGTGACAACACTGATGACTACCCCTTAGTAATGTAGGAAGCAGCGCCAATGACGACTCTCAAAATGGTGGTGTAGGAGATTCTACAAATTGTGCTCAAGACATCGTAAAAAACAAATTAATTTATGAGAAACCTAATCATGACAATCTTATGGCTTAAACTCAGACAATGTGGATCTAATCCTGATCATCAAACAGTGAATCAAATCTTTGTCCTTGCATAGATATTTGATATCCTTTCTACATATGAAGGCATATGCATGAGGACTAGGAAAATTCTTACAACCATGTAGCTTATAATATCTTTTAGTAAATGCTACAAGAATAGGAGTTTCCACAGCCACCGCAGTGTGCCACTTTCTCATTTTATTTGCAGAGTGGGAGTTTTGTTTGCATATTTGCTGCTAAGTCATATCTGATCAGTATGCGTGTGGGACTCCACCAAGTATGTGTCTTGTCTCCGCACTTGTTTGTGACTTTTCGTGGACAGGATTGTAGTGAATCCACATTTCAAACAAATCTATACATTCTGTTGTGACCTCTTGAAAAGGTAGAGAGATCGTAGGAGTTATTTGTCGGTGAAGTGAAATTGAAATAAACTACGAAATGGATGAAACAAAAGGAAGAAGACATGTGTGTTGTCTTTAAACTGCCTGAGGTCAAAAATTCCAGATGAAGTAGCCATACGTCATAAACCAGAAATCTTAACCAGAAAATGTTGTTAAAATTATTTGTAGTAAGTAAGTACTAAAATCTTTTGCCTTTATTTCCTATCTACATCCTATTTATTCCGTTTTGAAATGTAGTGCTTCTCATTGTTTATTTTATCATTATGATGATGATGTTATGTCAGTGGTATTTTAACAACTATTTTATGTTGTTTCTGATGGCCAAGACCATGTTGTTAGTGAGAATAACGTCTGCTATAGGGCATATGGGCAGGCCACGGGAAATCATGTGGGAGCAGCTTATGATGTCATCATGTCACCCTATAAAAGATGACTGCATACTGCATTACTTTATCCATGAATTGGTTCTAGGACATAAGAGAGTGGTGGCTTGCTTCCTGTAGGTGAGGGGGTGAGAAGCTGCCCCAAGGGAAGGGGATCAGTGCAGGTGGAAGTGATTGTGATTGTGAAATGATGGAGAAACAGGAGGCGAGTCTTCTAGTGAAGATTTCAGTTTAGCGGTTAGTAGCGAGGAGTGAAACGATTTGTGCAAAATTCAATTTGCATGGGAAAAAATTATTTCACTTCCAGCAAGAAGAACAAGAAGGCATTTAGTCCTTGTCGGGAAGCATTTTAATGCGTTAATTCTGCATGCATATGTTGGTAATCCATCCATTTTCCAACCCGCTGAATCCAAACACAGGGTCACAGGGGTCTGCTGGATCCAAACCCAGCCAACACAGAGCACAAGGCAGGAATCCAATCCTGGGCAGGGTGCCAACCCACCACAGGACACACACAAACACCAAGGCCAATGTAGAATCGCCAATCCACCTAACCTGCATGTCTTTGGACTGTGGGAGGAAACCCACGCAGACACGGGGAGAACATGCAAACTCCACGCAGGGAGGACCCGGGAAGCGAACCAGAGTCTCCTAACTGCGAGGCAGCAGCGCTACCACTGCGCCACCATGCCGCCCGCATATGTTGGTAATGTAGAATTTAAATAAGAATCTCTGATTAAAAAAAAAAAAAACTCACCACAAGTGTGCATATTCAAGTAACTGCTGACTAATTTCTGTCTAGCTAGTTTTCCTGTGGAGAAAACACAGCAATGTGCTCATCACTCATCTCTAGTGCTTTACACTCTCCTCCTCATTTATATTAAGGAGCTATGGATAGCTGTGAAGTTCTTGTGCATGATTGCTGGGCTTGCTCACCATACACAGCAATATGGTTGGACATCAGAGTATTATTGCCGGTGCTGTGGACTGAGAGGAGCCAGTTGAGGTGGTTTGGGTAAGTAGCTAGGATGCCCCAGGGTGAATACCAGACACGGTTCATAGGGAGGAGACCTGAGGCAGACCCTGGACCTACTCTAAGAATTATATTTGCAAGCTGACCTGTGGTGGTCTAGAAACTACTCAGAAGAAGCAGGAAATTATAACTGAGGGTAGAGGTGGCCTTGTCTGTCTAGCTCAACAAGTTGCCACCTCAGCCCTCACCAAGTAAAACAGAAATGAAACTGAGGTTTTAAAATATAAAGTCTTTGCAGCGTTTTGAGTTTGTCAACTGAGAAGAACACTCTATGAGAATATGTTGAAATTCCAATTGTTTTAATTTGTCTGTAGGGAGAACAGCACTTTGAGACGTCACTGAAACTACATAATCACATGTCAGATGGACAAGGTAAATGAATAAAATTAACATCATTTCATATATTGTTCCTTTTTTTTAACTTGGCAATACAAGGATTGGACTGTGATACTAGCGGCCTAACAATCAAGACCACATTTCTCAACAGCACATCTTAATTTTCAGCACGTCCCATAAAACGTGTGAAACCTCCTAAGCTGTGAGGAAATTGATCAAGTTTATGGCAACAATTTTAGGCTCTGGTCATTTTATTTTAGCAGAACCTTCCATGTGGCTGCTAATAAGGACATGAGCTCAGATATAGAACTTTACATTTGAGTCATTCCTGGTCCATTTCAACATCTACACTGCAAAGTAAGAATGAAACACAAGATTAAAATGCCAGTTATATGTGACTGCTCCATCTTACGCATAAACAGCACCTGCCAGTAGGCGTTTGTATAGGCAATCTGAGCCTGTTGGATGCTTTGTCACCAAATACTGCAGCTTCCAACGTCAAGTACCTCTACTGTATGCTCTGTATACATTGTAAAAAGTGATTAAGGCCAGACATCTTCAACTCTCTACACATGCGAATGTACTCTTCAGTGCTTCATACAGCATTTGGTTTGGTTCAAAGCAGGATTGCTCACTATAATGGCATCACATGATGTGGAATTCTGGGCATGTATTTATTGTGACTTTATCACCTTCTGGGAGGCACGGCTTTCAGCCAAGTGCATTCTTAAGCAGTATAAGAGCATCTATGTGGAAATGTTTCATAGTGCACTCTTCAACACATGTCCTTGTGTCTTGAACTGATTTTCTCAGTCTCTAGGTAGTTTAACCTCAGTGATGCTTTTCTTCTGTGATGACTGCACTGCCTTTGTTATTTACGAACATAGGGTTTTGTTGAAATGAACATTAGGCCTATCATGTATTCAGCACACATCTATTAAATAAAAATGAAGCCCTGTACTTTAATATATTCTTGTTTATCATGGTGTCAGAGAGCAGCTATGTGTTGCATGTTGGCTGTGACCCTTAGAAATAAGTGCAGATAATGGATAAAGGCAAGTATGGGTACATTATACAGGTAAACTAAAAATGGATCCCATTTCTCTGATTTTATTTTTTGATGCCTTGAGGAAACACTAAACCTAAAAAAAAAAAAACTACTCGGATAGGTTTTAGAAATGTCTCACAAATTTATGTCAAAAACATTTATTTACTTTTAGCTCATTTTCTTATTTCATTTGTAATCCAAGTACTGTGGAAGATTTTTTGTGCCAAAATTAAATGCAGTCCAAGGTGTTACCTATATTGCAATGCAGTGCCTGTGCAAGCGGTGCATTTAATTTTGACACATTTTTTTTATATCATAATTAAAGCCATATAAACCAAATGTTCATTTGCTTTTCACTATGGTGTGCAATTATCATGTCAAAGGGGTACTGCATTTTATTTCATGTCCATAGATCACATGTCATAACGAAAAGCAAAGCAAACATATTGCATTTTGCTTAGTAGCTGCACCAAGTGTATTGCATTTTTACTTAAAACTATGCATAAATCATGCTGAAACTGAATGTAATTAAATGCCAAATCAGTGTGAAAAGGTGAAGTAAAGGGCATCAACAGCTGGGCTAATTGGCGTTCCAGTCATGATTGTGTTCACCCAGGGCTAAAGATGGAGAAGGGAGTTGATAAGGCAGGGGATCCGGCCTTAAGGTGGAAGGTGATGATCTAAATGATTACTTCATCCTCTTCCGTGTCGACTGTTTAGTGGAAAGGGGACGGTGTAATAGAAGAAGAATTTCCATTTGCTACAGTGACATCCTTAGAATGCATTCAGGTGCTTATGTCCCAAAGAGCTGCAGCATACAATTATGTACATCATTATTATTATTATTATGAGCTGCCCTGTGGGACATCCTGAGGGTTTGCAGGATCCCCCCGAGATTGCTGGATATCATGGCCGGCCTGTACACTGGTACTGTGAGTGCTGTGCAGAGTGGATGCAGGACCTCTGCGTTTTTCCCAGTTGATTCTGTGGTTCGTCAGGGGTGTATTCTTGCTCCTACTCTGTTCAATGCTTTTATGGACTGGGTGTTGGGCAAGGTTGTGGGGTCCAGTGGCTGTGGGGCATCTGTTGGTGAAGAAAGATTCACGGATCTGACTTTGCTGACGATGCTGTGATCTTTGCGGAGTCAATGGAGGCTCTGATCAGGGTGCTCAAGAGACTGAGTGAGGAGTCTGAGTGTCTTGGCTAGCGAGTATCCTGGATAAAAACCAAGATCCAGGCCTTTAATGACTTCTTTGGCACGGCTATCAGCAGAGTGTCTGTTTGCGGAGAGAGTATCGACCTTGTCGAGTAGTTTACTTACCTCGGCAGTGACATTCATGTCGCTGGTGACTCTTCCCATATAGTTAGTAGATGGATTGTGAGAGCATGGGGGGTCATGAGGTCGCTGGAAAGGGGTGTAAGGCGCTCCCAATATCTATGCAAAAGGACGAAGGTCCAAGTCCTGGTGCTTCCTGTCTTGCTATATGGTTGTGAGACGTGGACGCTATCCAGTGACCTGAGATGAAGACTGGACTCCTTTGGTACTGTCTCTCTCCAGAAAATCCATGGGTACCGTTGGTTTGACTTCGTGTCGAATGAGCGGTTGCTCATGGAGTCCCGAATGAGGCACATTACCTGCATTGTGAGGAAGCGTCAGTTACGGCACTGCGGCCATGTGGCGCGTTTCCCAAAGGGTGATCCGGCTCATAAGATCCTCATTGTTGGGGACCCAAGTGGCTGGACCAGGCCAAGGGGTCGTCCACGTAACACCTGGCTGTGGCAGATAGAGGGTCATTTCCGGAGGGTGGGACTGAACCGCGTGTCTGCCTGGGGGGGTTGCAAACCGGGATCCCGAGTTGTTTCGTCGTGTAGTGGGTGCGGCAACGCACTGTACCAGTGCATGCTCCCCAACTTATATTGACCAATATTCCATGAAATATGTTTTGTAAATACCTGCAGATGGGGACTACAATACCAGCTATTAATAATATTGTTGTTGTATTGGCCAGAACTATCATAAGAAGAATGGAACAATATGATGTAAGGCAAGCAAAACACATTAGACAACATAAGAGTAAACTTTTCCAAATACTTTTCACCATTTTGATTAATCACTCCGCATTGACGAAACTTACACTTTCTGCCAGAACACAGAAATGTTCAGAAGTGGAACACCTCCTACCCCATCTGTGGAGACAGCATTCGATTTGCCCCTTGCCCCACCTTTTAAAGCTGATTGGTCATTTGATTACATTCAGTTTTGATATGATTAACGCATGGTCTTATATCAAAATGCAATGCACTTGGAGCAGACTCTAAGCGAAATGCAGTATGTCTGCTTTGCTTTTCGTTATGACCTAAGATCTATGGACATGAATTAAAATGCACTTTTGTATTGCATTTTAAATTGAAATGAAAATTATGTGCCATAGTGAAAAGCAAACAGTGATTTCGTAGATATGTTTCTATTTATGACATGAAAAAAGTGTCAAAATTAAAAGCACCACATGCATAGGCTTTTCATTGCAATGTAGTTAACACCTTGAACTGCATTTAACTTTAGCACGAATAAACATCCATAAAGCAGACATTGTATTAAATCTTTGTCCAACTGCCATGCCTTTAAAGACATGTTTATAGGAAACTTCAAAATGGGGGGTGGGGGGTGGTGGCAATGCACTGATACAGCATGTTGTCACCGCCACCACATGACAAACAACCTCAGGATCCCAATTTTATGACCTGAGTGCAGCTTTGCAACAGGTGGCACCTCAGCACCACACTAGTTTGAATGAAATGGGACAGTGTGAGGCTTTGTACAGTGGCTGGAGTGCCAATCCTGCCACCAACCCCTGAACTTTCCCCCTGCCAGTTGGATGACCTGCTTGCAGTTTAATGTCATGCCCAGGACAGTGCAATTGCAAGTTAAGGGTTCTTGCTCAAAGGCCCAATGAAGTGGAATCACTTCTGGCATTTACGGGATTTGAACCAGCAGCATTCTGATTGTTGGCACAGATCTGTAGCCTCAGAGCCACCACTCTGCCCACCATCACTCCACTCCACTCCACTCTGACTTCAAAAGAATGAAAATAAATGAATAATATATTTAAGGCGCTAGGCCCTAACTAGGAAAATGTAGTGATAAACAGATAAAGACTAAATTAACAGTAATTTGATTTTATGCATTTTTACTTATACTGTTACATACAGGTATGCAGGTATGAAGGACAAGGAGTATGTTTGGATGTCATGGCTTATTTTGACCCCATTCATACTCTCTGTAATTCCCCTATACTGATAATTTGGCATGCAGTGTGTAACAGCCACTATTAGTCTGGTCAGAAGAACTCCAATCCAAAAGCTAAATGTCTATTGTTTTCAACTTCTGTACCACGTAAGTCTACTATTTTAATAACTGGGACTACAAATAAGAAGTGCAATTTCACACTGCCAAATCATCAGAAAACTCTTTAAATGAATCTTATTACTTGGTGAAAATTAATTGAACGTTTCTTCAAAAGATGATGATCAACTGTAAAATGTACATTTTTAAAATGAGAAACTTAAGCTGTGTTGAATAACAAATTTGATCAACACTTTCCAGACAAAAGGGAGCAGTACAGAAATAATAATGCGGGCAAAGTGCAGTCGGGCCCAACAGTGACAGTGGCAGGCAAAACGCCACGGTTCACATCGACTTTGTTAAGGTGCAGGTTGCTCAGTTGTGAAGTTTTTTAATACTTCAGTGTGCACATAACAATAAAACATACATACACAGGTACACATTATTTGTTAATTTATATTTTACATATAACCTTTAAAATTGCTAATCATCACAAGGCACTTTACACATCACACAAGAGAAAATGAAAGTGCATGGGAGATTGTCAACAGACCTAAAGAACTCCTCATCAAGAGGGTGCTTATTAGTACGGCGCAGTACTTCTCGTGAGATGGGATTGTGGGCTACAGAAGGTTTAGTCAGAGATGTCTCCTTGGTGATTTTAATTTTAGCTTTATATTTTCTGTTCTGGGAATAGTGATTCTAAAGATGGAATCTGATTGCAGTTTGGACTTTTTTACTTTATTTCAATGTTAGCAAATCATTTTAACACTTGGAACTAAGTTTCCAAAAGAATGATGCTATATTACATTTTTGAACAAAAATATGCCTTCATTGTGCAAAAAAAAAAAAAAAAAATATATATATATATATATATATAGCAGGGTTTTTAGTTATAAAACAAATGTAGCTGAAAATACTTAAAAATAAATCCCTTTATTGTTTGCATTACTTTTAATATAATTCCAGTGTTAGCAAGTTGATTGTGTGCAATATTTTCAGCACAGTTGACATTATTTGTGTTTGGTCAAGCTACAAGCTACAGCTCTGCCTTAGTTATGTGACCATGTGAATAGAAATTAGAAATTTAAAAAAATGGGAAATGAAAGGTTGAAATTCTAAACTGGCATTCCACACCCCAAGCAGTTAGTGGTCCTGAATTAGGTGTGAGTTCCTACCAACCCCTGTGGATCAGCTAGCAAAACCAAAGTGAATGGACTGCGTTAGCACCACCAAACACTTTGGAAGATAAAGAAGCAGGCCTTGCTGTCTGATTACCCAAAAGCTGTTTTAGGAAATCAGAAGTATTTGCTTGCATGTGATTAACAACTTGTGTTCTTTTATAGAATATAGTAAATGTGTTATGAAAGCAATTTGATCTCATTCTATTATTTCTTCATTTCATTCTTCATTTGTGCTTCTGAATGGTGTTTTTCATTATCACTAAAATTGTCATTATTTTATTTATATTTTTTCTTTTGTTTACTGTTTCTTTTCATGCTGTAACCAGTAAGGGGCGCCATGAAGCCCCAAACCCCAGATACCAACAAACCCAACACAGTCCCGGGTTTCAATAAAGGTCTTTGACAGTACCTTTATAAATGAACAAGATCCACTGTTACAGCCACAGATAATATGATGGTCCTTTCCCTCCTTCCACTCCCCCAGGTGTAAAATGCACAGGTTTAAAAAGTAAAACTTAGGCTGTGTTGAATAACAAATATGATCACACTTTTCAGACAAAAAGTAGCAGTACAGGAAAAATAATGCAGGCAAACTGCAGTCAAACTGCTTCCCAACTTTGACTCAACCAGAGGAAGCTGGACAGCTTCCTTTTATTTTGGACAGGGGTATCTTGTGTACTTCTGGTGCCACAGCACTGAATGGTGGAAATACTTCCAGGTCATGCAGAACCCCCAGAAAATGGGGAGTTTTTCCTCCCTGCAGTATCCTCTGATGGCACACAAAGGACCCTGACAAGGTTGTCCCTCAGGACTATTAATCCTATGGATCCCTGCAGGTGTCTATACTGGGTCCATGCCAGAGAAACACTGCCATCTATTGTGCTGGGGGATAAACTGCTCTGGATAGGCAGTCTCCCCATGTGCATTCACTATGGCCTCCTGGACAGGAAAGGCTCCATCAACCAACTTGGCCAGGATACCTGTCCATCCATCCTTGCACCTACAATGCTCATTACCATTTTATTACCATCATTGTAGGAAGTAGATTCTGTTGTAGTGTTGATTGATATTAAAATTTTGACTTTGGTACTTTGATACCAGCTTTTACTCCTCAATACGGATAACAGAATCGTACCTAAGCCAATGACAGATAACCCACCAATCCACCACCAACTCCAACTCACCAACCCCAACTGCTGTCAGATCCAGTTAACCAGTGGGCTAAGTGAAAACCTAAGACATTGATAAATTAACCCACTCAAACATCCCATTAAGGCATGCTCCATCACAAACACCAGAAAAATTTGGATTCAAAAACAATATCAGGGATTTAAAAAAACAGGAAGTACCAACTAAAGATCTTTGGATGCAGCAAAACAAGGTTTATCAATCAAGCTTGGATACCCCATAAACATCTAGGGCAATCTTTGTAACGTCACAAAATTGATGTCTTCAATGAGAGCATCCAGTGGAATTCTGGGAAATTTCTTCTTGGAGATGGCAAGAACAGAAACCCAACCCAGCGGCACCCAAATATGAAACTACATGGTACTGCGATAGGACATGATTAAATAATGAACTTTTAAACATATTGAACTCTACATCAAAATTTATTGCTCCTCAAAATGTTATAATTCATAGGTAGATTGATAGGAACTGCGTGGGAATTTGCAGAAAAAAATATATAAACGTTGGAGACCATTGTTGTGGTTGGCTCTTTAAAATATTGAAACAGTTCTTGGGCTAAATTACATCATGTCTTTGACTTCGTGTCTCTTTGAAATCAGAGACCCTTTAAAGAATTAGCCACTACGTTTTAGGAAATATAATGAAAATATATAAAAATTTATCAAAGTAAAATTTATGAGTATGGCTCAGGCTGTGTTAGTCTTCAATGAAATACTAAATGCTTTTTTTCTGAACAATTCTTGAACAAGAAGAAAAAGAGCATAGCATCAAATAAAAATCATGAATTTGCCACTAATTTAGAGATTTCTGGCAAATACAATGCAAAAAGAAGGCCCTAGTTTAGATGTTGTTCTCTAGAGTTTCATACAACATCGTCATATTTGTCTATTCTTGAATGTGTCTATTAAAATTCAAATATCTTGTATCTTCTGTACTGTTCTAACCCTCAGTGCCATGGGGAATTCAAAGAACAGTATATAGGTATGTTTCTAAGGTATGTAAAATGGATTTCTGTGTGGATCAGTGAAGTTTAAATTTATTAAAGATATTATTTTATGCAAGCAATCAATATGAAAATGGTATAAGGCATCAACAGAAGCCCTGTAGTGTGATATGTTGATTAAATATGTCTTCCTTTAAAGCTGTTTATCTTATTTTGGCTCCTAGAGTATCTCTGCTTTATCAGTGAGTACCTTAAAATGTGTCCAAGAAAAATAACCCATCCCATCCTCTCCTCCAAAAAATACTTTGTATTTCTTAAAGTAGCTCTGTTATAAGCCAGTCCGTGTTATTAAAGGTTCCTTTTCTCATCTACAAGAAAATACTACCGATTGATCGGACTTTTCTAATGGTATTAACCACAATTGCAAGCAAAGAATAGCAGAGATGATTTTTTTTTCTGCAGAAAAAATTGAACACAGATGCTGCATTTTAAGCTTTTACTTTTACTTGGAAATATTGGCATTGAAAACCAATATTACTTTCCCCTGCATTAAATGGCAGACTGTCACCAAGTAACAACCATATTTGTATTTTATAATGCCTTTCTTTACTAAACACTATCCCAAAATGCTTTACAGCTAGAAAAATGGTGTAATGGTTTACACTAATTTTCTACAACCAAAGGACAGATAGGTTGCATAATTTATTTGGGATCAGACCATTAAGACTCTGTCTATTAAATACCCTGTAACTTTGGGTGCCTCATGTGTTCCAACATATTCTATGTCCAGTCTCTTTTATCCTCCTGCAAGGGTGTTTACGTGGTTTCAAAAATTCATTTTATTTGTTGTATCTGTTTTATGTTTAGAGTGAACATATGATGAATTGTATACATATTAGTTGTAGTTTAGAGTCTTGTAGCACCACTTGACATAATTGCAAGGTGAAATTGAACATATGAACAGTTAATGAGTATGTCATTACATACTAGATTTTTTAACATGCGGTTGCCAAAACATTTGCTTATGTGAATGTGTGTGTGTCATTTGAACTACACACACAGCCAATGAGTACTCATTGAACACAAGAATTCAGAGGTCCATAGGCAGCTCTCTGCATGGCTGCAGTCATCTGGAACAACATTAAAATGGTTGTTATTCTCTCTGATTTGCACAAGTATGGATCCATGTACTGGGCAAATAGGAAATGGCCTTTATAATCATTCTAGGTATGCCTCCGTCTGCCAATGTGTGAGGACTTTTAGAAAAAGCTTAAATAGTCTTGACTAAGATAAAGGTCTCTGCATCACTACACCAAATTTCAAAAGGTAAATCGAGATTAGACTTTGTAATTAGTGTTATGTCTGAACATCCATATTTTGAGACAACACAAAAGGTCAAGTCTAGCGATAGTGCAGAATAACTACTATGTAAACCATTCCCCAAAATCATCTCAATTGTTAACTTAATTTTTATTCTTTTAGATCTCTTTAACAGAATGCAGCCTGCATTACGAGGTGTGATCAAAAAATACAGTGAATGCTGCTGCCAAGTACAGTCCAACAGAAAGGTGGGGATCTTCAATACAGGAACCTTAATAACAGTGTGTGACAAACTTCAGCCTGTTTGGTGCAGTCAGTCAGATTTGAGCTACGGTTGACAGAAGGTGTGTTTTAAAGTGTGCCATAAAACATGGATCGTGCCACGTATTAACATTAAGTTTGGTTTCAAACTGCAAAAATTTGCTAAAGAAGCACACAAAATGTTAAAATGAGTTTATGGTGATGCTGCAGTGACTATGAAGACGGCTTACAAGTGGTTTGAGAGATTTCATAATGGTTATGAATCGGTTGAAGACAAGAGAGATCAGATCAGGATGTCCTTCAACATCAGGAACCCAAGAGAATGTTGAAAGAGTAAGCAAAATGATTCAATCAAAAAGATGATTAACTATTAGGGAAATTTCTCTTATGGTTCTGTTCAGAATATTTTAACAACAGATCTGAACATGAGGTGAGTGAGTGCGAAATTTGTTCCATGCATTTGGGTGGTCGAACAAAAGCAACAGCGTTTGTCAATTTCAATAGAGTTGCACAATCAGAGTCCAGCTTTTTAAGCAATGTCATCATGGGAGATGAAACTTGGGTCTATGGTTACGATCCTAAGACCGAGGTTCAGAGTTCTTAATGGAAATCACCCAGTTCTCGTCATGCGAAAAAAGTGCATCAATCAAGATCCAACATCAATGTGATGAGGATTTGTGTTTTTTGACCTTGATGGAATTGTGCAAGCTGAGAATACTGTTCTGAACTCTGAATATTATAAAGGTTTATTAGAGCATTTGAGTAACGATGTGTGTAGATAACGCTCTGTGTCACACATCGCTTCTGGTACGGCAATTTTTGCCAAATAAAAACATTACAGTGTGTCCAAATTCACCTTATTTACCGGATCTGGCATCGTGCAATTTCTGGCTCTTCCCCAAAGTCAAAATGACCATGAAAGGTAAACATTTTGAATCGAATCGAAAAGGACTTCCAGGACTGCTTCAGAAAGTGGCAAGAACTATGGGATAAGTGTGCTCAAAGCAAGGGGAAGTATTTTAAGGGGGATTAATGGCAATGTGTCTTTTACTGTAATCATTTTTTTTTATTTAAATATTCATATTCATGTTTTTGATCATACCTCGTACATGTGTGTAACCTTTGTGAGAGTCAAAACACAGCTAAACTTTACGTTTTAATGTCTACATTTGTTTACACCGATAGCAATCTCCCAATTAATGGACCTCAAAAGGAATGCAATTATTACCAACATGCAGAATTACTGTTCAGTTTATGCATGAATCTTTTCCAAAGATAAGCACATTATTTTCAGCATGAGCAATGAGTGCAAAGAACCTTTCTGAGGGTCTGACTGTCTTATATTTAAACCAAATTTTAAAGCCATTAAATCAATTTGTGGATGAATTGGTGATGCTGATATTGGCTCCTCACCACTGGCTGAATGATCTAAAGAAACTAAATCAATTCAATTTTCAGTTTGACTACTGAGTATAAGATATATAACACGATCGTGCAATGAGGAAAGTTTAACTACAATCTTTAAGTTACTGAAAAATTTTTTCATAATAACTCATGTTGAAAAATGAAAATAGTACACAAGAAAAACTGCCAACCTTAAATGTCCTTGTTTTTGTGCAGTCAACCCCATGGGTGTGTATGCATTTTGTTGAGCCACCTTTGGCTGTCTGAACAGTCAATAATCTCTTTGGATAAGACTCCAGTAACTTTGTACATTATGCTGAAGCAATATCTTCCACTTTCACCATCAACAATGGTGATGCATAATAATTCTGAGGTGTTACTTGGATTTTCTGTGGGGACTAAGGTCAGGTACAGGTCAAGCAAAGCAATTTTTTACTCAATTTCAAGCCACTGTAAAGTTTCTGTAGTAATGTGCATCAAAACACAAACTCCTCCCTTGGTTTCTTTTCATCCAGTGGGATGCAAATGTTTGTTCATTTTTATGCACTGTGTCAAGATTGCCACTTCTTGGTGCAGATGGGCATTCCAATAATACGGTGCTAACACCACTGTACTTTACAATGGGCATGATGTGATGTGGGATACAGTGCATCCGGAAAGTATTCACAGCGCATCACTTTTTCCACGTTTTGTTATGTTACAGCCTTATTCCAAAATGGATTAAATTCATTTTTTTCCTCAGAATTCTACACACAACACCCCATAATGACAACGTGAAAAAAGTTTACTTGAGGTTTTTGCAAATTTATTAAAAATAAAAAAATTGAGAAAGCACATGTACATAAGTATTTACAGCCTTAGCCATGAAGCTCCAAATTGAGCTCAGGTGCATCCTGTTTCCCCTGATCATCCTTGAGATGTTCCTGCAGCTTAATTGGAGTCCACCTGTGGTTAAATTCAGTTGATTGGACATGATTTGGAAAGGCACACACCTGTCTATATAAGGTCCCACAGTTGACAGTTCATGTCAGAGCACAAACCAAGCATGAGGTCAAAGGAAATGTCTGTAGACCTCCAAGACAGGATTGTCTCGAGGCACAAATCTGGGGAAGGTTACAGAAAAATTTCTGCTGCTTTGAAGGTCCCAATGAGCACAGTGGCCTCCATCATCCGTAAGTGGAAGAAGTTCAAAACCACCAGGACTCTTCCTAGAGCTGGCCGGCCATCTAAACTGAGCGATCGGGGGAGAAGGGCCTTAGTCAGGGAGGTGACCAAGAACCTGATGGTCACTCAGTCAGAGCTCCAGAGGTCCTCTGTGGAGAGAGGAGAACCTTCCAGAAAGACAACCATCTCTGCAACAATTCACCAATCAGGCCTGTATGATAGAGTGGTCAGACAGAAGCCACTCCTTAGTAAAAGGCACATGGCAGCCCACCTGGAGTTTGCCAAAAGGCACATGAAGGACCAGGAAAGAAAATTCTCTGGTCTGATGAGACAAAGATTGAACTCTTTGGTGTGAATGCCAGGCGTCACATTTGGAGGAAACCTGGCACCGCTTATCACCAGGTCAATACCATCCCTACGGTGAAGCATGGTGGTGGCAACATCATGCCGTAGGGATGTTTTTCAGTGGCAGGAACTGGGAGACTAGTCAGGATAAAGGGAAAGATGACTGCAGCAATGTACAGAGACATCCTGGATGAAAACCTGCTCCAGAGCGCTCTTGACCTCAGACTGGGGAGACGGTTCATCTTTCAGCAGGACAACGACCTTAAGCACACAGCCAAGATATCAAAGGAGTGGCTTCAGGACAATTCTGTGAATGTCCTTGAGTGGCCCAGCCAGAGCCCAGACTTGAATCCAATTGAACATCTCTGGAGAGATCTTAAAATGGCTGTGCACCGACGCTTCCCATCCAACCTGATGGAGCTTGAGAGGTGCTGCAAAGAACAATGGGCGAAACTGTCCAAGGATAGGTGTGCCAAGCTTGTGGCATTATATTCAAAAAGACTTGAGGCTGTAATTGCTGCCAAAGGTGCATCGACAAAATATTGAGCAAAGGCTGTGAATACTTATGTACATGTGATTTCTCAGTTTTTTTGTTTTTAATAAATTTGCAAAAACCTCAAGTAAACTTTTTTCACATTGTCATTATGGGGTGTTGTGTGTAGAATTCTGAGGAAAAAAATGAATTTAATCCATTTTGGAATAAGGCTGTAACATAACAAAATGTGGAAAAAGTGATGCGCTGTGAATACTTTCCAGATGCACTGTATGTACATTGAGCCTAAAATGTGTTGTTTTCCTCTTATCAGAACATATGACTTTCTGTCATTTATGCAGAATTATCTGGGTTATATTTTGCAAACATTTTCTGGACAAGGATTTATGTTTTTTTTTTTTCTTCTTTGCCAATTTCCAATGAATGTCCTTTGGTTATTAATCTGTGAACATTTTATTTAATTGTAGCACATTTTTAAGGAACTCATTCAGAATCACAATCTGGTAACTAACTTTATGGTGACAGTTTCATGGTTTTCCACTTCCGGACAATATACGTCACTAATATCCAAGGGTAACCTAATCCCAATGAAATAGTTTTCTACCCTTCCTCCTACTTGCGCTTCTCTATAATCAGAATTTTTGAAAGTTGCTACCATGCTCAGCTACCTCAGAAAGAAGTAGTGGTGTTATTTCAGTTTTCAACCACCAAATTGTGTTAGAACATATAAAGAT
The DNA here is from genome assembly GCA_026402145.1 of Polypterus bichir lapradei. Taxonomy (NCBI): domain Eukaryota; kingdom Metazoa; phylum Chordata; class Cladistia; order Polypteriformes; family Polypteridae; genus Polypterus; species Polypterus bichir. The sequence goes on from JANRMT010062813.1 coordinate 6,724,715, forward strand.
AAAAAATAAACCAGGAGGTGATTAGCACAACAAAAAACAAAAAGTGTGCAAACAAGACCAAATATTAGAGACAACATTATAATTAGAAGACAGGAGCGAGATCAAAATCAAAACAAGAATTCCTAACACTAGGCCTACTTGGAAATAAAGCAAACAACTATTAGCACTATAATACTTACAGGTAGAGTGTATCAACCAAGGGATTATTTATATCGAACACCCCGGTCATGTTACTAATTGAGGTGGTTGAGGTAAAAACTAATACTACAAGTGAAATCCTCATGTATAAAAACCCCTAATAAGACAAAAACATGATTGTAAAAGTGGATCTGCATTATACTACAAAGTGGATTGTTTCTACTTTTGCTTGTCATTCAACTAGCATTGCATCAGAGTGTTGAGCTCGCATGGTGGCTCTACCTGGCCTTTTCCTCCAATTGGGCTACCTCCAAAAGTCCAATTGGGCTACCTGTGTTGCCCAGTCACCAAGAACTCACTGGTGTACACCAGGCCTAGCTGTTAGTGTGTCCTAGTGCGTCTGTTCCAGAGAAGGGTTTCTTCGATTTTATCTGAACTATCACAAGTGTCATTTATGGATTGTTCTTTGTCGGACCATCCCCAACTCTGCCTCCACTTCAATGACCCAGTCCCATTCTGCTGTGACTAAACCTATCAAGAGTATATATCTCTAGACAGTATCAATATAAGGTACTCGTGTACACAAGCCATCCCTCCATGCCAAGGAAATCCTGAAGACTGCCTGAAAGGGCATGGCATGAGTTGATGAGTGGCCTGGACTCCAGCTCAGCATATTTCCACCTTGACCCTGATCCACTTGCAGTTAGAAACTGAATGACTACTTTTGAAATCTGATGATTTCCATTTACATTTATTTAAGGTAAATTGTTAAAACTGGTTGACATTTATTGCAAAGCCTTGTAGATAAGATTTCTCTATTTCAGACCAAAATCCAATTCAATAAAAATGTGAATACTTTTTCAAGGCATTGTGTATAAATAGAATTTTGTAAAGCACTGAAAATAAAAACCCTGCACCACAACTATACTCTTATGAAGAAACTCAAAAGAAAATGTGCTTCTTAAATATCATATAGCAGAAAAGCAAGATATTGTATTGTGATTACCCTTAAAATCTACATTATAGAGCTTAAATAAGCACAGAGAAGTCTTCATTAAACATTAATGACCTGGAGCCTTATCATTATGCACCACCAATCCACCCTATCTTTATACACATCATTTCCAGAGCACCTGTCATATTTACCCAGTGTTTATGCAGATAAACACAACAAAATTCTCCTAAAATGAATAACACTGAAAATATAATCAAATCAAAGCCAGCGTCCAATACATTAGAATATATTACTCTCGAAACGACTCTCAAGACTACTTTAATGTGGATGTGCTAACTAGGAAAGAATTAATGAAACAGCAATAACAATAGAAATTAAGGATATTCCCATAAAAACTCAGAAAGAAGATGGAAAGATCAAAAAACTTTGGTGATTTACAGTAGTGCAAATAATTTAGTAAATGTAGCCAGAAGCATTGAATTAAATATCAAAAGCCCACAAAGAAACCTAGGTAAATAGTTCCTAGGTCATGGTGTGGTAGATGGACTGCCACAATATTCATTGATGTCATTGAGACTTCAAGGTACTGAGTAGTGTTGATCTGTGAAATGTGCCAAAGCATTTTTTTGCAGTGAATTTGCTAGGTTCGCTGACAACCTTGTTTGCTGAATTATTCTCTGAAAATGTGCTGAGCAGCGGGCTCAGCCCAAATGTTTTTGCTTTGCAAGACCAGTGTGACATCACAGAGCTGTACCAGCCAATATTTGATAGAGATGTCACTACCTGATCTGCACTACCTGCCCAATATGTGTTGTGTATGTGTAGACCTCTCAGGTGTGCATACTGTAAGCGTACTCCAACTCAAACTTTACGGCCCTGCCTGATCTGCTTCGTCCATGTGGAAATAACTTACACACATGCGTGATGTCCCTGCTCAATTGGTTCTTCTTCTTAAAACCCACATGCCTTAAAAAAAAATTAAAAATGTGCAGCATATTCATTTGAGGGGCGCATTAGTTGACCATAACGAGAACATTATTAACAGATCATGTATTGACTGGCATAGCCCACCAAATATATGAAACGCTCATCCATTGCATCACAGTCGCTGTGGAAGTTAATTGTAATGAGAGGTGCTTGGTAGATACAGATAGAGCTAAAAGACTCAGAGGATAATTTTACCTCAGGGTGGTGCAGCGGTTAACACTGCTGCCTCACAGCATAAGTCACATAATAATTAGTCAAGTGCAGTTGGCAGATGCCTCCCTATTATTGGTATTATTTATTTAGCATTTTTCCTGACTGCCAGGGACACTTAAAAGGCCATTGCGCCATTATAATCTACTCTAAACTAGTTCAGTTTCTCCTTCCCCATTGACTTCAATGCATTTCGCTGAAATTTTCAAGCATTTCCACATTTTTGACAAACGTGAGCTGAAATGAATTCAGCAGGGTTCGCTCAACAGTAGTACTAAACTTAAAAACTCAATTGTTTTGCTGATCATATATATAAAATATATGTGAAAAGACATTTTAAATAATTATATTTTAATTGAATGTATTTTTCTTTCAGCAATACGGTAGTGTACATGATAGTTTACAGTATATTTGCACATGTTTGTAGGGCATTTGACCATTTATACTTCATGAAGGTCTATCTATTCTGACCTAAGCTCTAATGTTTAGATGAATCATACATTCATTTCTTAATTTTCTCCTATACTGTACTGTACTGTACTATTGAGAAAAGCCACATGAGCAAACACTTCAAACACAACAGCCTCACATCAACTGTAAGTTTTTACCTTATGTGGGCCATTACCGGGAACTATCGGAGCAGTCCAGCTGTTGGTTGTAAAATATCTCTGTTTTTACTCCACTTTCCTCAAGACAAAGTCTCCTGGCACAACTTCACAATGGCCTCTGAAACAGGCTATTGGTGGACAAGTAGGATGGTGCCACTTAGATGATCTGTTGTTGGTATGAAGCTTGTCACAACAGATACAGTTACACTGGTAGGCTTTGCTAAATCATCCATGGCAGCACATTCATGTTCATTTAAATGGCCTTTTGAAAGTATATTGTTTTGGGTGATGGCCAACAGACATTCTAAATGGTATGAAGAGGAAAATAGTAGCTGAGAAAACTATTTAAAAGTTGAGAAGGATGTTCAGTCATTATTGCCTCACTGGATGATCACGGCACTGATACTAAAACGCAAAAAAACACATATTGATGAGAAATTGCAAACCAGTGTATTCAGTCTGTGTTGAATGGGTTTTGCCAGTGTTAATTCGCAAACAACCACCATTTCATAAACTTATCAACTCAAGTGGATGATGTGGAATTCAATTACAGTGCTATAAACTGTGCAACAACCCATATTAAATGGCATCATCTGTCTCAGACTGGTTAAAAATGATTCAAGATGTGTGTATTTTGTAGAATTTTAAAACAATAACTTTTTGTATAGAGGTGTAGAACTTCACTTTCAGCCTAGCAGTGTATTTATTTATGGCTATAAAAGACATGGTTCTAAAGAGAAACTAATAAAATGCAACACAGATTTGTGATTCCAGACTATAACCACTTGGCTGTGGCACTTATGGTCCAAGGTGAAGTCGGTATCAAGAGCAGTATGAAAATTTAGTTCCCACTTTAGACCAGAAGTCTTTAGGGATTTAGACCACACCATCCCAATATGATTGTTTTCTTTGTAAACATAAATTGTAACCCTGAGGATGCCTGAAGGAAAGGTGAACCATAAGACCAGAGAAGCCCCAGAGGATTATTTTCTCTTTTGGTGTTTTTGCTTTTTTTCATTTAACAAGGGAAAAACATATGAATGGTTGCTTCTTTACTCCATGCATTTGACTTGTGAGCAGCTGGGTTGGCAGCACAGCTGTTACTGCTGCTGAACTAACATCTTTGGGGGTTTGATTCTGAGCCAGGTCACAGTTAAGAATTTCCATGTTTCCCCAGTGACCACATGCATTTTCTCTGGGGTGTTTGATTCCTGTCCATATGCTGAAGATATGCAGAATGAACGAGGATGCTCTGTGATAGACTGGTTTCTTGTCCAGGGACAATTTCTGCCTTGCATCTGATTGCGGTCAAGGTAAATCTGAAACAGATTTCCATTGCCCATAAACGGAAGAAGCAGATTAAAAGATGGATGAAATATGGTTCTACATATTTAATATTAAACTTTCAAAACAAAAAATTGCTGCATGCCATTCTCAAAGTGGTCTGAGCCACCTGCACTCCACATGCCTTATTTACTAAAACTGACTTGAGATATACAGCTGATGTGTACTCATCCAACACCTGTTCATTTATGATGATGATGATTATTTTTATTATTACTATTTACAGTTAATGATTTTTACATAATCACCAGTTCTAGGTTAGATAGGCAAGTCTTAGTGAGAGACTTATAACTCATTGCACAAGGAAAACATTCTCAGAATGTGTGCTGTATCTAGGAATGCACTCTCCTGAACCTCTCTAATACCGTACTTGGTTTTCTAGGGAACGGTTCAAGTTCGCTGTTCAAACCCTTTTTTAAGGGCACCAAGTGCTTCAACGAAACTAGCAATGTTCTCACCTTTGTGTTCCATATTCACTTGATTTCTATCTCCATATCTCGGTATTTACTAATCTTCTCCACTTCCTTTGTTCGAAGATTAGCATCTCCTGGGACAGCAAAATCAATGAGAAGGCAAATCTTTACCTTTATGTCGTGCAGCACTGTACCTGGTTGATAGGCTGCAACTGCTCAATTGGTGTTGACAGCCATGGCCCACATTATGGTAGCATCACTGATGTTTATGACACCTTGTGGGATGTGCACTTGCACATGTTTCTTGCACACTGACTAGTGTAAATACTGCAAGAGAAAAATGTACTTGAAACTGCCAGCCTGTTTAACTAGGACACACTGGCATTTTTAAACCACAACATTTAAATTAGAAAATGAGATAATATATAACATTTAACTTTACATTTTGTTTTCTGATAACAGTTTACACATAAGAAGTCTTATTTCTTTTAACCAGGTATTCACGCATGACTCTATTATTTACTATAATTATTAAATATTTTCTCACTTTACATAATATTTAATAGCAGAGATGTGTTTCTTGACTATAACAGGCATCTGTATGCTGATATGCTTGTCTGAAATGCTTTATAGTCATTATATGTAAACGAACCTAGCTGATTAAAGGAAACTTTCTGTTAGATTTCTTCAGTCTGCCGTGATGCTTTGAACAAGGAATAGGGGCTCTATAAGTTGGTGTAAATAAAAGACATCAATGTTTGGATTTCATATATAATGATTGCTCAAGACTCTTCTTTATAAACTAAGTATTTACCGCAACAATAGCTAGGTACAGTGGAACCTCTAGATACGAGTTTAATTCGTTCCAGCACTAAGCTTGTATAGCGAATTTCTCGTATCTAGAACAAACATCCCCATTGAAAATAATGGAAATCCAGTTAATCCGTTCCGCACCCCCAAAAATATCAACATAAAAATCAATTTTCCTAACAAATAACACTGATAAATAATATATACATGTGGAACCTTGGTTTGCGAGTAACTTGGTTTACGAGTGTTTTGCAAGACGAGCTAAATTTTTGAATTAATTTTGACTTGATAAAACGTGCGATATCTTGCAATACGAGTAGTATGGATACACTTTGTCTGCTGAGTGTCATGTGATCATAACTGAGCTGATGGTTCTTCTCTTTCGTGCGTGTCTCTCTCTCCTTATCTCTCTCGCTCGCTCGCCTCTCTCTCTCTCTCCTTATCTTGCTCGCTCGCGCGCCTCTCTCTCTCTCTCCTCTTGAGGGCAATCATCTCCTATTCTCCGTCTGCATGTCCGCGATATTTTTGGATACGCTTATACGGCGAACTGCTACAGCGAAACAATGAAATCACAAGCGCACAAACGCGTAGATCCTCACGCTACGGGAGAAAAAGAAACACTGAGTGAGCTGATGGGCTGGCAGCATCAGCTTGAGTGAATCCCCGATTCGAGGCGGATCGGGAAAAGCGTCACGCATACCCACAGCCTGGCTCGTGGCTCGTTACGTGAGCCAATGCTCGTATTTAGATCCGAATTTTTCGCTCATACTTTCCTCGTATCTTGAATTTCTTGTATACAGAGGTGTTCGTATCTAGAGGTTCCACTGTACTTTGTTAAGCCTGTGTAGGTTTTCGGTAGGTGCTAACACTTGGCATCCAGCCACCATTTGCTATCAACATTTATTTTAAACATAGCATTTTGATGGAGTTGAGTACTGAGGGCCTTATCTTGTGCTGTGAATATGAAACTCTCCATCTCTCCTTTTAATCCTGAGCTTCGAAGCCATTTACAAGCCACTTCTTTATCTACCTGCGGTTCTTCTAGTAGCTTCAAGTATTGACCATGTGGTGCCTTCTGTTTCAGTCTTGCTTCCCTATGATTTTGCATGCTTTCTTTTGGGCAGGTCTTTAAGGGTACACACATAAAATCCTGCAACTGAAATTGTTCTTAGACCTCAGTTGCAACTTTAAAAAGTGAATACTTGGCTTTCGCGGATTCATAGTTATGCACCATGGCAGTGAGCCTGTCTTTGCCTAACTGAAGGTAGTCACTGAACCCAACAAAAGCAGTCTCCCGTTCTATGAGTTTGCATCCACTGTCTTGCCTCTGGTTGTACAAACTATGAGTGTCAGCCTTTGGATGGTGGATTCCATGTGTGGTAAGGAGTTTTATTGCTTTACTGTCAACTTTCATAACCTCCTTTTTTCCCAGTTAATGATGCCAAAGATATACATCAGTATTGGAACTTGCTAGGCAGTTGATTGCAGTCATGCTGTTATGGGAGTTGAACTCTGATTTCTTGGTTAGGCAAACTCAATGCTGATATTCCTTTGTGACAGCTTTTTCCATTCTGGGATGCTGGATACCATCACTCTTATTGACACCTAAATACCTGTTTACCTTGTCCTGTTGGAGGGCCTTAGTGACTTCTTTTCATCCAGCTGGATGTTTCTGTTTTTATAAGCATACTTGCTTTCAGTATCGCTGTAGCACACATGACAAGTCCAAATTCCATCCAGATTTCATTGCTGAACTTTTTCTCTGTGTCCAGCCCCTCATGAACCTCTTCTCATCCTTCCCGAATAACTCGAAGTTGTCCATATACAGGAGGTGGGTGATACATTGGTTGTTCTCAGCTGCATCCGATCTTCTTTTCTTTCCCTTCTTTTCTTTCTGATTTAAAGAAAGCATACCAGAGAGCTGAGCTTAAATGGAGAAAAACTAATTGATTATCCAATATGAGATATTGAAGGCTAAAATAACAGAATACAACAACATGGTTCATCTTGATAGGTGGTGCTATTTCTCTAAAATTGTAAATAACAATGCTAGTAATCCTAGAGTTATATTCTCTACAACTGATCGTTTGCAGGTCACTCAATAGAATGTCTCCAAAAAACGTCCAGTGAAACTTGTGAGGCTTCTGCAATATTTTTTAATAACAAAGTTAATTATATTAGAAATAATATAGTACATCTACCTAATAATGATCCTATTAAATTCTTTCACCAGGATAGATTTACCCTATCTATATAAAATAATTGCTCAACTGAGACCCTCCACCTTAAGACTGCTGTTGTTAAACCCCTGCTCAAGAAAAATAATCTCAACTCCTCTGTTTATGAAAATGTTAGAACTATTTATAACATTCCTTTTTAAGTAAAGTCCTAGAAAAAGAAGTCATTACGGAGCTAAATGATCACTTGAATAAACATTCTATTCTTGACAAGTTTCAGTCAGGTTTTAGAACAAATCACAGTATAGATACTGCACTCGTTCAAGTAGTAAATGACTTGCGGGTAGATGCAGACAGAGGATGTTTACCTGTTCTCATCCTCATAGATCTGAGTACCGCTTATGATACCATCGATCACAATATTCTTATAAATCGCCTTAGTCAGTGGTTGGGCCTCTCTAAAATGTCTTAAATTGGTTTGAGTCTTACTTAACAGACAGAAAATTCTTTGTTAGTTGTGGTAATTATACTTCAAAGACACATGATATTCTATATGATGTTCCACAAGGTTTTATCCTGGGTCCACTGCTCTTTTCGATTTACATGCTTCCATTAGATCAGATTATCTTAAGGCATAATGTGAGCTACCACAGCTATGCTGATGACACACAACTGTATTTATCAATAGTGCCTGATGATCCCAGCTCTCTTGGTTCACTGACCAAATGTCTTACTTTTTTTTCTGAGTAGATGAGTAGTAATTTTCTCAAACTAAGTAAGGAGGAAACAGAAATCTTAGTGATTGGCAAAAATGGATATAATGAGGGTATTAGAAATAAACTTGATCCATTAGGCTTTAAAGTCAAGACAGAGGTAATGAATTTAGGGGTAACTATTGACTCTGACCTAAATTTTAAATCACATATTAATCAGATCTCTAAGACAGCATTTTTTTCACTTAAGAAATATAGCAAAAATTAGATCCCTTATAACTTTGTAAGATGCTGAAAAATTAGTTTACGCTTTTGTTTATAGTTGACTCGATTACTGTAACGCACTCCTCTCAGGACTACTCAAAAAAGACATCAATTGATTACAACTCGTGCAGAATGCAGCTACCAGAATCTTAACTAGGAAAAGAAAATCCGAGCACATCTTTCCAGTTTTGATGTCTCTACACTGGTTACCTGTGCCATTTAGAATTGACTTTAAAATACTGTTTATGGTTTACAAAGCCTTAAATAATCTCGCTCCATCCTATATCTCGGAATGCCTCTCACCTTACACTCCAAATCGTAACCTTAGATCTTTAAATGAGCGTCTGCTTATAGTTCCAAGAACTAAACGCAAAAGAAGTGGTGAGGCAGCCTTCTGCTGTTATACACCTAAAATCTGGAATAGTTTACCGATAGAAATTCGCCAGGGTAATACGGTAGAGCATTTTAAAAAACTGCTAAAAAGCATTATTTTAATATGGCTTTCTTATATCTTCATTTTAGTGTAGCCCTGATATTCTGTATATACATCTAATTATCATTTTTATAATGGCTCCACAATCTGTACTAACCCTTACTTTCTCTACTGTTCTTTTTCCATTTTTCTGTGGTGGCGATCTGCTCCACCACCACCTGCTAAAGGCACCGTGCAGTCTTTACATTGATGGATCAAAGGCCAAATGTCCACACGATCATCATCATCTAATTCTTCCACGTGAAGCCTGAAAACCATGAGGACTGATGTAGGTCATTTATGTTAGGTAGAAGGCCGAGTGGGGACTGTGTGGTCTCGTGGCCTCGAAACCACTGCAGATTTAGTTTTTTTCACCGGCCCTCTGGAATTTTTTTTTTCTATCCTCCTGGCCATCAGACCTTATTCTTTGTTACTTAGTATTGCCTAATCTTATTTTTATATTTTTCTTTTTCTTTCTTCATCTTGTAAAGCACTTTGAGCTACATCATTTGTATGAAAATGTGCTATATAAATAAATGTTGTTGTTCAGCATATTGCTCAGTGGTACAAGAGCTAAACAGAAGAGTAGGGGACACAGGGAGTCACCCTGGAATATTCCTCGCCTGATGGCGATTTCAGTTGTTACAATGCATCCTTTGGTGTGACTGTTTCCATTCTCTTATGGATACCTTTACAAACTGCTGTCACATGCATGTGCTTGGGGGAACAGCTTAACTGATTATGTGATTGTGATTCTCCACCGAGACATGAAGGTACTCTGTAATAATAACATCTCTTCTCCTTTTCTCTCTGCAGATAGGAAGACTGATGTATTTCCATGCCACTTCCAGGGTGATACCAATTGAACCTGCCTCTTCCTCCCAGAAACCACCAAAATAAGAAGAACTGTCATCTTCGACAGTCTGACTGATTTTTCAGTAAGACTCAATTTTGTGCTATACAAAGCACTTATATGCGGTTTTTCTGCAAGGTGCCCCAGACCTCTTTCTTTGTCTTTTGTCTCTTTACACTACTTAAGAGCTGGGCATATTCAGTATATGTCCATGACTTTGAGGATCCATGTATTAGGAACACTATCAAACACTTTTTTATAGTCAATCCTTGCTGTACTCAGGTTTCTCTAATGCTTTTTTGCTATCGCCTCATCAATCTTGCTTGTGAGGAGCTTGTCTTTGTATCCGTTGGATGCTCTCCTGCATTCTTTTTGCTCTTTGGTTTGAAGCTTGTATCTTAGAAAGTGATTGAACATCCTGATGGAATAGATGCAGATAGTACCTTTTATGTCGTTGGAAGGCAACTGATTAGAAGGTAGTCCTTGGGGTCCATGGTGTTTTCCTGCCTTTAGAAAGAAGGAAAGTGACTCCCATTGTGAGCCACTGAGCAATGCTGCAAGTATCTGATTAGCCTGAGTGCATTGGTAAAGGGTGAATGCAATGAAGTCAGTTGTTTCAACCAGAAGCTTTTGGACTTGCCCAGGCCAGGTAATTTCCAGTTTTATGTATTCTTGATGACCTGAGCTATCTCTTTGACTAAAATGTAAACCCAGTTCACTGGTGTTAGATATTGACAAGTCCTTTCTTCTACTTAGATCCACGTTTCTTTGTTGTCGTGTCTGACACCGTTTTCGAAGATTATGCTCCAAAAAGTCTCTACATCTTCTTTAGAAGCTCACTCTACAAGGGCATTTTGCTGTCTATTCATTTGATCTTGCCTTTTGTCCTCATGAAAGTGCTTGTTCTGGAAGGAGTGGTCACTTTGTTTAGAATACCTTCTGAGCCTTTGGGCTTTGGCCTGCAACTTCATCTTGATTTTGAGCTTGCCCTTCTCAATGCCAGTCTTAGCACTCTTGAGTATTCTGTGAGCCTTTTGACTACCATTATTCATAGGAACTCCCTTTTTCAGCTCAGTGATGAAAGAAAGGTCTTTTCTGTAGGCTTCTATTGGCCTTTCCATTCCGGTTCCTCTCTACATTTTACATGGTCTTCTCTCTTTCAAGAATTTCTACCCTGATTGCAGCATAGTGGAACTCATTTACCTTAATGATGTTGAAGTGATGCCCCTGTGAGATTTTAAAGAGTGCTTTGCTCGCAGAACTGATACTCTCATTCAGTGCTTTTGAGGGCCTCACTTTGTTTATCTTTTTCCGGTTTTATTATTACTATTACTATTATTATTATTTAGCAGATACATTTTCTAAAGAGATTTACAAATGCAAATCATTATGCAATTTAGAATTTACATGATTAGAAAGTAAAATGTTAGCAAGAAATAGAGAATAAAAACATGAGCACAAGAATTGTAATACTATCATTAGTCTCAAGGCCAAATGAAAAACTAGAATTTAATTATATCTATATTGCTTTGCAGGTAAGTAAAGGTGTAAATAACCATTAAGATCAGAATGAAGAGGTCTAAACGGTGTGCTTGTGAGGAGCCTCAGCACCAGTACATTGGGAGTATACTGGATAGTCATTCATCCATGATAAGACAGTAGAAATGCAGTTGAAGATTTCGGATGATACCTATGGGCTGAAGGAAGGAAGAGAAGGAAGTGAAAGGATGATACGTGCATTATAGGTGCAGGGGTAATCAAAGAAGCCATGAGAAGAAACAGTGAGAGAGAGAGAGAGAGAGAGAGAAAGAACAGAAGACATTTCAGCACCAATACTTAAGGCACATCTCAGGAGAGTTTTCTCACGGCAAAACCAAGAATTTGACAAAGAAGGAACAGTCAGGAAGATATTTCTTGAAAGAGAACAATACAGAACTTGGGAGACCAAAATTTCGGAGGGAAAAAAGAAGCGGAAGTGAATAATGATATTGAATGTTGATGAAAGGTCAAAAGGAGAGAGAAGCATCTTGAACTGAGCCAGGAGTGTTTATAAACCTCTATCCACTGTCCTGGTGTGCAAAAATATACACACAAATATCTTAGATGGAATCTGTTGATAGTGATAGCTGACTCCTCTTGGAAGAAAGAGAACTCGTAATTAAGATTTAGACTACAGAATAAAAGTTTCAAATATCTTTATTTTCTTTCATCAAGACGAAGCAGTATGGCTCCCAGCACACATATCCAGGCAGACTGAAAGAGAAGTGGTGGGGTCAGACTAACCAAAACAGGCAAACAAAATATCTGCCTCACTGGTGCTGTCTGCTTTGTGGAGTGACAGAAGCATTTTAGTTCTCTGCTCGGCTTTCTTCTATTCTGACTTCATTTTCTCCTGACCAGTGATCTTTGCCCCAGCATATCTCCTGTGCCTGACTACAGACAACTACTTGTAACTACCTATTGGTAGGGATTCAGTCATTTGAATATCAGGGTTCCAACTTATGCTTCCCTCTACTTTACTCAAAACTAAAAACTCATCTTAAACGGCTAAAAGCCCCACAAACCAGTACAGCTACCTGTCCAAAATAGTGCAAACAGGTATAAGGGAGCCATAGTTTGGTATTTCAGGCTAGTTATATTTCTTTGGCCAGTAGAATTACCCACTTCCTAGTGTTACCTTTAACCTAAAACATACAATCCTTTAAATATTTCTGTATGATTCTGTAACCTACTTGACTATAGCTGCCCTCACCAGGACCAGCCCTTGCAGTTTGCTATCTGGGACTGTTCTAATATTTGCAATTATAGTGGAATTCTTCTCAAAAGTGAAAACACTAAGGTATAACCAGTACGCATTAGAGTGATAGTGATTCTTAGCCAAGTGTTTGATGGTTGGGATAAAAACTGGAACATTTATATTTAGTTCACAGTTATTCCCAGAAAAGAGTTTACTTTGTCTTTTTAGGTTAAACAAGAATTTTACTGCACTCTGTACATATGATAAATGCTACTACTACGATTACATCATTGTGAATAAGAATTTGGTATATTACGCTTTATTTTTAATAATGAATATTTTCTGTGAAAACTTTAATTTATTATTACTATTTTTAGATTGGATGTCATTTTGGTATCCAGTTTATTTGAATAATCCTAAGTGAATGTAAATAGTTTGGCATTGTGCAGGAGGAAACAGGTTTTGAAATTGAATACATGGTGATGCAGGGCTACAAGTTGAACATCTAATGGAAGAGACAGGTATCTGGTCTTACAGGTATTTCTTGCTTTGTTCTGCTCATGGGCACAGGGACTGCCACTAACCATGAATGTGATAAAAGGAAGTATTAAGACTTATGCTGCAAAGCTTGACTAAAACATGTGTTAAAACATCATGTCTGCATACAATCCAAAATTTTAAGCATATAAATCTATTGTAGATGTTTCTCAACATACTCATGATTGTTTACTGTATTTTCATTTGCAAGTTCACAAATTAAATGATTGCATTCACTCACTCTTCCATTGCTCTCATCACACCCCTGATAACAGCACTTATTTGAGGTAGTCATTTATTTGGCCAGAAGACAGAAAAATCCACAGCTACCCATGTGACTATTTCAAAGCAATCTTTGATGCTTTGCTAATAACGCATTCACTTTTTTTACACAGTTATAATTTTTTCAGTGATATGCTAACTGATTTTTTCTTAATTGCTGCAAAGAAGTAATTCATTCTTTTTCTTGCCATTTTTAATATCCACATCTTCTCATTCAGTGTACCAGGGTGACTGAAACTGGTGGGTATAAAGGAAAGAATGCCAATAAAGCTTGATTGGGTCATTGGTTAGCAGGCCCCAACTGTGGTAATGTGCAATAATATGTGCATTATATACTCTTATTGGGCAAATTACACCTTTGGGTTGTGGTAGAATGGGGGATTTGTAGCATGAATGTGTAGCTGACAAAATTCAGAATCTGCACTGCTGCCTCACAGTAAGGGGTTCGCTCCCAGGTCCTCCCTGCGTGGAGTTTGCATGTTCTCCCCGTGTCTGCGTGTGTTTCCTCCAGGTGCTCCAGTTTCCTCCCACAGTCCAAAGACATGCAGGATAGGTGCACTGGTGATCCTAAATTGTCCCTGGTGTGTGTGTGTCCTGCGGTGGGCTGGCACCCTGCCCGGGGTCTGTTCCTGCCTTGTGTCCTGTGTTGACGGGATTGGCTCCAGCAGACCCCCGTGACCCTGTGTTAGGATATAGTGTGTTGGACAATGACTGATTGACTGACTGACTGAGTCAGCTTCCATCAACAGTATGTGTCCAACCCCAGGACTGCCATTACTGGATGCTTTTCAGGCAGTGTTCTATCTTTGATACATCTATGACAGTATCATAAGTGAAACCCCCAACAGTGTTGTTGCTCCTAACACATTCATGCTAGCATGTCTAACATCCACTGTTATGCCATGTTCAAAGCCCATTTAATACTACTAATCATCCTCCTTCTGAATTGGATACACAGAATCTGTTTCTTCCTGAATACTTGCTTTAAAAGCATTATATGTGTATTCATACAGTGCCTCTATATGAGTCCTCTTGTGGTAGACCACTTGGGCCCACTGCAGTTTGCCTATTGGACAAAGATTATCTGCTCCACAAGGCTTATTCTTACCTGGACAAAGCTGGCAGCATTGTGAGGATTCGGTTATTTGATTTCTCCAGCGTCTTCAATACCACCCAGCTATCCCTGTGTAAAGTCAGAAATATGCAGTTGGATGAGCCTATGATGTCCTGGATAATGATTTATCTGTAGGGCAAACCATTGTTCGTGAGACTCAAGAACTGTGTCTCTGATGTGACTCCTTACTTTGTACATCTTCGACTATGAATATAACACCAGGTCATGTCACTTGCAGAAATTCTAAGATAATTCTACACTTAATGGGTGTATTGATAAGGGGCATGACACAAGAGTCAGGTAGAAAACTTTGTTTTTTTTTTTGGTGTAGAAAGAATTGTCTGCAAGTAAACATCAGCAAAACCAAGATACTAGCTATTGACTTTTGCCACACCCAAGAACTTTTGTGTCCGGTCACTGTTCAGGAAGGAGATGAATAAAGATCTATCTATCTATCTATGACTGAGCAGTCAGTTACTTGGAAAGATGGATTAATGCAATAAAATTGTGAGACCTATCTAAAGTGACTCACAATTACTGGGTTGTAATCCACAAGGATATTGGTTCATTCCCCAGGACAAAGTCACTGTGTGGCCTTGAACAAGTCATATGTGCAATGAAACTGTACAAGCATGGAAACAATTATACTATAAGAGCATGTACAGTGCCTTATAGGGAAAGCTGATTACTTTAGATGGTACAATATTAAATCTAGTTTGTAGAATTTTTGAATTTCCCCTTGGGATTAATAAAGTATCTATCTATCTATCTATCTATCTATCTATCTATCTATCTATCTATCTATCTATCTATCTATCTAAAATAACATTTTAGCCTACTTCAACTTTGCCAAACCTACCAGTTGGATAAAAGGTGTCCTGGGTTCACAGATTTTCTTTTGCATTACCCCTAGTGAATCCTTTTTTTACCCTCAAAATTTCTTCTGTGTTTCACTGTGAGACATAAAAGGTTAATTCTGATTGAACAGCTTAATAAATATAAACTGCTTTATAGATCCTCAGCAAATGAAAGGCAATTTAATAGCAATGTTTACACTGATATATGTGTCTTAATATAAGGGAGAAGCAAGTCCTCGTAAATAAAGCCAGAACTATTACCAGTGTACCCATACTGTCAAAAAGTAAACTTTCAGATTTACAGATCAGTAATAAAATAAAAATAAAATCCATGTTCTTAGTTTTTGAACTCACATAATAATATAAGTAACTACAAATACACCAAATAGGCTATCTGAATACTGAATAATGAGGTATTTTAAGTAAACTGAAAAGTACTTGATACCTGCAGCAGGATTAATCAGTATTGATTAGGAGCTGAATGTTAAATGCCAAGTGGCTGTTAGAACTCAAACCTAATAATTATTATGCACATCTTTATTGAAAGCCGACTGGTATATGTTGTGTAAGGCTATAGAAATCATTAATATGATTATTATTATAGTACAAGCTCAAGCCAGCATTCTCGTTTGTGATATAATTTTGTTGCTAGTGCCTTTGACATAACAACTGATGTGTGGCCTGTGTGTCTTTTTGGGTTTCTGTGAGAAGAGGGATCAGAAATAACTACATTTATTATACATACTTGCATCTTTTCCTTCAGCTCTGGTTATAATTCTGAAATTTTAAAGCTTATTACAGTTTTAAAATGATCATTAAATTTTAAGACTAAAAATCATTTTGTGTTTCCAAACTAAGCAGTATACCTGAAAAAATTGCAAAATCACACACAGATTTTTCCCACCTTTCCCCTGCTATCTAATGCTGGAGGACATGGTTTATATTAGACTTTGGCTATCAATCTTTGATTTAAATGTGTAGAATTATAAAGTAAGTGTCAGCAAATCACTTAACTCTATAAATTGCTTATTTGCAGACTGCAACCCAAGAGTCTCAAGTAGACACAAACAGAGGACATCCAGGGTCAGAAATAAAAGAAGTCTGATGCTGGAGCTTTATTTACTCCTTACAGTTTCTGTATTAATCCCAGGCATGAATGCTGATAGGAGAGTATGCCAAAATGGAACAGAAAGAAGAAATCCTGAAGTGCATTCAATTTTGTCCTAAAATTGCTTTAAATGAAGTTTTATCTCCCTGCAATAGCAGATCCTTACAGTAAGTCTTGATTTCTCTGATATCTTACCCAGCCATCTGTTACTGGACCCATTTAATTTTAGTTCAGGGTTGCGGAGGCAGTAGCATCTGGCACCAGGTGGGAACCAACCCTGAATGGGATGACACTCCATTCCAAGCCTCATGTAGCTCATAAAGGGCCAATATGAAGTTGCCAGTTAACTTACTATGCACAGTGGAGGAAAGTGCATATAAACAGGGGCAAAATATGCAGACTTCACACAGACAGTTACCCAAATAGGATTTGAACCCATGACTATGAATCTGAAAAGCGACTGCTTCAAGATAGTTCTGTACAATTTTTGCAAACCTTTTCTTTAAATTAAATCACCTCACAGCAGAATCTGGTGATTAAATAAAAATGAATTTCTGTTATGTAAAAAAAATGAAAAACTACATGAACAAAACAGGAATGCAAAGTGTATGTTGGGTGAATTTTGGAAACTAAACTAATTTTCAATTTTATTAAAATGCTATTAGCTCTCTACTAACCCTCTAATATTGATGGGCCAGTGTGCCATTCAAGGGATAGGCTCTGGCTCTTTGAGATCCTGTAATTCAGAAAAATACAAATTTGAAGAATCATATTACATTATTAGTATTTTAGTTCAAAGCAATATATAAATAGGTTTCTAGTGGAGTCCTGACATAAAAGAAGTAAGATGGTTGACGGTTGACAAAGTTCCTAGCAGGCAAAAAAGGTTAGTACTGTGCAACACAAGCTGCAATAATAACTGCTGTCTGCTTCGCTTCTGTGAGTCCAACAGTGTGCTAAATGGTTATGGAGAGATCTTAAACTTTCAATTTTCCCCAGAAGGAAGACCTGCTGTCAACGCAGAAAAAAGTCAGAAACTAATAATTGTAAACTCAATTTTTTTTCCCCCCTCAGCCCACATGGCCCATGAATTTGTTTAAACAAATAGGGCTGACCTGTATACACACAGTATCTCTGGTATGCAATATGTTAATTTTTTAATGACAGCATGGAGCCACAATTTGTTCAAACTAGGTTTTATTTCTCATTTGAGAAAAATAAAAATGAGAAAACTTGAGCAGCTATGTTTTATTGTTTTAATGGTCATTTTTCAAAACTGAAAGAATGTACATAAAAAAGTAATTCTTGAAAGTGATGAAAAAATATTATTTCTAAAGTCAATAAATATCAAAGTACTGATATATTCTATGCAATATATGTAATTCCTAAGATACACCAGTAATTTCAAACTGTATACCAAATAAAGTAAGCCTCAACCCAAGGACAAGTATATATTACATGAGGAATATGCAGTATTTGCATTGTTTACAATTTAAGTATCATTCCAATTAACGGACCAGTGTCACAAATCACTTATTCATAATTAATAGAAAGCATATTCTTTAAAAAGCAAAACACCCCACTAAGTCATGTTAATTTCAAATGAAATCATATAACCGTATATAGTTGAGAATATTCAGATTTGAACTGAACTTTGAACTAACTGTAAGGCTCTTTCCCCACTCTGACTCACTTAACTCTGTGCTGCTCCAGCTGTAGAAATATAGAAACAATATGGTATAAATTGTTAGGCATTTTGGATAAAAGTGTTTACTAAATAAATAAGTACACATCAATTAAATCTTCAACAAGGTGTATTATGTTAAGTAGTTCTCAGGGTTCTTTTGAAATTATTTTAATTGTCTTCTCCAGGGAAGCCTAAAAATTTGCCCACTAGGGTGCCAGTGAGAGGGACATAGAGAATGAAGAGAATTTTGAAAATTATGTTTTAAAATTCAAATATTCATAGGCACTAATTTGTAATTTAACTTAAATCAAATGTATGTTTACTATTAATCAATATTTTATTTTATATAGTACCTTCCACAGATCTCACAAATATTAAAACCATAATGGGGTCAAATACCAATGATCTTTGATTTTTTTTTAAGATTGCATTTTGGCCAACAAATCTTAAATCTTTGGATGTTCCTCTTGTATTTATTTAATTGTCTTTTTTCCCTTCTTTAATTCCACACTACTTGTTTGTATAAGGAAAATTAGTTCAAATGTTATTTTCACACTGAAATTAAGGTAAGGGATTCAATGTATCAGCTATTTGGCCTTCATCAAGTGTGCATTTTTTGTATTGCAATGAGATGAAAGCCAGTAGGAAACAACAATGCTAAAACATTACAGATTACAAAAAAATGCCTTCCATTTCATAAATAACTTCCAAAAATGTTTTACATATAGATTTAAGTGTTGGCAGTTTTTAATGTTACTGTCAGTTACTGCTTTATTACGCTGAATACAAAACCTGATCATTTGTGAAGAACATGTGCCCATCAAACACCTCTGATAATAAAGTCATTTCTTTTATAAATGTATAGGGAAGCCAAAGAAAACACAATTATTCTACAATTGCTGGCTTTAAAGAAAGAAAAATAATTGCACATTGTTTATGTTTTTACTTTGGCATTACAAACAGAAAGCATTGCACCATTAAACCTTACTTATACGTTTGTTGGATTTTGAAACCTATGACCAGTAGAGCTGGTGAAAGTAGAAATGAAATAATAATATTTAAACTGATTAGTGTGCGGTATCTGTATTTGCATAGGCCTTTTCGTCAGACATGATGTCGTCCCGTCTAGGTCTGGTAAGTGCTTCATATCTGTTGCTACCAGGCTAGCTGGTTGTAGACATATTGTTCTCCCTCCATCTGTGGTCGTTTCAGGTGAAGGAAACTTTAGCGTTGTTACGATTTTTTGTACAATGGTTTTGGGCTGGCATCCCGTCCTGAACTCGTTCCCATTCCGTTCTCCCGGTCTGTTGGATAGATTTAATGTCGCAGCTCTTCCGAAAGCGAAGAATTTTTATTCTTGATATAACTTAATAGTTGGCGAGTTCACTACATGTAAGATATGTTTGGCAACATTTTCCATCCCTATTCGGATTCGTAAAACATATCCGATGACACTGCGCCCTTTGCTCCTGTTGATTAATTTTAGAGTCTTTATTTTCCCCTAATTATACGGCCTTGAGAAACTGGCGGCAGCTCTGGGTGCAAAGGCAAAGGCAAAAGCCTGTCCTGGACGGGGCCGGTCGATCGCAGGGCACACGTACATATTTACTCACTCACGCGAGGTCAGTTTCGAGAGGGGTTTAACCGGATCTCTACAAATACTTTATAAGGCGTTTATGAGGTTCTGGACGTAGCGGTAGTCGTAAGAAACGCATCCAACAACGGGCACAAGACAGGAACCAACCCAGGACGGGTTCCCACAAGATCGTTTTCAACCAGGGAAATTCAGTGACCTCCCACAATCCAAAGTTATAAAAACCTTTAAAAATATATGCAAACCGCCTGGACATCGCTGAATGCTATATTTAATTATGTATTTGTAGTGTGCGCTGAGAGCTCATTCTTCTGGCCTCCGATTTCTCCCAAAATGAGTTTAAACACGTAAATTTCACTTTGGGAACAGGAAATCAACGGTAGAAATTTCGTGCTGAAAGTCACCCGCCGCCGACCTTTCTTTATTTGAAATTAAAAGCCTCGAAAGCGCTTACTCTGGGAACTCTTTTGATTTGCACGTCTCGATGCGCCGCGCTCGGAAGGACCCATGTGCGCGATCTCGCTTTCATTTCGCAAGGATTTTGAGTGCGCGACTGTTTTAGAAGAAACTTGTTCCGAACAAATTGAAGCTCACGAGCAAACAGAACACCACCGTCCGGAGTGTTTTTATTTTATTTATCTTGCTTCTTTCTTTCCTCCAGCCGTGTTTTATTTTTCCCCCTTTTACTTTCCTGTCCTGCTCTATTTATGAAAACGTCACTTCTAGTCCCTCCCTGTTTGAATCTCATTAGTTTCTTGTGTGTTTCTCCCTGTCAATAATCCCGAATCCAGACTCTCTCTATTTCCATCCCTCTCTATCTGTCAATCAGCGCCGCCTTTGAACTGAAAACCACTCCGACCAACTTCAACTCACTCAATCCGAGCGGCTCGGCTCCATCTCCGGCTTCTTTTTCTGCCAAGAGTCCCTTCTTTTTTTCTTCTTCTAGTTTACACAACCCTACAAGCCCTTGGAAAAAGGCTATTACAGAGCCCAAAGTTTTTTTTTTGCTTGTTCTTTTTTTTTTTTTTTTTTTTTTAAACTTGTATTACGGATACAGGAACATAGACCAGAACAAGGGTTTCAAAAAGAAAAAAACAAACTTTGTGTTTCTTCTTCTTCTGCCCCCCAAAATTGCTCGGAAAAATGCCGCAGCTGAACGGCGGTGGCGGGGACGATCTGGGGGCGAATGATGAAATGATCTCCTTCAAAGACGAAGGGGAGCAAGAGGAAAAAATTTCGGAGAACTCTTCCGCAGAAAGGGATTTAGCAGATGTCAAATCTTCGCTTGTAAATGAATCAGAAACTAATCAGAATAGCTCTTCAGATTCAGAGGTAAGTGGCTGGAAGGGGTCTATAGCTCTCGGTCTGTTTGTTTTGTATTTTTCTTGTGTGTTATTTGTGCGTGTGCGTTTTTCTCGTCCGGTAAACGCAATCTGCGATTTTGTTGTTTGTCTCAGAGTATGTATGTATGTATGCCTGTATGTGTGTGTGTGTGTGTGTGTGTGCGTTAATTCCGTTTTGCGGCACACGCGCTTCTGAGCCATTTCTTGTGCCCTGATCTCGCTTTTATTTTTAATGCAATCTTTTCTGTTTCATTGCATTTCAAGGCGGAAAGACGGCCTCCGCCTAGATCAGAAACTTTCAGAGACAAATCAAGAGAAAGTTTAGAAGAGGGTGAGTGAAACACCAACTTTCTTTCTAGTCTGCCCTTGTGTCTTTCTGCTCAAGATTTAAACAAAACGGTAAAATACTGTTTTTGTGCGTACCTATTTGACCTATTTATGTGTACGTGCGTCAGTTTCACTCTGGTTTAGAGATGCTTATGAAAGGAATGGGGGAAAAGTTTTCCAGACACTTACAAAAGTTTTCCTTTTTTCCCCCCCGCCATGTTAGCTGCGAAAAGGCAAGATGGAGGTTTGTTTAAGAGCCCACCATACCCGGGTTATCCATTTATAATGATCCCCGATCTTACGAGCCCTTACCTTCCTAATGGATCACTTTCACCAACTGCACGAACTGTAAGTTTTTTTTTATTATTTTAAATTGATTAAAATACTTACTGTGGCAGTTGTTTGTTCTGTCTGTAGGAGTGTGATCTTTTAACAACAAAGTTTACAAACTTTTTTTAAAAACACTTTTAGGACGAGATATTAAACTCCTTAAGTGAAGGGAGATTGTAAGTTTAGATTGTTTATAATATTTGTAGATGATTTGTCCCACCTCTGCAATTTACTCATTTTCCAGGTTGAGTGTGTGTGGGGGGGGGGGTGGTAATGGCAAGAAAAGGTATTGCTTAACGCCGGCGAAATAATCCAAGCCAGGCCGCCGCTTGTCTAATTCAATCGGAACCCAAAACGAGCGCAGCCGGTGCGGCGTGTGGCTCGGCCTTTTCCTGCGGCGTACCCCCTTCGCTGGCGGGTGTCTCAGTTCTTCTGAGGTTCCTGGCCAGTTGCTTTCACAAAACATTTTTTTTAATCTCCCATTCCAAACCCCTCCACGAATTAAGACAGCCCGTTTCGTTTTTGTTGATTATCCGAAAAACTACTTTTTTTGGTACGTTTGGAGTGTTCTTATGCATAGTGTGTATTCCTTTGAGATTTGTGCATTTACATTTTCAAAGATTTCTTATACTGTATTAAGGGGGGGGGGGGGGTGTCTGCCCATCTCCCTCCGCGAAGCCCACAAAAAATTCCAAGCACTTTTCACTCGACAGCATCCGTTCATTCACGTGAAGCAGAATTGAGAATATCGGGGGGGTCAGAGGGTTTGAAATTACCAAAAGGCCGTTTACACATGACCTCCAAGCAGGAAGAATAGCCCAAATTAATAATAACAACGAGGCACTCTGCCTCATTCACGCCAAATCAAACTTGGGCAGGCACACGTGTGAACTCGACTACTTTTTAACCGAATTCTGGCCAGCTTTGCCCATTTATTATCGGGAAAACCTGATCTTTGGGCATGAAGGCAATTACATTTTAAACCGAGTAGTTGTCTACGAAAGAAGTCCTGTTTATCTGGCAATTACTTAACCGACGAAAACAATAAACGGCTTGTTTGTATTAATGCACAAAGCGGGGCAGCGGCGTGATGAGGTTTAGTTCGGTCTTAATTGAACTTCACGAATTTTATATCACTTGCTGTCAATCTGCTTTGTACTTTTCCGTTTAAAATATGCTATGGGCAGCGTTAATTTTGCTCTGTTAAAAACACTGATTTCAATTATATGTAATTCACAGAGTTTCGCTAAACGCAGCGTTTACGCATATATATATATATATATATATATATATATATTGTTATACTCCTTTACATTCTGTTGTAAAGTGAAATAGAAATTGAATGAAAACTTATGATGAAGGTGTGGAAATCTATTTTAAAAATTTACCGACACTTTTAATAAATCCATAATTGACAATTTTAAGATTTTTAATGTAAGGTACTTTCTGTATTTATGCTAATTTCTGATTTTGTGCGTGTGTGTGCATGTATGTATTATTTCTGTACACACAGATATGGAACTGATTTAGTGTTTTTGTTCTAAGGTTATTTTTATTTTATTCTTTTGTTACCATTCAGTTTTGTTGGTGCTCTTCATTTTAGCAAGATGATGTGTTTTAAATCAGACAGGAATAATGCATATACAGTAAATATAAATATGTCTGCGATTCTTAAAACCTTTAATTTCTCATTGCCTTGTTGTGCAAGATACTTATTTTCAAAATGTGTATTTTTATAAGTTATAAAAATGTAACCAAATACTGTAAATGCCTGTTTGTTTATTACCAGATATTAGAGACAAAAATGCAACCAGTTGGTTGCTCATATGATAATAAGAAATGTACCATGAGGTATTGTGCTCAATAATATATTCATTCACTTAGAGATAAGATATAATGTGAGGAAAGACAGAGAGTTCCTGTGATTTTGTTTGTTTAAATGTCTGTGCTCCTACTTACATATCATATGTTATAGCATACCTTTTACCTCAGCAGAAATTAAAATTAAATGGTGGGTGGGAATGGTACCTTCACATTCATTGTTACTTTAACATATGTGATGGTGTAAAGTAGAAATAGACCGGTAGCCTAGATAATAACTCTAAAGATGAAAACATTAAGTCTACATAATTTATATGTGTAACTTTATTATTAGAAAACATTTGTTTTCTCCCAGTGCAAAGATAATCAAGGATTACACAGTAGCTGCATATTTATTACATGTGATATATTCAAAAAATATTCTTTTACTACAGTAGAATATTAAGTAAGGATTGATGGTAGCACTTGGATATGCATTATATAGCTAACATTTCCTTTTTACACATTGAGTAAATCATTTCTTAGTTTAATATTCCATTGACATTAGAAAAGATGGCACCAGTACCTATATGACAAGTATATAATAAATGCTCTCTTATTGCTTTTAATGCATGTTACATTTTTTTTTTTACAAATTAAACTGTATGGATGTAGACCGTGCTCATGCGTTGCCTCTTTTAACTTGTTACACATTTTGTTAGAGCAGACCTTTTTCAAAAAAAAAAAAACCGAAGGATGGCAGTAGTATATGCTTGCTAATTTCACAGAGGTGGGCAAAAGTAGGTTCACAGTTGAGTACGCAAGACATGCAATTTGAGCACTTATGAGATTGTACTTAAGTGCACTGTGCTATTGTGACATTCTTTTGAGTTAATAAAGCTATTGTAATAATCATTACCTGCATGTCTTTTTTTTCCATATGAACGACTATAAACCTATTTTTGCCCACCCCTGTGTATTTACCATTTCTTTATTACATGAGGGATTTATACAGATTTTTGAATGTTTTGCTGGGGGTAAAAGTTATCTGTAAAGATAGGGGGCGGTCCTTGTGTTCATTGCATATTTAACTTTTTCATATTACATTTGATATATTAAAATATTTGCTTAACCCTAGACCCCTCCTGCCAGACAACAGACTGCATTCCCATGTCGATGCACTTAGCGACTGCTATAAGAAATGTAAACCACTACAGCAGGGCCAGATTACAAGTGTATGACTGACATACAAAGTGCCCGATTTGCTTTCCATTAGTTCAGTGTTTACATAACCCTATTTACTGGCACTGGTTTCTTGACCAGAATTTACAATGGGTGGTGTCTGGAGAACAATAACTCTACATTGCCTCTTGCTGGATTGTTACTAATTATCCTGGAATGTTGGATACTGTGACTTACTAAAATTGTAATTGAGGTCCATTATGCAAAAATGTATGAAGTTCAAGATGTCACATGACTAATGGAAATTGCATAATTAGTACACTGTGTCCGGGAAGTTCAGGGTTATAAATAAGGAATTGGCAGATTTTTGAGAAAAAAAAAGGTCATTGGAAGTTTTATTCAATATGGATTTGATCCTCTTTTGATGACCTCTGAAGTTTGATCAGTAAAGAAAAAGGTTAAAATTACACATTTTTTTGACAAGTTAGAACAACAGTGGGTGATGAGTACAAGCTGCTTATAACTTGGTGTAGTGGTATCAATCATTATACAGGTCATTAGATCTTAACGGAGAAGAATGAAATGCATAAAATTCGTATGAAGACAGGTGGTGTTCACATTATCTCTGGTGGTTGATGGATGATGTTGGCCCTGATTATAGCATACTATTTTAAATTTTAGAATGAAAAAAGTGGTTGTCCTGTTCTTGTTTTCTCAGGTTAATTCTGCAATCAGTTTACAATAAAACATTTGTTTTTTTGTTTGGTAGTTTTGGTTTCTTTTTTTTATTTCTATTTGTAGTAATTTCTATTTTTATCTGGTATGTTTCTACATTTTGAGTTTGGTTAAAAATAATAAAGTGCTGCATTAAAGGTCCTGCTCACTGACTGGCAGCAACACATTTGTACGCCATACTTTTTTTATTTATAAACATACCAGATTTTTTTAAAAAATTTTATTTTTTAAATAGAGTGTGTGTGTGTGTGTATTTGTATATATATATATATATATATATATATATATATATCTCTGTCTTCACAGCAGTTAATATTTCAAGTACTGGTAATACTGTGCTAAATTCTTAACAGTTCTCTTGAATTATTTCAGTCTTACCTGTGGCATTATCTTTTGATTTATTGTAACTCTACTCTAAAGTGGTGGTGTGAAAATTTTTGAATAGTGTTCATCGTATTTTTTTTTTCTCTTTGACTTTTGAGTCAAAGTCTTCATATGTTCATATATCTGTTCCACATACAGTTAAGTGTTTTATTGTTGTTATCTTAGGGCATTCAAGTGTGTTTGCAGTTTCATCACTGATGGGGAAATTTTGCAGCTGAGTAGTTCAGAAACATTTTCAATTTTAGTTTTGCCTGAATCTATTTTTATTGTTTTGTCTTCTCTAGTTTGAGTAAAGGAAAATTGTAAACTATAAAGTTTTTAAAAAAAAAAAATGAATTTGTGAGTTTTAACATCAACTAGAAATATAGTATTAATGAATCTGTACTTGTCACTAACCACTTCAGACTTTTTGTAATAGTAAGCATTTCTATTCCACTACTGAAATGCAGGAAAGACTTCTCCAGTTGTCTATGAGTTGTTCTGTCTTTAATGCTTCTAGTGTATATGTCACACACTTTCAGCTCAGATGTGTTTTTTGTATTTTTTTTTTGTATTTTTTTAATTTCTGCCCCTTTTTCTAACTTTCTGCTTTAACAACAATGCTTTATTTATATAATTTATGTATGGTGTATGCTATATTGTCCCATCTGTCCTAGAAAATATCCTTTACAACTTAAATACATGTTGGCATTTACATCCCTGCACACACAGTTAGCTCTATGGCTGTAGGGAAAAGTCACACCTACATTGGTCTCCTAAAGGAAAAATGAACTGCAATTGTTGACTGACATACAGAACCTGGCTATAAATTCACTGGGTTTATTTACAGCCTGCAAGTCTTACAAATGTTAAAATATTTGACGCCATGTTGATCTCATAACATTCGGAGCAGCAGATCCTGCCAGTGGGGTTAGATTGTGCTGTGTAATTGTAAGCAGTAACAAATTATGCACAATACCAAGTGAAACAAAAGTATCCAGTTTCTTAAATTCTGCAGCCCAATGCTCAAGAAACAGAGCACCCTTATGCATGTATATAATGTTTTATTTTATAATTACTATCGTGTCTAAAAATATTGCTGAATCATTTGAATTGGTGTCAATTTCATTATTAAACAGGAATTTTCTAATTACTTTGGTTTCAGTTTTAAACTACTGTTTCCATGCCCCCTTTTTACAGTTTGGCCTTCTGTTGTCATATAGTTTATTGGTCACTGTTTCCTGACATATTTGCAAATAGTTGTATGATTAATGAAGTATGTGTTGTCCGTCTTTATGAAGATAATTTATTTTTCCAAGGTAAAGTAAATTCCATTTAGCTGAGTGGTTTATTATATTTTGTGCCAGATTTGAACTGAGAGCAGTCCCAGATCTCAAAACTGTAATGTTGCTTGTTTGTAGATAGCTTGTTTAATTTACTCAGTTTAGCCTAACAATGGAATGGGAATTATCATTTGGATTATGTGCATTTGGGTACAGCTTTAAATTGTAATGCCTAAGAGGTGAATAAGATAGTGTAAGAGGGATTTAGGAGGGGCTGTGGGGGAGGCCTGTTCCTTATCAAATTAGCTTTACATGTTAATGGTTTCTAATTGCTATCCACAGGGGTTTAATGGTGGTGTGCCATGTCGTTTTGTGTTGGTTGTTACAAAATACGTGGGAAGCTTATTTAAAATGTTAGTATCCTTTTGTGTTGCAAATTACTTTTTCTTTTCTTGCCATATGATTTGAATATGTTGGCCTTGTTATCCCCTGTGTCTAACATGTGCAATGTCTGTTTTATTTGCTTGCTTGTTTGTTTATGTGTTTCATAAAGTCTTGGTTTAAAAGCTCACAGAAGAAGTACATTTTTTTCTAAGACATTTTGTTGGGAATTGGGCATCTAAAGAATCCCACATTCTTAGGGCAGGCTTACTACCAAGCTGTATATCTGCTGTAATGTTGAACTTGAGCAGTGGCTTTTGTTATGGCAATTTGTTTTAGGTCTGAAAGAGTTAAAATGTCTTAGCTAAAGTTTGGCACCATTAAAATACATTTGAGGCCTGGTAGGTATTAGTGGGGCACAGCAGATTTTCAGAGCTTAATTAGTCCAAACTGTAATTGTTCATGGTCTGCCAATAGAAGTAATGTTCAGGAAAAGTGAAGTTGAACTAAATCGGCCTTCAGTTTTTAAAACAATAAATCACTTGCATATTTGTGCCGTGATTCAAATGGAGCCGAGACCTCTCCCATCTCAACATGTGGTAAATTGTAAAGTCAATGAATTACAGATGTAGAGTACAGTAAGGTTTTGTAAGTGATGGTGAATGAATGGAAAAGATTCACGCTGTAAATATTTACTGGCCAGATTACTGAATCTTTGCTTGTTGGGCGCAACCGTCTTGCACTGATGATGTGGGAGATGTTTATTTTTTATGTATATTACTCTTGTCTTCTTAAATCCAAGATGAAGCTCTACTTTATAATGGGGTTTTATTCTGTATACTCCTTTTGCCTTTTAACATAAATAAGATGGTGTGGCACATAAGAACTTTACCACACAACACTATAGCAGAGCTGGGTTTGGGCTTGACATTTCTCCATGGCCCTTTTCACTAGCCATTGTTTGTGAATTTATTTTTCCATATATATGATGTGACAACTTCATTTAAAGTAAGTTGACTCTGACTGACTGCAGCCTTAGAAAAGTTAATATAGAAAAGGTTGCAGTGGGAATTCTTGTCAACTAAATAAAAAAAAAAAATTGAAATCATTAAATTGTTTTGTGAGTGCACATAATAATCCAAGTATCAGCTTACATGTAGGTTAGGGCTGCTGACTTCCTTTTTTAATTAAACTATCTTATGCTGTATTCAGTAGTAAGCATATATTTGTATTTTGGTGAACCTTTAGTAAATAATTAAAATACAGAGTGTTCCCAGACCATAGACGTAGTAAGAGAATATCTGTTCATGTGTTAATGAAGAATTCTAAATATGATGCTACTTTTAGTTGCGTGGACTAAATGTAAAATGCAGCATTGGTGGCTGTTAAGCTGTAGTGCCTTATCTTAGATTAGGAGTGCAATGCAAAACAACAAATTTAAAAATTTTTAAATGTTTGTCACTAAGTTGTTGATGTGTTTCAGCAATGCCTAAAACATTAGTCATCTGCGACAGTTCATGTGAACCAGACAGTTTCACCATCTTTAAAGAATCAAGCAATGGTTGTTTGTATTCACTTAAAAAGTGGCCTACTGCATAACACTTTTACCTTTCAGCTGTTGAGATATGGCTTTAACTTCTGTCTTACTATATCTTTTGGTTTGTTCTCACCTTGCATAGTTGGGATTTCTCTGGCTAGTCTGTCCTACCATATACTATCACATATTGTAGATGTAAATCCTGATTTTAATTGCCATCTTAAATTAGACCAGTGTGGTCTTAAGCATGAGTGTCCTGCTGTGCTGTGGTGTTTTATTACAGTTTACTCTTGCCATAGTAGTCTGAGCATTCCTGCAGAAAGTTGATTTGTCGATTTAAATACATTTTATGAGACAATAGTTGGAAACTGCATATAGAGCTTTAAAGAAATAATTTTGATTTCCTACTTACTCTGAATATCTGTTTAGCATTCAGGCTTTATTTGACAACATTAATAACATTTACCATCATAAGGTGGTGTGTTGTAATCATTGTAATCAAACATGGTCATTAATAGAATAATGTCTTCTGGATTTTTTAAAATTTGTTTTTTGGTATGATGCATGATGGCACAGCGTTTAGAGCTGATGTATGACTCCTTGCCCAACTACTGCATGTGTAAAGTTTATACTTTTCCCTCACTATAGGTACTTTTCTCTAGATACTTGGGCTTTCCTTTAAAAATCACAGAAATTAGAGTTGAGTTGATTGATTTCTCAATGTAGCAACAGTGTAGCTGCAGGAAATGTTTTTACATAAATTGAAGAATTTAACAACCTAGTTTTTGTTTGCTGCTAGGATAGGTTCTGGCTCAAGCAATTGAACAAGAAATCTACAGATGATGGATAAATGAACTTCAGTTAATTGTGGTTCCATCTCCTCTCACATGGTACCAGTTCAGATTGGGTGTGTGAAACTAAAGGTGAAATTTCAGTTGGAACCAGCTGAGTAAAAAAGAAATATTGCACTGACATTATTTTGTTACCAATTGCATACATATGCATATGGATGCACAGTGAACTGTTTTATATTCTTATATAGACTTGGTTTGGATGTATAAGTAATCATGTTATTTTTAATTTGATGCCATTGACTCACTGAGTTGTTAGTGTAGAGGATAACATTTTGAAATGTAGCTCAGTGAGCTGTTTTTGATTAAATCTGGCCTGCCATTTTCCAGTTCCCTGTTGTTGAAAGAGAATGTGAGGGAATAAGGTGAAGAGTGTATTGGTGCATGCTCCTTGTTAAAGGGGGCAGTGTCTTGTTTTTGTCAGCAGGTAGTTTTTTTCAGAAAAGACTGACAGCTTGCTAGAAGATATTTGGTGGGGTGCCCAAATTCTTGCACATTACTGTGCCAAGGTACTTTTTATATACCTTGCTAAACAAGAATGTATAGTTTTGCTGTCTGTCAGGTATGTGCTTGGGTGTCAGCAATCATTTTTTTCTGTTTAATGTTGGAGTTGTTGAGATCTCTGCAATGCCTTTTTATCATTTAGAATTGTACAGGTGATTTTAATAGGCTTTACTACATAACATTACCTTTACTTTTAAGAGTAGAGCAAGTTGTTAGGCATGCTGCGGCTGTCCATAAAGTAAGCAATATATGTTTGATTTTTTTCTATGCACAGTATTTATTGCTGTGTTTTTCAGATTCCAGGCTTTATCTGTATTTTTTATTTCCGTAAAATCTTTTTAGCTTCCCTTCAGTATTGAAAAATCCAAAGCAGAATTGTTCCTTGACCCTTAGCAGAAACCTCTGTTTACATCTGGTGTGCAGCTTTTTTATTATCTGTTAAATCTACTTCCCCGGAGCTTCAAGTTGCCATAAACGTGGAATGGTAATTGGTCACTATGTTTGTGCAGGAACTGAGACATGAGAACTTATAAAAACAGGGCAGTTGTGCAAAGTGGACTAGGTATTCTTCCCTCTGGAAAGGGACTTGAGGGTTTTTTTTTTTTTTTGGAGGTGGTGATCTACACACAAAGGCTGCAGCCATTTTCAGTAAGAAAACTGAATCCAGTGTTCTAAAGGTGAAGACAGAATGAAAAAAGAAAAACATAAAACGGAATGTAACTTTGTCTCTAATTCAACTTCTGAATTGTTGTCCATATCATTTAATGCTTAAATTTATACTTTGTAAACTATTTTGCTTCTTTACAAACTGTAAAGTATAATATACATGGTATGTGGCTAACAGTGGTAAGAGACAAATGGGTAGTGAAGTACAGGTTGCATAGTTTAGGATAATTTAAATATATTCCTTTTGCACATTGTCCTGAGCACTTCCTAAGCTATGTTCTGTATATGTAGGATTTGTATTTTCCATCTAACATTGAAATAATCATTAGAAGCCAATAGAGTGCTAGACAGAAATTCTTCAGTGTATGCATATTATGTGTGTCCTAATTCAGTAAGTATACTATATATGTATGTACCTAATAAGTGTATATACACCATACTTATCTAATATGTAATACTGCATGAACATCAGTCCAATATATTTTTCTAAACCTACTTAATCCACATTTACACCCAAGTAATAATTTATACATATATTGTCTGTATGTTTGTCTTAGTATGGGTGTGGATGTTGTGGTTTTAAACTGTATTTTTGCCTTTTTGAATTTTTTCATATGCTTCTTTCTGCTAAAATTAGATATTTTGAGACTTTTTCACATTTTGACCAGAAACAATTCTTGAAAAATTCTTGAAAAAAAATCTTGCATTCACACAGTAACTGATAACTAAACTTTCGGTATGTTAATAAACTGCAAGAATTCTGTGGTCTCAGTTTTGAAAACCCTTGACATACTCTTTCTTGTTTAAAGAGACCAGCTGTACAGATGTGATTGAAACTTGCAGGATTTATTAAAAAGAGAGAGAGGCAGAAGAGAAACTTGTTAATGTTGCATGCAGAGTCTTGAGCTAGGAACTGCTTTCAAGAGAAAATGGTTCTCAGGCCAAACATTTCAAGCTTGCTAAGAGACCCGTCTAGGATACAAAAGGTGTTTGAATGGGGTGCATAATTGCTGTTAATGTCACGGTAATGAGAGTGGTCTCAGTTCCTGGTTAGATGTCCAAAGAAAAGGGCCTTCAGGGTTCAGATTTATCTTTTACTATCAAAAGGAGAGTAGTTTGTAGCTCAGAGAAAGACAGGGCAGTTTTCTTTCACTTATTTTGTTGCCAGTATGGACCATGTTTGTGACCTTTATTTCCTTCATATGATTCTAAATCTTTTTCCTTTATTGTAATATTTTAAAGGATTTTTAAAAAGATGTGTTTATACCCCATGTGCACCTTCACCCTCCCTTTTTCTTTGCAGCAATTAAAAACACCATGGTTCCTGTAAGCACCAATGATTTATATGGGTTGACTCTGCTCTTAAACACCCTTTAATAACTATGATCAGAGAATGTTATTACAGAAATGAAAATAGGATAATTGGAACTTTTTATAAAAGAACTGTATTTGTTCCCTTTTTTCTGAATGGTCGAAAACTCATTAATGAAATTCTTTTTTGTCCTCTGGACTTTTTACATTTTAAAATAAAAATTGTTTCTGATCTATATTTAAGTGACTATGCATCTTTTAGTTTAAGAACATTTACCACAGTTTGAACATAGAGCCAACATTGCACAGTTCTGTGCTGTGATAGTTTGAAACCTGTACTTATATATTAAGCAAAATAAGTGCTTGTCACTGTAAACTGTTAGATGCATAATTTTTGGTATTAATGTGAGATACAGCAGTGAAGAAGGATGCAATTAATGTCATATAGAAGAGTAACTATCCTTACAAATATTTAGACATTTAAAGTCATGTATTTATGCACGAAACAAGCAACAGATTATTTCCACATAATGCTCTAATTAAGTTTTTAGTGATGATTTAATTAAATCCAAGGCCAAATCAGTTATTGTGAGAACATTTTAGAATGTATTTTCCTTCCCAGTGTGCTACATCATCTATAACACAAAAGGTAAATGTGATTATTTTTGCACGCTATAAAGCATATTACTTAATTAACTGCTAAATTATTGTTGGATTTACCATAATATGTTAGAAAGATGAAAGTGCATTACAAATATATAAAGACCTATGAAGATAGAATCTTTGAAATTGCTAACATAGGTGGTTCTCTTACCAGTCCTCATATAAGATGACTCAAGGTCTTAATTTCCTTTTCTGCAAAGCAGTCTTTCATTTTATTTCATAGAAATGCAGTACATTTGCAAGAAATAATGCACAAGGAAAGCTTGTAGACAGAAAATATTTATACTTGCCTATAATGAGCTTGGGTGCTCTCCAACTACGACTTGATTCCTAATGTATACTTTATTTAAAATGGCATGTTAAGGAAAATGTAACTGTATACAGCACTTTTACAATAAAGAGCAAAAATGAATTGGTAAAGTCTTTGTGCAGTATAGCAATGGTAACATCTTTTATTTGTTTATTTATTTTCTCCTCTTTGCCCTGGTGCATTTTTTTTTTTGCTGAAATATGGGAATGATAATTGACATTTTATTTACTGACCTTGTATTTTCTAAACATGGCTAATTTCTGTTTTCAGACTTTAATAGCTTTAATGCATCAATGTGCAATTCTTTTCATTTTGTGGGCAGTGCTAAAATAATTTAAAAAATAAGGCCAGTGACAAGTTAAAAGAACAGCCGTCTTCCCAGTAGATTTTTAGTCAAAAGGAAAGACTGCAACAGTGGAAATGTATGTTAAAATTGAAATTAGGCAGGGCATTGTATTATTTAAACATTCCTTTGTTAATGCCCAAGGACCTCCTCTCCCGAGTTTATTTACAGGTTGTGTTTCATTAACATTCTTGTCTAATGGATTCTGACCATTATGCTTCACAAAGTCAGCCACTCAATGCAGGTTTCAGCCTTCTTTCTGATGTGTGCATTTCCTTTTTTTGGGAGTGTGGGCAAAAGCTATATAACAAAGCATGTTCCTTTATCGTGTGATTGTATGATAGAGTATACTTTTTTTATCTCCTACTTTGTTTATACTTTTTATGTAAATGCTAGCAGATTTAGCTTATGTTGCCTGTAAATGATTATTAAAAGTATCTTTCTTAATTTAAATTGTTTTAAATATAAAAAAAAAAGTTGCATATGTGACTATGTCTGTGTTTTAGTGTTTTTTCATTATTCTGTAACATGCTTGCATACTGCAGGTCAGATGTGAAGCTGATTTGTACAGAACAGCAAAAAAGCAAGAATGCCAAGATATCAAACTTTTAAATAGCTTAGTAAGGCTGTGTTCAGTCTGAGTATGGAGTGTTAATTTAGGAATTCCTAAAGGGTATGTGTTAAACTCCAGGTCATAATGTATACTTTGAACCAGTCAATTTGCATGAAATTATTTACTTGACACGTTTTTCTAAGGCATCCTAGACGTAATAATAGCAGAACCAAAGTGCCCTACTAAAATATATTTGATTGGCATTAAATCAGTCATGTTCCCCATCTGTGATCTTTATTCTAAACGAAAATGGCATTTTAATTTGATACAGATTCATATATTTAGCTGGGGTAGGGAAGGGAGTACATGTTGCTGTGTTTTTTTTTTTTTTTTTTTTGTTTTATATATAATTGGAACTAATGTGAGAAAAACTGATTTCAGTAACTTAAATTTGACATGTTTACTCTGGCAAGACGGGCATTGTGGTTTAGTTCTAGGTATTCTCAAGCCTGGTTAGCCTATCACTCAATAACTGCTAGATTTTGTCTTTTGGCTTCTTAATGAATGACAGGTGTCTGCTTTTCAATTCTGTAAATAATATTCCCTTCCAGATTAAAATATGTTTAAACTCAGAAAATACCCCATAGTTTTAATATTATTACAGTTAACGTAAACAAGTGTTCAAAGGAAATAAGTTAGCAAACCCAAGATTCATATACACAACAGTAGGTTTTCTCTGCTGTGTGTCAGGTTTTCCTCTTATCTCCATTTAAATATTGTTAAAAGGAAAATATTTTATAGAGAACCTGTGTCATGACACTTAATTAGCTGTACAGAGGAGCCAAGTGCATCCCAGGTTTTAAGGACAAGGACAAGTCCTATTCCAACAGACTTGGAGAATTAAACCTGTTTAGTCTCGAGCAGAGGATAAGTCGTGGGCACCTAATCCAGATCTTGAAAATTCTCAAAGGTGTTGATGAAAAGGATCAAGCGAAATTCTTTCAAGTTAATGGTGAATCATATACTCAAAGACACCAGTGAAATTTAAGGGGAAGTGCATTTAGGAATGAAGCCAGAATGCACTTCTTTATGCAAAATGTTGTGTGAATCTGGAACAAACTACTGAGGCATGTAGTTGAAGCAGAAACCTTGACAACCTGGATAAGATATTGGGACAGCTTAGATATTAGCTAAACAAATGAGCTTAATAGATTGAATGGTCTCCTTTCATTTTGTGAAGTTTGTTCCATTTTCCTGGAGAATGATTTGCAGAGTTTATTTTATGGCTATGTTCAAATAAGCCGAACATGATGAACACAGCATTAAGAAATTGGGTAAACCTTAAAACATGAATCAATTTACTGCCAATACCGAATTCATTTTTAAGGTCGCATTGACATGGATCCTATCCTAGGGAAACGTTTGTCCAATGCAGGACACACTTAAACACACATTTGTTTTGAGCCAATGTAGAGGCACCAATGAAAAAAATCTGTCAGGAAGTTTAAGAAAAAGACACACAGGCAAATGGACACACATAACCCTCATACTGACAGTGGGTTAAGGGTTAACCACTCTTTTTGATATTAGCAGATAAACTGTGCATGTTCATAATATATAATGCATAACATTATTAATGTTAGCTCTGTATAGTTGGGTATGTTTTTTTGTATAAACATTTAGACTTCTATGTATCTGCTGATCTAAGCTTATATTTTAATTGCACTATATTAAAATAAGACTTTTATAATTAAGAATGTGTGATAGATCTGCTTTTAGTTGTGACTTTGTGTATGTGTGTGTGTATAAATATTTGTATACAGGAATAGATATAAAAATATAAATCTATAAAAATGTGTGTGTGTGTATATGTATGTGTGTGTGTATATGTGTGTGTGTGTATATATATATATATATATATATATATATATATATATAATATATAATATATACATACACACACAGGTGTGTCTTTAAGTTGAATTTGTATGTAAGTCAGAACAGGTACATTATTTTAATAAATACTATTGTTGTCCGACTGTAACCAAGTGCTCTGCCAATGAATGGTGGAGTTTCACCTCTCTCTGAACTTATTATTTCTACTTTATTTTCCATGGTGATGGTTTTTCTCTTCTTTACTGTATCACCAGCATTTGCATCAGATTTGGGTTTCAGAGACATTGTTGAAGGGTGAAGACAAAAAGGTTAAGATGAGCTATTCTGAACAGCACTGTATACACTATCACAGCAGGAAGGCATACTGAACGAGAGACAACTTCCTGATATGTACGTAACAGTACAAGAAGGCTTGCTATTGAGAATGAATGGGGGTGGCGAGGGACGATTCACCATTTGCCCACCGCACATTCACCTCCACTTGCATGCAGTATGCTGCCTGCAGCTTCTGCCCACCGAGAACGAACAGGGTGTGGCCAAAGGCGGGTAGTGAATTGACCGCCACCCTCCCCATTCAGCAGGCACACTATAAAATGCTGCCCCCTGTCGCCCCATTCACCCATAATGGTCTCCATTCAGCCACAACTGGGTCTCCGCTAGCAGCATCACCAGCCGCCCATGAGAATGAACGGGGCAGTCCGGAGCAGTAGCTGTGGTGAGTGGGCAGCGAACCGCCCCATCAAGCCTCCGTCCTGCACACGAGCGGTAGATGTGGCCCTGGTGACTATGGACCCCGTGTCACCACTTGCCATGCACCCAGCTGCCCACTGAGAATGAATGGGGTGTGGCTCCCACCGCTACATTCATCAACCGGAGCTGCTCGAACACTACGCGAGCAGCAAAATCGCCCCCTTCAGCTACCGCTTGCAGCGTCCCCAGGCAGAAGATGACGGAGCAGCAGTTACTGAGGAGCCTGCATCACATCCCCCAGACAGATGAAGGAGGAGCTGTGGCCCCGTTCGGATGTTGGATGTCCGTAACTTGGACTACCTGTGTGTGTGTGTGAGATTATTTATATATATATATAAAATATACATACATACATACATGTGTATATATATATATATATATATATAGTATATGAAAAACACATGCTAATAAACCTTGATAAGCTGTCTCTGTCAGAATGCTTTATTTACAGCAAGTTCTTATTGTTTAATGGTCGCTTTGAGCAAAGAAAAAATTAAGAAAACAGAATTGAGACAATTAATTAACTGCTAATAGCTTATAGGAATAATTAGAAAGACCTGTTGAATCTCTGCTTGCAGCTGTTAAACGTGAAAGATAAAGTCCAGAGTTGATGAGCTTGCAACACCTGCTCCCCCTTTTATATTTGGTGTGTTTCAGAGGGCAAAGCTTGTGGAAAGCAGAGATGCGAAATTAGCTTTATGAAGCCCAGTCACATTAACCTCTGCCTTTTACACCCTGCTATCCACAGTTCCCTTTGCTAGACACCACAGTGGACTTGTTTTCTAGTCCTCCATTTTTTTGCATTTTCCTCCATACCAGTTCAACATACCATAGTGTCTTTCCTGACTTTGACATGTCTTCTTTTGCTTATGTGGTTACTTCTTGTTTGGCTAATATTTTTTTAGCTTTTGTACACCCCTTTAAAAGTCTGACACATTCACTACTTCAACATTTTCTTGGAGATCTGTTTGGTTTGGTTTCCAAATGTATTTGCTCTGAGTCAGATTCATATGTAAGAGTATACATTTTTCAGCACCGGGACTGTTTTTGCTATAAAATATACTACCTAAATTAAACTTGTATTAACTATTCATTCATATATTTTTAAGCCCCTCTTTTTGAAGGAGCAAAGGAAGAGCCAATACTTGAGTTAAATAAGTCACTTTTATTGGACTAACTTAAAACTGCTCATCATCCTAAAATGCATGATTTGGGATACAAGATGAAACTGGAGTATCCAGAGAAAACCATACAACCTTGGAAAGATTTGTCTGTGCCTCTATAAAATTGCGTAATCAAGTACCTATATGTACTTTTGTATGTGACACTGCATTTAGTGGTGTAATGGTTTAGGATTCAGGTTTGTAGTTTCAGCACACACTTGCTGGCTCAAAAGTGGGAAAGCTTGACTGTCTTATAAAATCCTTCTATTGTGACTTCTCTAGCCATTCTGCAAATGGTTGAGCATTCTGGCAGAGTTTAAACATGTTTGTTATAAGTATTGAAGAATGGGGGACTGTTTAAACTGTGTATGATTCCAGCACCCATAAGAAAAGGAGGACGTGACTTGTGTTTGCATTGTGGAATTGTTCTGTTGCCTTTGAGTGGTTTAATGCATGGTTGTTCAAACATTCGGACTTATTGTGAAGGGGTACAATTCCCTAGGCAGATACAGAAGAACTTTTGCCTGCCCTTGCCCTTAACAAATCAAATTTCATTAGCAGAAGCAAAAGGTTTAAAGGTTTTATCCTTCTGTTCTCAATTCTTAAAGCAGCCAGTTTTACTGACGGTGTGTGAAGGTGAATGGAGGATTTGTGCGAAATAGGGCTTCTGCCTTTGGACTGTCAGCTGTTTTAGTCTGTATTGTTGATGATTGAAATTGAAGAATTGTAAGGACAATTCATCTTCGCGAGCTGGGAGCATGGGGTCTGATCCGTGCTGACTGAGAGCAGACGTTGACATACGGGCCGTCATCGAACTAATTGTTGTTTGAATTACCTGTTATGATCCGATGACAAATCTGCTTCGCTCCTGCCACTGGAGCAGAAAATGCAGCTTGAATTGGCATGATGTTAGCAAGTGTAAACTGTACTTCAACAAGATGGATAAATGCAATTATTGGGCAGACCTGGAGAGAGAAAATCCATTTAAATCTCGTAACGTTAAACAGAGCTGTGGTTAATTCATTTGGCCAATTTGAGGGTGATGTACGAGTGTCGTGGAGCATTAGTCAGAGAGGGGATGGTCTGGCGGAGATGTACTGTGGCAGCAATAAGCAGTCTTCGTGTCTTAGCAGACCATATTTTTGAGTGTGTGTGTGTGTGCGCGCTCGTGCTTTTTTTTTTTTTTTTTTTTTTTTTTTCTTGCCATTTCAGCAGATAATATGAATGATTCCAGTAGGCTAAAATGACAAAAAGATGTACTAACTGCAGTTGCAATGGATATGCTTTGCAAATGAGCCACGGAAAGTTCCATGAGGCAGGAAAAAAAACCTCACCATTGTCTTTAACTGCTGTTGATGCCTTCAACAAATACAGATGCAAGTACACTCTACTAAAAACTATGGGCTCTGCCATGCTCAGGATAGAACATTTTCTGCTTACTTAAAATATTTCTTTTTGGTGCTGCTGGTACTCATTGTCAGTTCCTCTTTTGATTTTGATTATTTTCGTTCCTTGCCCTTCTAAATTTTTTTTAAACCATTGGTTTGCTTTTCTTATATACAAAACTTAAATTAATTATCATAAATGCATGTAAGAAAACACAGGATAATATTGATTTATTATCAAGATCTGAAACATGCAGTGAACACTTTCTATAGTGAACACCTTCCCAAGACACTGTACAAGTACATATACATGTTACGTTTTTTTTATTTTATTTTTTTTTTACCGCTGGTATAGCACAAGTCTATTAATTAACTTGCTCTGGGTCATGCAGTGCGTCAAAGGTGAGAGTTGGTCTGGCAACTTTTTAGCTCAGAATTCAGCTCTTTAGTCACTGACCTATACTACCTTCAGTAAATCTTAAGAATTTGGCTTTAATTTTATGTAGCTCATTTCATAGAATACCAGCTCTAAAGGCTTTTACATTATAGATGTAGATTAGAATTGGATAAATTGTTTGCATAGAAGTAAGCATACATTTATTATAAAATATTAATACTGTGAATGGTCAAGAACTCCGTTTGCTGCTCAACAAAAGGAGATTAGGGAATTTAAGAATATAGTATACTAGAAATTAAGGTAACAGAAGATATGACCAATAAGGAAATGAGCAGAGGGAAACAAATTCCAGTTAATAATGTTCCTTGATAAGAAAGTAAAATTGGAGATGGATTACGTTACAGTGAACATATTTGTAGTATATTTCATTACAGCCTTGTGTTAAGAATGCCAATATTGACACAGAAAAGCATTGTTGAACATGTTATTTAAAAGAAATTATTTTGCAGCAGCTTCTTTGAATTTTTAAATATATAAATATTTAATATATAATATTTGTATAATATTTGTTTAAAGGGTCAGTTTCTTTCAGTGAAAATCTTTTATATCAAATACATTTTAAAGGTTGGCTGGATGTTGGCTTCAATGTTTAGAATATAGCATTTATGATTAAAAAAAGACACAATGCTTATTTCCATATGAGGCTTCATTAGAAATGAAATGGGCATTAGTTTAAGGATGCATGTGAAATGAAAAAAATGCAAAAGCTATCAGTCTTCCACTGTTTAAACCACCAAGGAAAACTGCACAAATGTGTGCTCTGACAAATGAGCGTACATTTGGTTTTGTATTTATTTATGCATATCTGTACTTTGTTGGTGTTGAAAATACTATTATATGGTATACATATTGGTGAAACATAGTTATGTACCTGCTAATGCTGTCAAATTCTTAGTCATGGATAGTGTGTCTTGAGGTGAGCTCTGTGATGAATTTGATAACTTGTTAATGTTCTTTCTAGGCTTTGTTTCTGTATGCAAAACTACTGCATATGTTTCTTTTGTTAATCTTTTGAAGTTCATCATGCTTTGTATTATTGTTACAGGTTCACCAGATCTCTTTTGCTGTTTTCCTTTTCCTTGCAATATCTATTATTAATTTTACTATAGATTAAGAAGCAAGATTGATGTTTCATTGTGATGGGGACTTTAAAGTTATCCATGTCTTACATACATATTCAAAGGGTAAAAGATATAGTAGTAATATATATTGTGTGGCCCTGTACAAATTTCAGTGTTTCCCAATTTTCTGTTTAACATTAGACCTCCAAGTGCTGGTAATGGAATTTATTCTAGATGACGCCAGCTGTTATTTTATCTGGTCAGTTTAATCTTAAAATATAACCCAAATAATCCATCTTAATTAATGTTTAATTTATCGACTGTACTTAAATACAGTTATGAATTGGGGCAGTTTTATGGGTTGAAGTTACTACTTTGTGCCTTGCTATCAAATACGTTGAATCTGACTTTCATTGGTGATTTTCAAATTGAACTTTGGGGTATACCGCAAACTATCTGTCATGTTTTAATAGGTTTAGTACCAAACCAGTATCGGTCGTATGATAGGGTAATGACATGTCAATGTCCTCTTTTCTGGGAGTGGAACCATAACCCTTTGTTTCGAAAGCCATGCTGAGTGGAAAAATCAGTTTATCTTGCTGAACTCAAGGATATTTTTATTAACCCGAGAGGCTGTTTTTGCTGTTCTCTAGCATAGCATGTAACAAGTTTATGAAACATTTGCTGCAGGTTGGAATCACACTTGGACTAAAGTCCATGACCTTATGATTGTCAGTCCTGTTGAGAGCAGGAATTCGCTTTGCCGGCTGTATCAGTAAATTGTGTGGTTTTGCTAAGCTGGAACTAATGCCACTCTTGTATAGTGTGGCCCCTGTTCCTTCTTAGCAACCGTTTTTTTTATCAGAATCTGATTTTGCCAATACTGTTAAACAACAAGTGTCAGGCGTACATTTAAACTGAAGCCCACTTGGATTTTTATAGTCTGAGTAGAAAATGAATTAAGAAAAATGAAGTGCTGAGAGCTGCGCTTTCTGTGCCCTAATGTCACTTTCAGGAGTGAAACTATTCAGTAATAGACTGTTGTGAAAAGCAGCATTGTCATCTTTTTCCACCAAACACTCTCATGGTTTTGTACCTTAACAATAACCCTGTCTTAGTTTTACCCTTAAGGGTTTATTTATTTATTTATTTAACGTGATGTCAAATTACATGCATTTGTGTATCGCACAAAGGAGAAATCTGTAATACGTTATTATTTTTAGGAAGTCTTTTGTGAGCCTCTTCTACATGCATTTGGTTTAGGTTGACTGTAATGTTTAAACTGTATACAGGTATTTGTGTGTGTGTGTCTGTACCATGATAGACCTATATAATGTCTAGTGTTAGTTCCTGCCTTATGTCAAAATGCAGTATTCCTAGGATAGGCTTCAGCCCAGTGCGTGTGCATTATATTAATTGGGATTAGAAAGTGAATGAATGTTTTGTGATTAATTCCTCCTTAGTTTGGGAACTTTATTAGGACTGTGTCTCTTAGATGACTCCTAATCCAATTATTACAATATTAACCCATTGATATTTTAGAATGACTTGCCTAACACGCATGCTCACACCCCCGCCACAGCAAAGTTGACTTTGAGTTATGTTTGAAATGCTGGTCACACTTTAGACAAGGTGTCAAGGGATATTTTTAAATGAGGCTCCCAAAACCTTGCCTTTCAGAAGTATTTTGTAGGTGTCTAATAGGTTTGTCTGTTTTTTACTGGTTATTGTAAAAAGGGCATTAAAGAGAGCAAGGTGGTTTAATGTTTAAAACCACAAACAGAATGTGGTAGGTTTTGATTTCTGAATGATGGTTTTGCTACTGTCAGTATCTGAAACAAGAGATGGTTTGTTATCAAAGTGTTAGCTGCATTCTGATTAAAGCTTTGGTCTGTGGTTTTATTTGACAAGTGTGCCGAGTGTCACACCATAAACAGCTGAATAGGGTTGTGTTTCAAATTCCTACCATTATTGGTAGTGGCATTTGTTTGCTATAATTTTGTATTAATTTTTAAGGCAATGTGTCTTGTGAACCAGAAGTGGACTGACCAAGTTAAGAGAATGGATGGTTGAATGAAGTAAACATTGTTTAATATAAATTGTTGACATTTACAGTTATTAAAATGTCACTCCTGATCCTTTCTTTCGTATACATTTTTGCCATCTTGTAAATATCAGGTTATACATTGCTGTAAAATTTATGCGGATCAGTTTTGTTGTAATACCTTCTATAGTGACCATATTAGTGTCTCTAAAATATAAACTGTGAATGCTACAGTCTAAATAGAGTAACTCTGTTGAGCAGCAGGTAATATTACTGAATGTCATTGCAGGGTCTCCTCTATGATTATATGCTGGAGCACTTTTAATTAGGATGTCCTGCTCATGTAAGTGTGATGGTATATGTGAAATGATATGGCACTTTATCCAGCACTGCTTCTTCCTTTTTTCACTTTTCTGCCTACTGGTTGTCAGATTGTACCAGTTAATCAGACTGTGGATGAACAGATAACCCTTTGAGAAGATTTTTAGTCTTTTGACTTACTGCTGTATCTTTGGGGATCATGTTTTTTTTTTTGTGCTAGCGTAACCAGATTCTAAAAAATGTGCAGTACATAGTCTTCAGTTAATGGCATACATGGTAAATATCTGAACCATTAAAATTGTTTCTCTCATGTTTATGGGGAATAGGGCAGGGGCTTTAATTGGAGACTATGAGCAAAGTTTTCTTTACAATAGAAGTTTTAAATTTTACTGCTAGTTGTAAGAAAGGAAGGAATCCATTTTTAAGCTGTTGCTTTCTCTAAACCATTCTTAAGTTTTCAGCAAAAGTTTTCCTTTGTTGCTTTCTTTGCTTTCCAGACGCAAATTACTACACAAGGACATTTGACCTTGAAAGCTAATTATACAGAGAATTCACATTTTAGTAGGCAACAATTTTAGATATTTTAGATATTTGCTTACTTTCTACAACGAAAAGCAAACTGTGGAGAAAGTTTGCCAAAGAGAACACCAGACACAACCAACACTCTCCTGCTTTCCTTTTAAGACTGTAGAAATATTACAAAGTTTATGCTGTAGAGATTAAGACATACTAAACACCAGATGGCATCTGTTTGTGATACTGCAAAAGATAAGTGACCAATTAGATATCATTATCTTTGTTGTGTTTTTTTTCCTGCTTGATTTTATTTATGTTCCTAAACGGACTATTCTCTGTGTTGTCCCACCTTTTTAGCTGTTTGGCTAATTGCCTTTGAAACAGTGTGTTAGTTGGCTGCTGCTGTTATGTTTTTCATGTCTTCCTACA
Source organism: Polypterus bichir lapradei (assembly GCA_026402145.1). NCBI lineage: Eukaryota > Metazoa > Chordata > Cladistia > Polypteriformes > Polypteridae > Polypterus > Polypterus bichir. The sequence continues at coordinate 6,769,079 of JANRMT010062813.1, forward strand.
GAATTTACCATGTTTTAACAGATTTTTTTCCAGGGGTATCTGTTTATATGTAATTTAGTTGTTGTAGTACTGCAAACACTTCATTGTACACACAGTTTCAGCCTACTGTATGTACATTTGAAGCATTGTCAGAACATGCCAAGAGGGACGGTGATGAGGCTGTCTTATAGGCTCCAATTCATGAAAGTATGGTTTTCAACTTTGAGTTTATATTTTCTATTGCTAGTAATCAGAACTAGAATTACTTTTTAGCTACTGTTAAATAGCTGCATTCATTGTCACATTTACTTAGCCCAGACTGTATTGGCACAAAATGGCACATTATAGACTGATTGGGAGAACACCAACCCCGATATTAGAATGCTGCTTAAACCTCCATCACTGTAAGAGCTGTTTATTTGTAGCTGATAGTTTTACTGCTCTCATGCATTCTGATTTCACTACTTTTTGTTATAGCTTGGGCTTAACATTGGTAAAAAATGTAAGATGGCTGTTTGACCTTAGGAGCCCTAAGCTCTTGAGCCTTGAACAGATTTTTAAGGATCTAAAATATTCACATTTGTCAAGGTCATTGACGGTGTGAATCAAACGCATTTTTTCTATATATACAGTGAAATAAAGGTTGAGTGCTGTAATAGAAACTGAAAGGCAAATCTAGGAAAATTTCTTTACCCCAGGTAAAGGAAGTCTTGAACAAGTGACAGGGGCTCTTATCATTTGTTGCTGAAGGTTTATGTTCTTTTAAAGGCTTTTAATTCTCTACATAGAAAGTGCTTTGCATGAGGGCCAGATGAATTAGCAATGTCAAATGTCATTTCCATTATTGGAGTGTTATTGAAGGATATGACAAATATAGTTGTATTAATTTAAATAAAAACAGTACAAAACACAGTTCTTTTTCTTATAGTGTATGCAGAAGATTAGAGTATTGAATTCCATACCCATATACCGTAATAAATCAATATAAGTACTTAAAAATTATTAGTAAACTTTTTGAACAGTGGAAAGATGTCAGTCTGTTTTAAATGTTTTTTGCAGTGAAAATGTCATGCTTTTCTCATAAAAGCTTTTAAGACAAAACATTAAATGTTGATGCTCTGTACATCTACTTTTCAAAAGTCCCTTTACAGTATAGGAGATTTCCATCCGCTCTCAGTTTTCAATTTTCCCTTTCTTGGTTGGTATATGGAAGGAAAACCAGAGAAAACCCACACATTTTGGAAGTTAAAGATGTAGCATAAAGGGCCATCAACAAAAATCTTTGGGATTCTTTTTTATTAAACTGCCGACATGGATGCCTTAAAAATGGTAATAAGATAAATTGTGCCCCGAAGTTCTTTTAATACAGGTATCCTTTTCATTTGAAGTTGGCATTGGCTGTGGTCAGTATTCAGTTTCATGTTCGTGTTGTGGCATGCGGCTGGGGGTGGAGCCCAGCCGAGATGCCCAGGAGGACTGGAGGAGGGCTTGTGCCTCCTCCAGACTACAAGGGGGTGACCGCCCTGGTTGTGTTGGGTGCCACGGGTAGAGGGCTTGGAAGGCCAACCCTGTAGGGGCCTGTGGCCACCGCCAGGCGGCGCCCCGGTGCCTGAAGAACCCTGGACCTCAGCACTTCCGCCACACCAGGAAGTGCTGGGGGAAAGAAGGCTGGGGACACCCGGAGGACTTCCGGATGCGTTGCCGGCACTTCCGCCACGCGGGGTTGTGTCCGTGGGGGATTGCCGGGAAAGCAGCTGGAGCCCATTCGGGCTGGTATTTAAGGGGTCGCCTCCCTTTATTCATCAGCAAGAGTTGGGTGGAAGAGGACGGAGCTCGGAGAGAGGAGTGGAGGCGGCCAGAAGGAAAGGCACTAGAGACTGTGAGGCCTGGACTTTGGGGAATCGGTGCTGGAGGCACTGGGACGTGCACTAAAAGAATTGTAAATATTTAGTTGTAAATAAACGTGTGTTGGGTGAACTAACGATGTCTGTCTGTCTGTGTCCAGGGCCAGTTCCACAGTGTAAACACACAAACACACAATGGCATACAGCGTTGATTTTGGGTTTGCCCTCAATCTAAAGACATCACACTAAGTGAAAACTTATGTAAACATGAAATAAATGTGTAGACCTTTTATAGAGGACACTTTGAATAAGTATCAAAAAAAATGTTAAATTCCCATTTATTGGCAAGCTATGAAGCATGCCACTGCGATAGGCAAAATCAATTTATTGAGTATTCACAAACAACATGAAACAAGTGATCATGGTTTTCTTTGTAATTTTCCATACAGTGGATTCAGAAAGTATTCAGACTAATTCACATTTTTACATTTTGCTGTGTAGCAGCCCTGTGCAAAAATCATTTACATTAATTTTTCTTCTCCATAGCAAGCAAAACTCAATACCTGACAATGATAGATTTTTTTTTTCAAATGTTTTAAAAATAAAACATAAGTCCTCAGAACCTTTTCTCAGTAATTAGTTAAAGTACCTTTGGCAGTGTTTACAGCTCGGAGTCATCTTGAGGTATGACACGAAAGCTTCACATTCACATCACATTCCTGGATTTGGGGATTTTCTGCCATTCTTCTCTGCAGATCCAGTAATGCTGTTTCAGGCTGGATGGAGTCTGTTGGTGGGAAGCCATTTTCAGGTCTTTTGAGAGATGTTCGATTTGGTTCATGTCCAGGCTCTGGTTAGGCAACTGAATATTATCAGAGTTGTCTCTAACCTGTGTTGCCTTTGCTTTATGCTTAGGGCCATTGTCCTAATGGAATGTAAACCTTTAGCCCAGTCTGAGGTCCAGGGTTCTCTGGAGCAGGTTTTCATTAAGGATATCTCTTCACTTTGCTCTGTTTAGCTTTCCCTCAGCACTGTCTAGTCTTAGTCCCTGCCAATGAAAAATGCCTCTACCATGCTTCATTGTTAGAATGGTGTTGCACATGTGATAATCGGTGCCTGGTTTCTTCCAGACATGATTCTGATCTTGGCCAGACCACAGAATCTTGTTTCTCACAGTCTGAGAATCATTAAGGTGATTTTTTGCAAATTCCAAGTGGACTTCCATGTGACTTGTACTGAAGAGAGGCTTCTGTTTGGCCACTCTGGTCATTTTGTGTGTCTTTTCTAGTCATATCCAATCAATTTTTGAGCATAGGTGGGCTCCAAACAAGTAGAATGGGATGCACTTGAGCCAAATTTAAAGCATCATAGCAAAAAGGTCTGAATACTGGGCCAATATGATATTTCAGTTTTTTTATTTTTAGTACATTTTCACTTTGTCATTTTGGGGTATGAAGTGTTGCATAATGGAGAGAGAAATTAAATAAATTATTAAACAAAAAGTAGGAGAAAAATAAAAATGTTCACATTTTAAACAAGAGGATTCACAAAGCAACCAGTAGAATTCCTGAAGCCTACAAAAAAAGTGTAATCCCAGCCCACCTTAAATCCCTTCACGCCTCTCCATTCAGCATCTTTTGTGTTGTAAATGTGTTAATTAGCTCAAGCAGCCCATTGGGCCATCCCCCCACCACTGCAGAAAGGGCAAAAAACTCTCCCAGCTCAAGCCTTATTTATCTGGGAGTGAGGTACCTGGAGCTGTATAGGGTAAATAATATATTGTTATTTGGAACACATGCATTTCATGTGTGTTCTGTGTCTACAAAGATCTATGTAAGTGTAGGATGATAGGGAATGCAAGAAATGTTGAACATATACCTAAAAGACAAGAAATGGAAGAAGTGGAAGCTCCTGTCACACCCTACACAACTGTGTTTGATCTTATTCAGGAAAAGATCCCAGTCTCCCCCCGGGAGAAAGACCTTCCGAGACTAAGGGTCATAAAGCTATGAAACTGTTTCTGGACAAAGGCAGAACACAGTTGTGTGGAGCTTCCACCTGCAGCTAAAGTCTCTTCAGTACACATTTACTTTGTGAGCATGCCCGTATTGATCAAAAAGAGGAAGCTCTGCAGCCTACTTGTGACTTTATGCTGTAGGAAGATAAGTAAATAAATCAAGGTAAATAACATATGAATGTTTGTTTTTTTTATATAAAGACCATCACAAAACATAATCACAAACAAGACTTTGCACCATACCTTGGCGAGCTCTGTAAGCCCTGCTTTTTTCTTTGAAGGACAGGTGTGGGGCAGACTGACTGGCAGGATGACGCCCAACCTGTTGCTGCATCCAAACGGTGCCATCTTTCACCTTTACGCTTGGTGCAGCTGCATTGTTCTTATGTGTGAGTGGATGTTTCTTGTGGGGAGTCTTTCTCCGATGTAGAACCCTCATCTTCGTTCACATCTGTTATAGCATGTCTTTATTTGAAAACAGCAGTGTCAGATCGGGGAGAGCATAAACATAACTGAGAGAATAAAACTGAATTAAAAAAAAAAAAAAAAAAAAACCACTACCCTTTACAGGCTGTTACAGACTCAAGTACAGATACAGTACTCCAGATCGCTGATTCGTTCTTCTTTACGTAGCATACGGTGCTTACATTAATGACATAGTGGCGCGCTACTGCAGCATAACTTTTTAGTTCCCAGAGCAAATCCAGTAGTTCAACATTTTCCTGGAGTGTTTTAAACTTCTTCTGGCGCTTAGGCTCAATTCCAGAAGCCTTAGAAGGTGCAGAACGATTCAACGACATCGTGTGCGTTTAAAAATGACAAAACAGTAACAAAATGGAAAACGCAAGGACACTCAACTGGAGATGTGTCACATGGTAGCAGTCAATCATCAGCAAGGAGAAATGAATAACGCTCTTGGATTGGCTACTTTCACCATCCCAACCCGCGTTTCCCTCTGTGGTTGCTTCCTGTTCTCTCTACAGCACAGCATTGCCACAACAAAAAGGCATAAAAAATTGCGGAGGATATTTGCTCTTTCCCCTAACAATTAATAGTTAGATTCTAAGAAAAAATCCGCAAATGACTGAGTCCGTAAACCTGAACTGTGACTTTGCGGGGGTCTACTGTACTAGTAACAATAAGAGCACCTCACAACTCAAAACGATTATTTTGGTAATCTGCCAGGATCGAACCCGCAACCTGTTGATTATGAGTCAGTAGTTCTTACCGCTGTACAGTAATCCCTCCTCGATCGCGGGGGTTGCGTTCCAGACCCCCCC